>OZ026593.1:6998700-7521200 GCA_964020215.1 Aurelia sp. 3 sensu Dawson et al. (2005)
AAATTAAAGGTCACTATCAAAATGCTGGCCCCTTTGTTTTTCAAAAAGTTACCCCTGATGCCGTTGACAAAGAGATTAGGAATTTAAATCCTAAGAAAGCTACAACACACAAAAATATCCCTCCTAAAATTCTTAAATCTAAGTCTGATTTGTGCGTGGAGCCTTTAACACAAATCTTTAACGATTGTGTTGACAATTCGACTTTTCCTGATGAGCTGAAGTGCGCGGATGTCACATCTCTTCCCAAGAATGGACCAACCAATACCAGGACTAACTTTAGGCCAATTAGCGTTCTGCCGACGGTCTCAAAGCTGTTTGAAAGAATAATGGACAAACAGATAGTTGCTTTTATTACGCCTTTTTTATCTTCACTTCTCTGTGGTTTTCGACAAGGTTACAGTGCTCAACATGCTCTCGTAACGCTTTTAGAAAAATTCAAGACAAGCCTCGATAAAGGTGGTAAAGCAGGGGCAGTATTGATGGATCTCTCCAAGGCATTTGATTGTATTAGACATGATCTCTTGATTGCAAAATTGCATGCCTATGGCTTTTCTTATGAAGCATTAACACTCATTAATGATTACCTCACAAACAGACAACAGAGAGTCAAGGTAAATGGTTCCTTCAGTTCTTGGAAAGAACTAACACGAGGTGTCCCCCAGGGGTCAGTCTTAGGCCCACTGTTGTTTAACATATACATCAATGATCTCTTACTTTTCATTCAAAGCTCAGATATCTGTAATTATGCAGGTGATACCACAATCTATGCTTGCGACAAGAACCTGGAAAACATAACTCATAAGCTTGAAAATGACTGCAATGTAGCATTAGAATGGTTTGCCAACAACTTTATGAAATTAAATGCAGATAAATGTCATCTTTTGGTCATTGGGAAGAGATGTGATGATCCAGTTGCTGTTAAGATTGGAAGCGCCGAAATCGTTAATAGCTCTGAAGAGAAATTACTTGGAGTTCATATTGATAGTAAGCTCTCCTTTGACTATCACGTCTCGAAACTTTGCCAAAGAGCCAGTAATAAACTTTATGCACTTGCCCGCATATCCCCGTATATGGATCATAACAAACTAAGAACCTTGATGAGGGCATTTATTACCAGTCAATTTCAATACTGCCCTTTAGTTTGGATGTTCCACAACAGGCAGCTGAACCAAAAAATCAACAAAATACAGGAAAGGGCATTGAGAATAACATATAAGAACACCGAATCGACTTTTAGTGACCTATTACAGCGGGACTGTGCAGTCACTATTCATACAAAGAACTTGCAAATACTTATGACTGAAATGTACAAAACTAGAAATGACCTAAATCCCTCATTTATGCAGGAAATTTTCCGTGAAAATATTACTCACTACAACTTGCGTAACAATAACGAATTTATTCAACCAAGAGTGAGATCAGTCAACAACGGCTCTGAAAGCGTCAGATTTAAAGGTCCGCAGCTATGGCAAACGTTACCACCAACGATACGCAATTCAGAATCCCTTTATCATTTTAAAACAAAGATAAAGAATTGGTACGGAGAAAATTGTTCATGCAGGTTATGCCGCACATTTGTTCCCAACCTGGGCTTTTTGTAATGCACATTTTTAGATATCTGTTTTTATACTGTTTGATATTGACAATTTGTAAATATTTTATCCACAATTTTTATGTAATGTTTGTATTATAATATTTTTAGGTTGGAATTAATTAGCTAACTACTTTTAGCTATTTTTACTATTGTCCAACTGTAAAGAAATTGATAATAATAAGTGCTTCCATTTTTGTATCAGATAAACTTCCCCAGGCTACATTTGTATATCTCAAATGACTCTTTACTATTGCATAATAAGCTTCCATAAGTTGTGACTGGGAGATTATGTTCTTTAACTTTCAAGAATGCTAGGCCACTGGCAATTTTTCCCTCTACTAATCTGAGCTGATATCCCCAGTTTAGTTTGTCATCGACCGTCACTCCAAGTTATTTTGTTTTGTTAACGCTTCTTATTTGCTTTTTTCCAAGAAAGAATGGAGGTAAATCGGCAAACTTGTTCCAAGTGTAGATGTACATACTCGAAGGATCTGGACCGCTCATTTTTTGTCCATCTACAAAATTGTTTGATTCTTTGAATACTCGCCCTCTAAGGAAAAAGAGGCGAGGGCAAAGCTGCAGACCATGAAGTTCTGACTGCCGTCAAAAGGATATTGATTTACGGTATTTCAACTTGTAGTTGTTACCAAAATAGACAACGAAAAGACACCACAGAATTTATCTGTACTCCTTTCCTGTTTTAAAGAGCAAACATCGGCGTAGCAATGTAATGTACTTTTTTCTTGTAGGGAAGGAAATTATCATTAGAAAACGAAATGATCTTGATGACGAGATCCTTGCAAAAATTGCGCAGAAAGCTCCTGTTTCCTTGACAATAACACAATGTCATAGTAACAAAGTGACAGAAGTTGGTTTGCGGAATTTGTTTCGAAGTTGTGGCGAGAATCTACAGGTATCAAGTTTATTTTGTTAATTTTTTTTGCTATGACCCATCAATCCCAAAAATGTTAGCGTAATTCAAAGCATGGTTTATTTCGTTTTCTGTGGACCATTTATCAAAGGAATATTTAACTGTAGTTTTTGCATCTTCAAGTTCTTGGTGTCAGAAAGAAAACTAGAGGTTTTTTAATCGCATTAGAAATACTCTACTGCAATTGTTCTATTTATGGTAAGCATGCAGTGGAACATCTCGCCTGTAGACATATACATTAAATGCATTGAATGAGTAAAAATGTTTAATGTCGGTAGGCCTGTGGTCTTGGCTTGGTATCTAATTTCTACCAACTCAAACTTTGACCAGCCTCATCAAGGCTATTCACTACAGCAGCTGCAAGTAATCCCAATTTCCCTTGCTTATATGTCAAACAATTTATAAAGTTTTCCCCAAAGACTGATTTCTTGTCTGTGAAATTTTCTGAAGTTGTTTGCTAAAGAATATGTCGCCCTGAAGTTGAATGAATGGAAAGTTACGACAGAGTGACCTTTTATTGTGCAAGCTCTGTCCGCTCAGAAATTCCACTAACTGAAAATCAGCCATAAGTTATCGCTTACACCAGCGATTTTTGTCGCCAGCAGCCGCAATTTTTATCACTTGCAACGTAGCTTTCTTGCCGGCACACGTGCAATTTCCCAGTTATTACAAGTCTCTGTTTCAACACAAGCCTTCAATTTAAATATGATGCAGAAAAATGAGGACATTTTCACACGTTGTTATTCCGGGTGTCTCAAAAAAGTACCCCCTTTTGGCTGGAAATAGGAACGAAACGATAAGATATTATTACCTTACATTTAAAGATCGTCCACCAAACACGGAGATACAAGCTTGCTAAGTCAAAATTTACAGTGCACCCGAAACCAGAGGTTTTGAAAAAGGTCCTAGTCATGATGTGTATCATGGATATTTTCCAAAGCACCCGTAAACTTTAACTTTCCTTTGAAAAAAATAAAAGACTCGTAGACATAGCCCTGATTAAAAAAAAAATGTAATAAAGATGCGGCACTGCGGAAAGGCCTGATTCACACTAAGTCGTTAAAGTGAATATGACGCGAAAATTTTCATTGTCTCATGCTATGCATTAAACATCGCTGGTTATGAAGGTGTATTTTATTTTTTAATTTAGACGCTTATTTCTTCAGAAAATGGGGTTGACCAGCCCCCACTTTGCTTCGAAAAGTTGCGGCAATTCTGCGCGGTCAGACCGTTGAGTACCAGGTCTCTGTGACGTAAAGTGTTTGTGGAAATGACAACACCATGCAATGTTTCATACATGAAACCATTGCGAAACCTTGAAAAGCGGTCAGGTTTGGATTGTTTATTCACCCTTTTAACCGATTAAACTAAGGAATTCCACTCCTGGTTTCTTGAATACTTCAACTGCTAAATTTACAATGTTTTCAAATATTTTTTATCTCGCCAATGTGGTAAAAAACGCTTCTTTGCGAGCTGGATATCACGACACGATGTCTCAGAGCAACCTTGGCACATGTAACTAATTCAAGGGTTTGAAATATGAGTAAATGATCGTCCATGTTGCAAAGATTTCAGACCTTTATGGCTTATAAACGGTTGAATATTGGCATTTCACGGGACGAAGTCCTACACTCTGGAGAAGGAAGCTTGACCATACTTATGATATCCTTATTTTACGCGGTTCTCGATTCTTCTAGCCTGATAAGACATCAAACTACTAGGCTTGTCCTTGATTTAGTCTGGTATCGCTAAATAACAAAATCAACACTTACCAAAGCAAAATATCTGTAGTATCAGCATATCTCTGGACCTCATGAAACTTTGAAAAATACGATTACAGCGAAATAAATGTATTCAAGTCGAGTGACAACCAGACGGAATGGACATGGCCTAAAACCCGCAGACCCTCTCTTTCGAAGCATAGCCATAGTTGATCGCGGACCCTCTCTTTCGAAGCATAGCCATAGTTGACCAAACAGTCAATGAATATCAGTCGAACTTATTTTAGCCAGAATTCTTTCCCTCCCTTCCAACGACCTGCCCAATTACGAATGTTTGACGTCCTTCTTCTAGCGACGCTGTCTGTTTGTACTCTGTTTGCAATTGTTTGAAACTTGAAATCATAAGGAAACTAAGCGAGCAGTCGTGATGAAAGGATAAACTCATTCCTATTGTACTCTGTTTGTATTCTCTGAGTCATGCTTATAGGCAGAACTCAATACTCGTATCCCCGTGGTTAAATATGATCCCACTTCTTTCATCAAAAAAAGCGTTAATTGAGTGCCAATTTGTGAAATTCAGGTCTACAAAAGACATCAACTAATTGCCAAAATAGTGTGAGAACACCAATTCCATGGAATTTGAATCATATGAGTGTGGAGGTTTTCTGTAGGGCAACTATGAAACCCCAAAACCCCCGTGACTACAACACTATCTTTTGATATGCAAGTATCTCCAGTCTGTCTACCCAAACACCTTACGTCATAAGTCCAAAAACTCGACCCAGATCCCCGGACACTTTTTTGTGATGAAACTTGATTTTCAAATGGCTGTTTCTTAAGAAACGGTTCAGTTTTGGAAAGTTTTATGTCGAAATTCGAAATCAGCACACTCAAATTGACTTTTTTCATCAATAAAAATTTTCGCGTCATATTCACTTTAAGGTCGTTAAGATCGTGCAGAAAGACCCAAAAGACAAAGGACTCAAAACCCTGCGCCTTGAGTTTTGGGTACTTTTGCACGAACCAAACGACCTTGTGTGAATAGGCTAAAGAATGATAAAGTCGTGCCACATCTCCAAAATGAACGTGCATGTGCTCTTTTCTTCTTCTTTGAAACTTTTGATGGAATGCAATGCACAGATTGATTCCTCAAAGGAATAATTATCTGTAGAACAATTGAAGCGTTTCAAGGTATAATTCTTGTCAAAAGAAAAAGCTAAGGTCAAAGGTCGAATTCTTTGCAATATGCCTTTGATATCAAATCAGGGCTAGGCCCTTTTACAAAACCTCTGTTTTCGAGTGCACTGTAAATTTTGACTTTGCAAGCTTGTATCTCCGGTGTTTGGTTGACGATTTTTAAATGCGAGGTACGTGAATCTAAGTTGAAGATTGATAAATTTAGCTGTTCACTCCGAGAGTAATAATATCTTATCGTTTCGTTCCTATTTCCAGCCAAAAGGGGGTACTTTTTTGAGACACCCGGTAGTTTGTTTACTCCATTCAAGAGCAATTATCAGTTTCCGGTCTAAGTAATTATCATTTAGCATGCTGAGAGGGTGCTCTCGTATGTCTTATTTCTTACAATTTTTTGGAAAGCTCCTTTATGTGCAATGCTGTTTTTTGAGCTCCCTTTTCTCTGCTACACGAAAACATGCTTTCAAGTGGAATCATCGTCTTGCCTACTTGCCGAAAATCGCTATGTGACTTGAAAACAGTTAGCGATTTGCGAATTTATCCTTATTATGTATTTGCACTCCACACACTTGCAATATTTTGTTTTTGATAACCAACAGCAAAAAGCGTAGGAACAGAAGACTAGGGAACAGAAGATGAAACAATTTATAAAAGACACCATAATCTAATTTAGTTGGGAAAAATAGTTAAGAATCCGTGACCGAATTTGGGGGACTTTGGTTTGACACTCGCTTTTACATCAGAACACATAGAAGATTGAAAGAAAATTGGGGACCCTCTTGACAATCCCTGGAAAACCTCTCCACAGCCATCTAAATAGCTAGGCTGCGGCTCTGTTAATGTTGAATGCGCAATTTGACGATACTGTAAGAAAAGGTGAGTAAATTATGTCATTTAGTATGTAATAAATGCTAAGAAAGCTATTCTGCACACCAGGGAGGGGATAAAACCAGCCTTCCTGGCACTTAATTGAGCAAAATTGCACATGCTCTTCCACAGAGGAGAAAAAAATTGATTTTCTACTTTCTGCTAGAAGTTTCATAGTGCAGTCAGGGAGTCGTTAAAGAGTCCTAGACGATAGATTTTCCGAGCACTAAGATTGTTCCGAGAAAATCATTAACATACGGGCATCGCATTATTGGATATTCGGAGTGAAATAATGGAAGAGTGGCTTGCTTTCCTTGCCTCCAAAGTTGATTGATCATTCAATAATCATTCACTTCCTCAACTTAACTTTCATTAATATCTGTGCATTCGTTTAAATTATACTATCATAATCTTTTATTCATCATTAATTAACCAATAATCCTTAGTGATGTTGGTAGGGCCATCCGCATCAGGCAGAATTTACCTAAATTCATCGATTTTTGAAGTGAAGAGTAATCTGAGACTTGCCATGACTATATACTGTAGTTAGATAATCTGTCATAAACTTCTGGTCGGTGAATTCTTAGTTGACTAATGGCAGATACGCTGCTCCACTGACGCATATTGCTGCTTCTCTGCCCCTCATAATCTTCCTCGATGGTTGTCACCAGTCATCTCGATCTTGTGCCATGCTCCTCAATCCCTCCAAGTCTTTTCGTGTTGCACGTTAGCCGGTGACAGTAGCAATTTTCTCTGGTATCCATATTCTCTATATAATACAAGTCCAAATAATTATTTAGTACTTGGAGCAGTGTTTTTCATAGTTTGACTCTGCATAATCTGGCTTCTATTGATGTAGGGCTTAATTTCATGGCTTTATGTGCAAGTATGTAATACTGTTTCTTCTGAGGATATGACCAAAAGTTTCCAATCTGGCTTTTCATATAGTTTCTCATGTGATATGGAAATTGGATATCTTATGCTTAGGAATCTTCTCGCTGTCGAGGATGAAACCCATCTAATTGCTCTTCTAAATTTGTGTAGCAATCTTATCTGCCCGTAACCTTCTGGTTTGGTGGACCGGTACATTTGTAGCGTTAGAAGAGCTCAGCTTCTTAGGTTACTTCTGATAGCCTTCATTCCTGATATCCTGCTATTGCAGTAACAACTTTGAAGACGAAATTTTGACCTGGACCTCACATCGCATTAACATCAAGTGACGCAAAAAGCTGCCGACACTATGTCACATTTAACAGCCTTTTATTGGAAACACATAATGACCTAAAACTTGTTTGGTCGACGAGCTGACCAAAGTAAGATTCTCTAAAATGAGTATAAAGGTGCTTCAGCAATTAGCAAAGAGATATTGCAACGTCAAATACAATTTCCATCTTCAAAGAAGTACAGTTGCCATGAATGCATATGAATCAAAGCACGAGCGAAACCAGCATATAAACTATGGACATACCCAACTTACAAGGCTTGATGTGTATTAAGCCTACTTTCCACTAGGTGGAAAATTACTCTCGCAAAAATCTTCCTTTGTTTGCAAGCACGATTCCGCTCGAAAGTTGAATGGGTTTCTACTCTTGAGTGACGTCGCTTTTCCGCAAGCCAATCAGATTGCTGGAAAAGGTCGCTGCGAGCGGAAGATTCCGCCTCATGGAAATCAGGACTCAATGTATCGTTTAACACTGCAGAACCTTTTCAAAATTTCTTCGCTCAATGGTCACCAATGGGTACAAAAGAGTCAACCAACCTGATCCATCAGCAGAAAAGTCTGAGACAGTCGACTGGAGGTATGTCATAAGAGACAGAGATCTGTTTTCTATAACCCAAACAGACTCCATTGAATCGTTCTACACAGAACAACAGCATAAATGGATAGCACTTACTATTAGATGCCCTAATAATGAAATTATATTGAAACTAACTTTTCATCAAACCAAGAATGTAAGACGTGGTAGAAGAATACAGTCTGTATTAGAAAAATCACAACAGAAATCAAACACTGAGAAACAGCAATACCTGAGGGACTGTTTTAATGGAAAATGAACGCAAAAGTCATCCTGTTCTGGCAATGACTACCATATATTTTCAATATGAAAATGGTTTAAATCAATAATAATAATAAGAATCAAGTTTGGAGGCAAGGAAAGCAAGCCACTCTTCTGTTATTTCACTCCGAATATCCAATAATGCGATGCCCGTAGTTAATGATTTTCTCGGAACAATCTTAGTGCTCAGAAAATCTATCGTCTAGGACTCTTTAACGACTCACTGACTGCAATATGAAACTTCTAGCAGAATGTAGAAAATCAATTTTTCTCCTCTGCGGAGGAGTATGTGCAATTTTGCTCTATTAGGTGCCAGGAAGGCTGGTTTTATCCCCTCCCTGGTGTGCAAAATAGCTTTCTTAGCATTTATTACATACTAAATGACAGAATTTACTCAACTTTTTGTTACAGTATCGTCAAATTGAGCATTCAACGTTAATAGAGCCGCAGCCTAGCTATTTAGGTGGCTTTGGAGGCTTTCCAGGAATTTTCAAGAGGGTCCCCAATTTTATTTCAACCTTCTATGTGTTCTGATGCCAGAACAAGTGTCAAACCAAAGTCCCCCCAATTCGGTCACGGAATCTTAGCGACCTTCCCCTACTAATTCTGAGTTTCACTTGATCATTAAGTCGTAGATCTTCAAGATCGGTCCAATTTAACATTTTTCGTGCCTTGTCGAAAGTGAATATTTTTTGTTGTATCCACTGTACCATGTATAAAAGCTTACACCTTTTTCAACAGGATGTTGATTTTAGTTCGTGCAGTGGAAAAGCGTTGGTTGGAGAGCTGATCCTACTACAGTTGACATTCAGATGTCGAAAATTGCGTTCTCTTGATATCAGCTGGTCGAATGTGTCAGATATTGGAATTCAAGCATTTGCTGAAAACGTCGAACAGTGCGTAATCTTCTTTTGCTTTGAGGCACCCCCTGTTGTTATTTTGGGAGATGGGATGAAAATTGAATAATGAATATGATGATTCTGTATATTTGGCTCTGCCAGTCAGTTTTAAAGTAATAGACCATTTGCCAATTAGGAAAAAGGGACTAAAGCGAGCGCGGCCAATTCCGACAGCCCTAGTAACAGTGGGAAACTCGGGGAATCCTCTCCACTTCAGTGAAACGAGTAAGCCGCACTGAGCGGTCTAGTCGCTGTGCAAACTTGCAATATTTTGCTGTCTATTTCCCCTTCCAGGAGTTGTTTGGTACTTTCCTACTATGGTAAGTGTTTTCCCCAGATTTTCGAGCCATTTTCTCATTATTTCAGTCATTTTGGAGTGTACTTCGAGGCTCTTTAATTCGACGTACTTTTATACAATTTGTGTTTAACATTTGAAAGAAGATTCGAAGGAAAATCCACGAAATTCGTAGATCTACCAGGAAACCTAAATGTGCTTCAATCAAGTTTCACTTTTGGCTTATACTTCTTTCAACTGTGCAAAGAATAAATGTTGAATTGCTTTATTTTTTGGAGATTGAAAAGATTAATTTCAGGTGAAAACATTTTTTCAAATAAATTGTACTTGGCAGATGAAAAGATCGTTACTTTTACCTGCTGGAAGCACATTTAGGTTTCCTCGCTGATATATCCAACTTCATCGATTGTCCTTCGAATCTTTCTTCAAAAGTTAAAAGTCCTTGGACTTGCAGTTTGTTTTCCAATCTACCTTGAAGTTGAGTTATTTTACCGGAAGGTAAGAGCAGATAATCTGCCATTTAGGAGAACGAAGAGAAATGTTTGAAATTCTCCAAGGGGTCCGTAATAAAATTTCGTACCATTTGAGCCAATTTTACAAGTAACAACAGTCGGAACAGTACCCGTTGAAGGCCATTGAAGAGGGAGAAGTTTCCGGCTGACATGGCTTAAACATGGAGCCGCCTTCCGATCGTGGTAAATACGTCGAGTAAAAATGCCTCAAAGCATCCCCCAAAATGACTGAAAGTATGAGAAAATGGTTTGAAAATCGAGGGAAAACACTTACCTTACTAGGAAAGAACCAAATAACTCTTGGAAGTGGTAAATAGATAGTACAACATTCAAGTTTCCACAGCGATTAGACCGAACAGTACAGTTTGCCGTGCATGCTGAAGTGCAGAGGATTCCCCGGATTTCCTACCCTTACTGGGGCTGTAGGAATTAGCCGCGCTCGCCTCAATCCTTTTTCCTAATTGGCAAATGGTCTATGCTCAATTTTGTGCATAGGTGATGAATCCTGGACGCATGAAAGGTAGCGTGCCTTCGGTAAAATGAATTGTATCGAGAAAAAACCACTATGTCAGGCTGTGCGTCGGATCTTCCTTGAGCGAACGATGCTTGCAGCGAAGGACGAATGAAAATATTCGAAGGCAGGAACACCACAATACAACGCAAAAGAAATGACGAATATTATTTGGATTAAATATTGATTATACATCGTAAATAAGAGCTCTTATATACAATATATAATCGATATGTAATCCAAATAATAGTCGTCATTTCTTTAGCGTTGTATTGTGGTGTTCCTGCCTTCGAACATAGTGCCTTCGCTACCCTTTCGTGAACAATTATTAAATCGTGTTCTTATGTAGTTTTCTGTTTATAGCGTTGTGTTCTGTGTTCATTATTTTGGAATTAGAGTCTCTTCCGTAATAGAAATTAGGACATACATACTCGAAACTCATAGCTCTATATGGCCAATGCATAGCTGAACATTCGATGAATTCCCAAACTCCTTCACCTGACGTCTTAGACTCTTCCACAGTGGTCTGTGACGGCGCTCTATTATTCGGGAAGATGATGGATAACCTACGAAGGGGAATCCCCTTCTCACTACAACCCTTCTTGAACTGTAGCTGCAATGGACGAAATGACGAAAGAAGCGAATTAACTTCAGTTTCTGTATTGTATACTGTTCTATTCTGTATTAGAATGGCTTACAAAGTCTTACAACTACATATGTATGTATGTATGTATAATTTGCCAGCTAACTTAAAGTTTAAAACTAATTATCTAATAAAATGAAAGAAAAAGTCTAATTACAATGGTTACAGAAATTAAGATATAAAAGCTAAAAATCTATTTAAAATACCCCCAGTTTAAAATGGCAGTGATAGCATTGAAAGGTCAGTGCGACTTTGTTTCCATAATGGTCCCTCCAGAGGTGTCTTTGAAAGAAAAGAATGTTCGACGAAAAAAAGAAAAAAAAATAAATAAAAAACAAAAAGAATGAAAAAAAATGTTATCTCGAAAGGTAATAAGAGAAATGCTGCATGTTCAAGATTGTTGATCGACTGTTTTGTTATAGCTTTTAGAATCCCAATGAAATATGTAGGGACTAATTTCTTGAGTATGGAGATCTTTAAAGAATTTGCCCTTGATCTTATGCTTGAAGCTGTTGACATTCTTGGCAGATTTTAGGTCTGAGTTTAGAGAGTTCCAGATTTTAGGTCCTAGGTAGGAGAGACCGTTTTGTCCTTTGTTACTCTTTCGAAAAGATTTATCAAGTTTGTTTTTAGATCTTCGAGTGACCCGGATCTGGCCAGCTGGTGAGAATATCTCAGACATATAGGATGGAGCTGAATTATAAAAAAATTTGAAAACCTTTGTAGCAGTGCAGTAACTCGACTTTGTAACTCGACAATGAAGATTTTTCTATCACACAGAAGTGATATTTAACATTGTTCACAAGGGAACATTTGTTTCGTCGAATTCGGCGAATTTGCATTACATGGTCGTTACTTGCCAATGTTAGACTTTTGTTTGTGAATAAATGTAGCTTATCTATTGCCATTTTAACGAAATGAATGTGAATGTACTTTCGGCACAAGCATATAAAGGTGATGGTCTTCTTTTCTTTGAGCCTCGTAACAAAAGAGAGACTTAGGCGGGGAAATATTCTTGATCAAAATGAATTCATCATTTCGTCCTCTGCTTCTCGAGATAAAAGAAAAGAATAGGTCGAAAATATAGAAAAGTGTTGTGGTTTTTTTGTTGTACAATGTGGAAAAGATGCTAAATGAAGGATTTGCTAAAGATAAGTTTTTGGCTTGGAGGCAAATAAACTGGGTGAGCCAGAGCAAAGTTCCCACTTTTAAAAATTCATAGCATCGAGACCACTTCAAAGATTTGAATTATTCAATTTCTAGTTAAAACCCAAAAGATCAAAGTACTGTTGTGAGTTTTAGAAACTCGGAAAATTTCACAAAAACTTAACAAAAAAATCATGGTTGCAAAATTACTGAAAAATGGCCTAAAATTTTGATCAAATCATAAAGGACTTCTCGGACAGATCAATAAAGAAAATGCTATTGTTCATGGGTGAGAGATATCTACTGCATTTTTATTGGGACTGAAAATCTTTAGTATTTGTTTAAAAATGTATGTCGTATAACTCCTGAGAGAGATGAAACGCCCATTGCGTAGGGAGAATCCTTAAAATTTATCAATGCGTTAGGCCCCTTTTCGATCATTTTACGGCCATGAAATTTTTATAAAATTTAATTTACCGATACTTCTTGCGCTGGTAAGACAGCGAGGACAATCACTAAAATACTTCGATCTATCGGCTTTTAGCTGAAATTTGGATCATTCAAATTTGTGAAGTACTTTGTGCTATGAATTTTTAATGGTGGAAATTTTTTCTGACTCGCGCGGTATACGGTTTGGTAACATGCTGGATGAGAGGCGCAATTTAGATGCAGTTTGTGTGTGACTTTTAAATCAAAGCAAAAGTTTTACAAATATATTAGAACCTGAAGAAGCGTGCAAGTTAAGTTTCTTGGAGCAGACGAGTGGCCCTATTTTATGAATATGGATTGAGAAGTTGTTTCTTTTGAAACATCACCAGCTAAACTTTGTCAATAAATGCACTCACTAAGACTCACATGAACTTAAAGATTGAAGAAGGATTGATGATTTGGAAGGGCTCGCTTTGGTAACTTCAGTATTGGGAACAATTATGAATCATTCTTTGTTTTTGAACATCTCTCGACACACACGACCATTCTTATTCCTGCAGTTAAAGGGGAACACACTCAACTCGTAAACAGAAATCAAAAATCCATATGACCATGTTTGACCTGAAGCCTTCTTCATCAATTATCGTGAAGTCCAAACTTCGCAGGTAAAAACTCAAGAACTCATCATTTCCTTGTGAAAAGTGTTAAATATTGTGTTCATGTGATAGGCAAGTATTTGTTTTCACGTCGAAGCCCTTCTTGTGTTTTATGAGCCATATAACTGGAGTTAAGTTCTATATTTTTCCACAACCTCTCCCAAGGCAATTCCAGTGCAGCATTTCAGAGAGGATTCGCTCTCACCGGCCATCTTTCAGAAAAGTAACGTGCTGTTCAAGACCTCTGTGAAAGGTGTCTTGTTAACTTCCACGGAGTTGTCATAATTCCTTGTTCCCTGGTATCGTTCCTTAGTATCTGTGTGTTATAATCATTGTATGAACATGCAAAGAACTCTTTAGGTTAATGGATGACCTATACAACTGTGTAAAGATTGAAACATTTGAGATGCAGCTCCTCTACAATAACCACACAAATGGGGCACAATTCTTTGAGCTATTCTGTAGAACCAACTTTTACTCCCACAGCCTGCAAGCTTACTGCTGCGATCGAACTTATTTAAGAATGAGAGCATGTGCAATGCTAAAGAGCGTTTGTCTTCAACTAAGACTGCTGAAATGGAAGTTGGCGTTTACTACTTCTGCAGGGGTAGTTCTTCCTTGAATGAAGACAAAATTGCGGCCAATAGCCCTTAATAACACCCTTTTTCTATAAAGTCAGATGCCGACACGATAACGCCGTTCCCAGAAAATTTTTTCAAGACTTCGACGCTTTAGGAAATTTTTTAAAAGAAGCTGGATTTTATGTTGCCGTCAAACACGGTATAACATGAACCTATCATAACTGTTATCCCCGAAAAATTGACTTTTTCAAGTCACTTTAATTGAGCTGAATCTTGACCAAGAGGCTTGTATCAAGGATTTGAAACAGATTGGTTGTTGCAAATCGTAGACATCGTCCAGGTCAACTCTGTCATGGAGATGTTCAGTTGTTTTTTTGTGCCTATGTAGTGTTTGTTGTTTTAAGGAGAGTAAAAAGATGCAACCAGATTTGTATGTGCATTTTGGTTGCTAATCTTCATGACAAAAATCATGTGCATTGTGGTTGCGTACCTACTGCGATCATGCCTGTTTTGAGCTACCTACGTAACAATCATTGTTAAAAACTTATGTGCCATTCAAGTATTTGTTTTGTGTTATGTTGCCTACAATCCTTAGTTTTTTGGTTTATGAATGATCTATTTCACAATGCAATTTTTTAACCATATGCTACAAAGTTCTTCCACGAACTTTGCTGTACAATCCACTGAACAATGTAAAACCAGAAAAATTGTAAGTAAACTTTTGAAAGTCGCAGGAAGCTCGGTAGAAATTTTCGCCGTTCCAAGGAAGAACAAATTTTGTTCGCCTCTGTATACAGTTAACAATTCTGTTTTTTAAAGGGTTATTTTTTCCCAATTTCTCGGTGAAAACAATTGAGCATGCAAAAATCTCAATTCATGCGGTAAGAAATTCGACAATTTGATTAAAGAGGTATAATTAGAAAGCTAATGGTATGGTGTATATGCAATATCTTGATCTTTCACTTTATCTTTTTTACATGATTGCAGATTGGAATGCCTTTGCATGAACGGATGTCAAACAATTACTGACGAAACAACAAGAACTATTGCCAGAAAGCATACTAAAAGGTTAGAATTACCACTCCTTCACTATACCTTGTACTGAAAATTTTTTGCCCATTTGTGACACGGCAGAAGGAACAAGTCACTTGTATGAATTCGTAGATTGTAAACATGATACGTTGTTGAGATATTGTGATTTTGATGTTACTCCTTTGTTTGACGTTATATCCCAAGAGGTATATACATTTTTAAAGAAATGAGAAAAACATCCAAAGCTCAGAGCTTAAAGTAAATGAACGGAGATATAGCGACATAATCTAAACATAGCACAAAAGAACGGCAGGCTCCACTATTCTTCTTATTGTTTTCGTAGATCAAAAACATCAAATACAATAGGTTATATTTAGATTACCCAGTCCCCTTAGCTAAGTTTGCTTTTCCCCGTTGATTTGCTTTAAATGAAAAGACCTCGCTATTTCTCTGTGAGGTATTCCTATCCAAATTTGCATGCAAGTTACCACACATTTTGTTCATTAATGTGGTTACAATAAAACTTCAAATAAATATTACATGACAAAAAGTGTTAAAAAATTCATCCTTTTAGAAACCCAACCTTCGGGATATATACGTTGCAAAGCCTATAGTTGCATTTTTCACCATTCCAACATCTAATTTCTTTTTTGAAGATGGGAAAGCTGTTTGTCTGTTGTATTTCTTGCGGTAAAATCTGCCACAGTTTATATCCAAGGTAGACAATAGTTTTCAGCTCCAAAGGACGTTGCTCGTACTTTTGGTAGTTGAGCGTCATCGCCATGCCTTAGACTGTAGGTAATATTTCGTTGCATGAAAATATCCTTCATGAATGGTGGATTCAGAGCGCACTTCGTTTCATAAATTTCGGTCATTAGCAACTGTAGATTTCTTATATGGATTGGCACCGATTTAGATTACTCCAAGAGAAAACCAAAATCGTTGTCGTAATCTGTGTGTGCGATGCGTAATGCCCTTTCATGAATATGATTAATTCTATGATTCAAAGCTCTATCATAGAACATCCAAACAGGCGGACAGTAGCTGAAATGAGACAAAACGAACGCCCTCATTAACGTCCGCCGCACACGGAGAGGAAAATGCTCAGCAAAGTGGCATGAATGTCATTTTGCTCAGCAAAATTCTCGCCGTGTGCGGATGATTTTTGCTGAGGAAATACTCATTTGTGCAGCTGAGGAAAATATCTATCGTGTTTGATAATTTCTGCCATTCGTGTCAAAATTCTCACCGTCTGCGGTATCACTGAGAATTTTGCTCACTGCCTTGGGTGATCACGTGTTCATGTTTCCATGGTATCGACCGAGCAAGACCATGGAGCTTTTGGCTGGCATTTGTACAAAGAGCCTTGACGTGTTGCTTGAAAGAAAAAGTGATTGATCAAACGTTATACCGAGAAGATTTTACTCTTGAAGGTGTTGTGGCGCCGTGTTGTAATCGACTGACTTTGCAGCCAGAACAGTCAGGCGGACGGAGTTAAAATCCTTCAAGCACCTTTGAGCGTCATGACAAGGGGTCGTGGACTGGATTAGCGCTTTGCTATTTCTGCGATCCCAGCGTTTGGCGCTGAAAACCGCAACATCACCTTCAACTTCACCTTCCTCTGTACTTTCTTTCACACGCAGAAGTGTTCTATCGGCGAAATGTACCGAAAAGAGTGGGAGCTGTAATGATATGAAGCTTGATCTCATAGGTCCGGATGAATGGATATAGGTTTGATTTGATTTTATAATATTTATACAGGGTAAAACATTCAGTTACACTGTTTTACAATGTACCCTGTTAAAATAATTTACAAAAGAAAATATATAATTTCACACGTAAATCGAAAAAGAAATAAGATCCATACAGCTATTAACAAAGTGTATAAAAATTTAGGTATGATCATGCATCTAGTAGATATGATGTAAGAGAGAATTAGTTAAATGCATGGTTTGCTATGCTTTTTTGAAATTTTTCAATGTCGGGGACAATTTTGATTCTTGGCTTAGCCTATTCCACATTGTCGCACCTTTATATGAGAAGCATTTTTGACCATTTGCAGATTTTCGCATGGGAATTTCTAAATCAGATCTAGTATTGCGTAATTCTCTCTTACTTGAATCCGAGAGTCTTGAGAACATTTCTGCAAGGTAAGTGGGAGCCAGATCATTGATAGATTTGTATACTATACTCAAAGTCTCCATTTGAATCATTTCACCAACAGTGTGCCATCCAAGTTTCTTGATGATAGGCTTTGCAGAAGCATCATATCTACTATTAGTAACTATTCTTGCAGCCCGATTTTGAAGTTTTTGTAGTTCGTTTATTGCTGTGGAGCCACAGCTTCCCCATACATGGCAGCAATATCTAAGATATGGTTCCACAAGACTTTTATACATGCTTATATTGTGAGAAGAGGGAGAAACTTTTTGGAGTATTTCAACATCCCTATTCCTCTAGAAACTTTTTTCTTGATGGTAGTAATTTGTTCTTTCCAGTTCAAGTGTTGATTGACCATTACTCCCAGATATTTTGCCTCCCTTATGATAGAAACTGTTTCTTCCCCTACATTGAATTGAGGCTTTACACCCCCTACCTTTTCTAAGTCGTTCAAACGCTTGCTACCACCTATCACGAGACTTTGTGTCTTGGTCACATTGAGGGACAATTTGTTTGCATTAAGCCAAGATTCAAGGTATCCAAGATCCTCATTGACGCATTCATTTATCAATTGAATGGACTTTGAAGAGAAAGAAAGGCTTGTATCATCCGCGTACATGTTAACATCTGAGTGTCTCAGAGAGAAATGAAGATCATTTACGTATATTATGAAAAGTAGAGGTCCTAGGCAAGAGCCCTGAGGAACTCCTGTCGTTATTGATTCAAGATCTGAAAGTTGCCCATTTACCTTACAGCACTGCTTTCTATTAGTTAGATACGAGCGGAACCAGCGTATCTCTTTGTTTTGAACCCCATAATGCTCCAGTTTCTGTATAAGGATGTCATGATTCACAGTATCAAAAGCCTTCTTTAAATCAATAAAGGTGACGGCTGTATATTCACTGTTCTCTAAATTGAGATACCAGTCATTGGTACATTTTAAGAGACAGGTCAGTACGGAATGTAGTAACCTGAAACTAGATTGTTGTGAGAATAGAAGTTTATTCACATTTAGAAAGCCGTAAAATTGATCATAAACCAGTTTTTCAAAAAGGCGAGAGATGACCGGTAAAACAGATATCGGGTGATAGTTTGAATTTTCATCTTCTGGGCCATCCTTGTAGATAGGTGCAACCCTAGCTATCTTCCGATCGTCTGGAAAAATGCCGACCGGCTGGAAATATGGCTGCCGGCTGGAAAAATGCCGATAGGTGCCGGTAGGTAGAAACCGGCTGGAAAAATGCCGATAGGTGCGGATGAAGGGTGGTGACGCGTAATATTAACGTGTCAGATCTGCTTGTGAATAATTGAACAAACAACTACTAAACAAAGTCGACATCATTGAATGTTTCACTCATGGAGAGTTCTATAAAGCTGGATGATACTACAGAAAGCATTCCCTCGGAAGAGGACGCTGCCCCAAATGAAGGAATTCCGGATTCTCCTTGTCGCCATGCCAGTGATGGCCTAACAATGGGCCTTGGCGAAGGCGTGCTGGACACCTGCAGCAATGAATCGAACGAAGCTGAAGGCGGAAAACAACTGAAGGGACAAATTAAAGCAAAAACTAAACAAAATCAAAAGAAAAGCAAAGCTTCAGACAAGGCTCCAGCTCCGAAGAATGCCAAGAAAGCGGCAAAGAAAACTAATACATCAAAAACAACAACAAAGTCGAAGCAGCCTCAAACGAAAGTCAGCAATGGAAGCTCAAGTCAAGTATCTCCAAAATGTACCCGAAGTCGTACTGGAAGAAGTTCAACTACAATCATACAAACACAGTTGCTGGAGCCTCCACAGGAGAGCAGTGCACCTCCCATTCCTGCCAATTCAGACATTGTGGATGGGATGAGGAAGATAACACATTATTTTTCACCATCATCCAGGGCTCAGACACTACAAGCTCTTGAAAAGCTTTGCATTGTGACCTGCAAATTTGACCAGAGAGGTGAGTCTGCTGAACAGATGATAAGATGTGACATGTGTGATGTTTGGATGCATCTCTCTTGTGTTGGGTTAGATGGACTTGATGAAACTGCCATTGAAAGTATCTTTCCATGGTTTTGTGAAGGGTGCAAAATGAGTGTAAAGAATATGAATGCTGTTAGGACTGAAATAAATGATCTGAAACATCAAGTGGCAATCTTGACAAAACTTTTAGCTGAAAATAGAAGACCTGTACCTAAAGTGAACGAAAAGATGTCGGATCAGGATGTCAAAGTTAATTGCCCGGTTATTGATGAGGACAATGAGTCACAAGGAACAGGCTTTAACCAAAGTCAAACCAACAAGGAATCAATCAAGGCAAAGGAGTGCAATTCACACAGCTCTGTTATGGCAGACTCAATTTCTAAGCTAAAATCGGAAAACTTCAGCCTTAAAGAACGTCTCACCACAATGCAAACCTTCATTAATCAACTTGTACCCTGGCTACCAACAAGTCAGCAGAATAGGCCAAACAAAGGATCTTCAAAGGGGCAGTACCCAAACCCAGCAAGATCAAATAATACACGAAATAGCAAAGCTCAAGGAAAGAAAAATTGGAATAATGAGAAGAGCACCACTCAAAGGGAGCCATCTGGAAACAATAACAACATCACGGTAGTCCTAAGGGATTCTCATGTCAAAAGATTAGATGATTCAAAGATGCCCAATGTGAAATCATATGGAATTGGTGGTCTAAGATCAAACCAGTTGGTAAAACGGCAAGGTCAGCAATTATCCTCTGATGTATCAAAGGCCAAAGAAGTTATCTTACATGTTGGAGTTAATGATGTAGCAACTAGCACTTCAAACCAAATAGTTGATAACTTTGATGATATTACAGAGAGGATCAAAGAAAAGAACCCTGATGTTAGAATAACTATTTCATCAGTCATGCTTATGAAAGACAAGACGTCCCTGAACATTATAATATTGGAAACAAATATGCTACTGAAGAAGTTCTGTTCATCTCATGGGTATGACTTTTTAGAACACACAAATATCGCTTTTCGTCATCTTTGTCATGACGGTTTACATCTAAATGACCAGGGAATCAAACCTTTTACTCAGAACATAGTTAATCATGTGAACTTAGGGTGAAACAAGTCCAGGTAGCTCCATAGTAGGGGAGGATGCCAGCAAACCTATGGCTTCCAGTACACCTGAAACTTTAAAAAAAATACTGGTGAAGTTAATGTCTCAAAGACAGGGTGTCGTCAGCATATGGGCTACAGAAAGGGCATGGCAATTGCATCCCTCAATGTCAATGGTCTTCGTAGTCACCTTGATGAGGTTAAATACTCATGACAGACCTAGGTATTCATATCCTTGCGCTAAATGAGACTAAACTTGCCCCAGACTACCCAAAAGAGTTGACTGATGTGGCTGGCTACCAGAAGGAACGCCTGGAAAGGACTTGCAATGGTGGTGGAGTTTCAATTTATATTAGGGACTCCATCAAATATAAACCTCGGCCTGATGTCCCAGCTGATGATTTAGAAATCATTTGTATTGAGGTTGAACCCCCTAAAAGCAAGTCATTTCTTGTTCTTGCTTGGTACAGGCCACCTGGTGACCCTGTTGCTTCTTTTGATAAGCTAGAAAAGGTCCTTTCCTATTTGGACAAGGAGGGAAAGGAAATTATCCTTTTAGGAGACACAAATTGTGATCTGCCTACAAAACAAGCTGAACAGCCCATTGATAATGACACCAAACACATGACTGGTCTGTATGAGCTATTCAGCTTCAAACAGCTTATTGAAGAACCAACTAGGGTCACTTTGATTACCTCTTCTATCATTGACCATGTGGCTACAACATGTGCCAGAAACATTGTTGAAGCTGGAGTGCATAAAGTTTCTTTGAGTGATCATTATATGGTATACTGCATTCGTAAATTTAATGGTGCAGTTGAAAAAGGCCATAAAATGATTAAAACTCGCAAAATGAAAAATTTTGACAAGGAAGCATTCTTGGCTGATGTATCTGGCATATGCTGGGAGCAGATGTTCAGTGAAACTGATGACATCAATGCGCTTGTTAACTATTGGTCCAGCTTGTTCTCCTTGATGATAGACAAACATGCTCCAATAACAGAAATGCGTGTCTCAGAGAAATGTTGCCCTTGGATTGATAAAGACCTTAGGGCCCTAATGAGGACTAGGGATCAACCAAAAAAAGGCTGCATCCAAAAGAAAGTCTCAATTTCTTATGGACTCATATAGGCAGGTCCGTAATAAGGTCAATACTATGAACACTCATCTTAAGAAGCAATATTATACTGACAAGATTTCGTCCTGTCAAGGTGACATGAGGGAATCTTGGAAGACAATTAATGAGCTGCTCAATAAGAGATCAAAGTCTACTAACATTGAATGTCTCAAAAACTTGGGTACTGAAACTGTTCACAAAAAAGACATTTCTAATGCCATGAACAACTTCTTTTGCTCTGTAGATAAGGATCTTGCGAGCAAAATTCCCCCTGTTCCTAGTCCCCTTCTGTCAGGTGACTATGAAGTTAACAAAGATAAGGCTGAGTTCAACTTCAAGACAATTGAGGTTAAAGATATCATGGCTGCATTTGCCAAGATTAAAACTGCAAAGAGCTTCGGGACTGACAATATCTCTAGCTATTTTTTGAAACTCGCTTTGCCTGTCATTGAAAACTCTCTGGCTGCCTTGTTTAATACTTCAATTGAAACAAGCCAGTTTCCAGACTCATGGAAGGTTGCTAGAGTCACTCCAATTTTTAAAGGAGGAGATAAAGCAGAGAAGTCCAATTATCGCCCAATTTCAGTTTTGCCTATCATCTCAAGGCTCTTTGAAAAACTTGTTTTTGACCAACTGTATCAGCATATGAAAGAAAATCGTCTCTTTTCTCCTGACCAGTCAGGCTTCTTGCGCCTTCATTCTGGCTTCTTGCGCCTTACCTGTTTACTTAAAAACACTGATGACTGGTACAGTGGACTGGATCTTGGACAGCTTGTGGGACTTGTATTCATTGATTTGAAAAAGGCTTTTGATACTGTTGACCATGAAATTCTCTGCAAAAAGCTCCAAGTATATGGTGTTCAGCATCGGGAGCTATCATGGTTTAGGTCTTACCTATCCTGCCGGAAACAATTTTGCAGGGTTAATGGTGTTGCCTCCGACACAAAGGACATAGAAGTCGGTGTGCCGCAAGGCTCATGCCTTGGCCCTCTTCTATTCCTCATTTACATCAATGATCTCCCACAGGCTGTCCAGGGTTCTACTGTGTCCATGTATGCTGACGACACCAGTCTGTGCCACCAGCCCAATGATATAACTCAGCTGAATAAGGCTATCAACAATGATCTAAGGCATTTGGACACCTGGCTACAAGGCAATAAGCTTTCCTTGAATGTTGCAAAAACACACTCTATGCTTATTACCACCAAGCAGAAACGTAACATTCTCCAAGAGAAAAATCTGAATTTGGAACTAAATATTCGTGAAAGTGAGCTGGAAGTAGTCCAAAAAACGAAATACCTTGGAGTACAAATTGACTGTTCCTTGGATTGGAAGGAACACATTAAGACTGTTTCTGCCAAAGTCTCAAGGGCTGTTGTTGGTTTTCTAAAACATGCCAAGAATTTTCTACCCAGGGATAGTCTGAAAACTCTATACACGGGTATTGTCGAGCCTCATTTTCGATATTGTTGTTCTGTTTGGGGTTGTTGTGGTTCTACTGAAATAAACAAGTTGCAAAAGCTTCAGAACCGGGCTGCTAGAATTGTAACAAATAGCAGCTTTGATTCCCCAAGCAGACCACTTATCGAAGAGCTGGGTTGGAAGACCATTGAACAACTAATTAGCAATGAGTCTGAAACAGTGGTCTTCAAATCACTCAATGAGCTTGCTCCGCAATACTTGTGTGGCCTCTTTGCAAAAAAACTCAGAATGCTCCACCCGTAACACCGGCACTGATGTGAGGTTACCAAAGAAAAATTCTGCAAATGGACAAAAATGTTTTTCATTTCGTGGAGCTAAATTATGGAATAGCCTATCAGCTGAGTCAAAACAGGCATGCTCTCTGAATAACTTTAAAAAGTCTATCTAGAGATGGGGGCAGGGGTGGATTTTGTGGCGGTGGTGGTGGGTGCTCTTGGTTGGCGGGCTGGCTCAGAGCGACTGATGGCGGGATCTGCCATCGTTGTTTGCTCTGGGTTGGCTTGTCGATCGGGGGTGGCTGTTGCCGGCGTTGCATGGTGCACCCTTGCCCCCAAATCGTAATTTGGTTTCTCTATGTAAATATTTTCTTTTAATGTAAATTATAAATTATTGTAAATAGGTTTTAACATTATGGTTTTTCTTGTAATTAGGTTTGAAGCATATGTATTTTTTTTTAATGGAGGGCTCCTTGAAAAACAACTTTGTTGAAGGGCAACCCTCCCTAAATTATATGAAATGAAAATGAAATGAAATGAAAATAGGGGTTTTGCTTATAATTTAAGTGAGGTATCTCCTTTTCTTTGTTCCACTGATGAAAGGTTTTGCAATCCATAGTCTCTTTGTCCAGAGCCTTACTGTTTAAGTAAGCTATAGCTCTAAAGAAGACCGGTCAAACTACAGGCCAAGATCTGTTTTGCCTACTGTTTCAGGCTATTTGAGAAACTGGTATATAATTAGGCTGAACTGAAAAACATTTCTGAGTGGATGAGAATGAATATACAAAGCATACACCCCGAGAAAACCGAGTTCATGGTTATTGACCACCCTCGAAGGCAAAGCAAATTACCAAAGCAACAACCGTTTTATCTGCATAATATTAGAATGACGCAGGTTCATAAAACGAAGTAGCTAGGACTTACTGTTGACGACAAGCTAAGCTGGCGTGAACAGTACATATCTGTCAAAGGGAAAGTACCGGGTAGCCTGGCATCTCTCAGGAAGCTGAAAAACGTCTTGCCACAATCTCAGTTGCTTAATGTGTATCAAGCACTTGTTGAGAGCTATCTAAGGTATGCAAACGTGGTCTGGGGGGCCCTCTCCAATACAAAGCTTAGCACTCTGCAAAGAAATCAGGATAGAGCTTTCGATCTGATAGAATTCTCCAAGATAAAAGATGCTAATGAGAAGAACATCCTTAATGTAAATCAACTAATGACATGTGACCGAGCGGTCATGGCTTTCGAGATTGTCAATCAATGTCAATCAATCCTGAAGGCCTTCAAAGTATGTTCATAGAGAGGCCTGCCTTATCAAATATAACACAAGGAACATGAAGGATCTCCATGTGCAAAAACTAAAATTAGAACATAAGAAAAAAAGTAGTTTGTACACTGGTCCAAAAGCCTGGAATAGTATCCCACCGCTCATCAGAGACACCGAATCCGTTGTACGATTCAAAAAAGATCTGAAACCTCACCTTTTGAGTTGATAGAAAATAGGTTTCCACGAATCCATGGAAGATCAGTACACGGGGGGAGGGAACGGGTGAAACATTTTTGAGTTTATATTGTAAGCTTTAGATTGTAATTTATGTTCTTTTGGTATCGTATTTAACTGAATGGATGTTGTGCTTAACTAAGATTAAATTAAATGAAGTCTGGTTTTCGATTATTGCACTCTGTGGTCGCATGTCTTATGTCAAACATAAACAATTGGTATCGGAACGTCGATAAGGGCAAGTACACAGGTTTGATGTTTATTGATCTTAAGAAGGCCTTTGATACAGTCAGTCATGAACTATTACTAGTAAAACAACGTAGTTACGGAATCACCAGTTTGAACTTTGCTAGTTTACCTCGGATGATGATGATGATGATGATGATGATGATGATGATGATGATGATGATGATGATGATGATGATGATGATGATGGTGATGGTGATGGTGATGGTGATGGTGATGGTGATGGTGGTGGTGGTGGTGGTGGTGGTGGTGGTGGTGGTGGTGGTGGTGGTGGTGGTGGTGGTGGTGGTGGTGGTGGTGATGGTGATGGTGATGGTGATGGTGATGGTGATGGTGATGATGATGATGATGATGATGATGATGATGATGATGCTGATGATGATGATGATGATGATGATGATGATGATGATGATGCTGATGATGATGCTGATGATGATGATGATGATGATTGATGATCTCCTAAGTACTTCTTGTCTCACATACCCCTTTATCTCTCAGTACCACAAGAGACAGGTCTTAGGTTCCTTCAACAGTAAAATGTGCGCTATCTGTTCCTCTCGATAGCCTGCAGTGCCAATTGTTTTTTTCCCAAATCGTAGTAAAATATGTGGGCTTTAGCTCGATAAGCTTTCGTTCCTTCTAAGTATCTGTAAAACATACACAATTTATATCGAGCAACACCATCTCTTTACAGTATATGTACAATCTCTTACAAAAGTGTTGGACCCCTATGAAAATCCACGTTTTTCAGAAATATTGTCCCCCCTCCCCCCATTTCAATGTTGATTGCTTTGGTGAATTGTTCTCTTCCTGGATCTGCGTGAAAAAAGCCTCTTTGCAATTCATTCAACATTGAAACGGGGGGAGGGGGGACAAAAATTCGATTTTTTCAACAGGGGTCCAACACTTTTGTAAGAGATTGTAGATTGGTTTTAGCACACATGACTCTTTTTTCCTTTATAGTGTGAGAGTGATTGAGATGTTTGGTTGTTTCAACATAACACATGTTTCTTTGCTGATTTTGCAACAGTTCTGTCCGAACATCGAAACTTTAAATGTTGGTCAATGCCACAAGGTAATAAGTTATTCCATATTTTTAATGTGTAGCAACTCTGCATTGTATATTTTTCTCATTTCGTTGGGAATGATAAAGCGCTCGGGTGAAGGTTTGATTTTATCCAAGCCGTTCAGCTTTGTGGATTAAACTCAAAGTCATTTCGAGCATATTCTTATTTAAATCAGTAGAAATATTTATCCCTTTACCATGAATACCTTACTAGAGCGTTTTTTTGCACGGCTGTTGATTTTGAAACAGGGTAGCAATAATTCTGAAACTCCAGCGAGACGATCTGGGTAATCCCCATAGGTTTCCGTACCAAAGCTACCGATCCCTTGTCTGCTTCATTGTTCACTATCTTCCTATCACATTCAAGCATTTTCAAAGAAAGCATATCAGAAGAAGAAAGATTACTAACATTCTTACCCTTCGTCGAGAGAGGCAATGCCCACCTCTTCAGCAGCGAGAGGTAGTCTACTACAAGTGGGTCACTTTTGTTTGTATTCAATATGAAAACTTACACAAGATGAAGGTACAGGCCTTTTCGTTTTACGCGAGTGATCGCTCGCGATCGCGTCAGCACTCGCGCAAACACGATCATGCGAGCTCTTTATCACAGTCGCAAAATTGCCAATTTTAGGAGAAATCGCTCTCAGCAATTTCTTGTGAATTGCAATAGGATAAAATCCTCCTTGATCAATGAACAAATCTTCTGTTAAGTTGTGAAAAACAGAATTAATGGATTTGGCGGAAATGATCATATACTTCAAGAAAACATCTTTTTCGGGAAAACGAAATACAGTATCAACATGCGATAGAAACATGCGATAGAAACATGCGATAGAAACCTTATATTGGAATAACTACATCTAATAGCTTAAAGTTGAAGCTGGAAAGCATCTTACTGGGATCGGTAGGGGAGCTGATTTAATCAAATATTGGTTCTAAGAGCAACGGAAATATAATTTAGAGAATAATAATATCGAGATTCATTGTAACTTGCTTTTTCAAGGAATAAACGGTGCTTGTGAATCTTTACCTGAGCGATCGCTCGCGTAAACGAAATTACGCGAGCGTTTTGGCACTGATGATGATTGATTGATTGATTGATTGATTGATTGATTGATTTCATTTATTTAAGGAGGGTTGCCCTTTGGCAAAAGCCGTTTTTCAAGAGGCCCTCCAATAAAAACATTATTATCATTACAAGAATACCAAAGAAAACTACCCTAATCTAATTACAATGAAAACCATACAATTAAAAACCTATTTGGAAGAAATGATCATTTACATACATCCTAAAAATGAAATAAAAGAGAGGAAAACGAAAACGAATCCGGAGTCACTGACAGATGCAACCCCGCAGCGCCAAAGAAAACTACCCTAATCTAATTACAATGAAAACCATACAATTAAAAACCTATTTGGAAGAAATGATCATTTACATACATCCTAAAAATGAAATAAAAGAGAGGAAAACGAAAACGAATCCGGAGTCACTGACAGATGCAGACCCCGCAGCGCCACTACCGCAGGCCCCACCCCCGCAGTTATCGCTGAACAGACTTTTTGAAACTATTTAGGGACGACTCTCGTGCAACTTTCCTCAAGAAAAGGCCTGAAGGTACCAAAGACCATACTTACAAACTACTGGACTACATAACAAAGGTTGATGACCCGGGAAGCAAGAACCCATGATTACATCAAGAGTCATTACATAAAACACTAAACTTGATTACTGACAAAAAGAAACAAAGGAAAATGGAAGCAAGAAAGACCGTTACAATGAACTACACATAAACGATGATTAAATACGACTAAACACGGATACATACTAGGATCTGTTTCGCAATGGAAGTCAGGCCAGCACAGGCGATAATGCTTAACTGCAGAAATCCCGGCAGAGAGAGCACAATCTTGGGAGGCTGTTGATGATGATGATGATGATGATGATGATGATGATGATGATGATGATGATGATGATGATGATGATGATGATGATGATGATGATGATGATGACGATGATGATGATGATGATGATGATGATGATGATGATGATGATGATGATGATGATGATGATGATGATGATGATGATGATGATGATGATGATGATGATGATGATGATGATGATGATGATGATGATCGCGGGAATGCCAAAAGCAGTTTCAATGTAAGCTGACGTAATCTTATGTACATTCTTATGTAGGTGCAACGGGCGAAATGACGTAACCTACATAAGAATGTACATATGATTACCTGCAAATTACTTCCTATCGAGCTCTTGAATTCGAACAATTATGCAGTGCAATGCAGGTGTCAATGAGACACAACATAGCCGTGAAAGACGTGCAGCAAATAACACACAAAGGTATCATACAGTGAACAATTTTGAGATTTTAAACTCATTATTGTTCACTTAACTGCCTGTGCTTCCTATGCTAAAATGAAGAAGAACATCGCCGGAAAAGCTGTACACAGAGCTTGGTTGGGAATCAATTACTAAATTACCGTAGTTGGAGCAGACGCCTTACTTTGCTTTATATGATTCTGAATAAGCTTACCCCAGTTTACATGAAGGACTGTCTCAGTAGGCAAATCACAGCGTGCTAGTCGGCAATGTTTTTCTGACTTATGAGCCAAAATTTGTTGTCCCTTGTTTTCCAGCATCCAGTTACATTGTAAGTTTAATATGACGACAGGAAAGGGTTGATTGAGTTGACATGCGTTCTTCCGACGAGTTCGTTCATATTAAAATTTGTTGTACGAGGAACTTTTATTGTTGAGGCCATGATTTATACAATGTCTTTTGGAATAGGGGGTAAAAACCTTATCTATTGCAAATATTTTAAATCATTGCATGAGAATCATTGATGGATGTGAATTTGTGCTTTCTTTCAATTCTTTAGATTACTGATGCGTCGGTGTCAGAGTTTGCAAAAAAGGCTCAGGGATTAGAGAATATTGATCTACGAGGCTGTATTCAGGTACATGCATTTTAAAAAGTTTATTAACGTTCTCACATGAGACAATTTTGTGGAAAGTTCAGGAAGGTGAAGATTATCTTTTTAACTTCAGCTTCTATTTTTTGAAGTTTGTCAATTTGTCAATGGTAGCGTGCTTGACTACAAATTCGACGTTCGATGGTTTGACATAGGCAGACCGATGGAAAGACGGATGCTTAGACAGACGGGACCATCGTTAAGGCTGTTCTAGAGACTGATGCTTCGTTATGCACAGCATTCATAACTATCTACTACTGCTGTGAGTGGTATCGGAGGTCAGTTTGAGGGTCTCTTTTGGGGCCAGTTTTATGTAACTCCTCGGCCTTCCTCTCTAGTTGGCAGCGAGTTACCGTTTTGCATGGCCATTTTCTCCAGAAAATTTGTTAATGACCCAATATCATTCGGCCTGCTTAAAGCGATAAAAAGGATATTGTTGTAGATTGTCTGGGCATTCAAAATGTACAGAAATTGCAATTTTTCCATCAAAGCTAACTTCGGATATTATTTCTTCAACACTCTTTTGAGAAAATGGTGGGGTTTCCAATACTGCTCGGAACTTTCTTGAGTTTTCTTTGGCTCCATCCTTGATGAGATTTGATGAGGTAAACTTTTGTATTCTCTTCATTTTATTAGCAAGGCTGCAAAATCACTATAGTACCATTGCATTGCAAATTAAACCAACTCTTGAAAACGATTTATGTGTTATTAAAAGGTGGAAAGTAGATCTACTTTCTTGCCAACAACTTTCGATACTTGGTCGCTACGATCAGCAAATCAATTTGTAATTAGATTCTTGATTTTCCTCGTCTCGCTCGCATGCTGATGTTAACAGTATCAACTTTCTCATCAGATCCTTCACTCTTATTCGTAAATATTTCCATTTAATAAGATTTTCTGTTTCATATTTTTCATATTTTAATTATTTTCATATTTCAATTTATTAAGGAGGGAAGCCCTTCACCAGTGTGGCTGGTTTTCGACGGGCACTCCCATAAAAATTCTCAAAATATACGGCTTAAAGACGTATACTCACAATTATATGCAAAACTAAATATGGAAAAGGAAAAGTGTACAAAGCCAATAGAGTGGGAAATTTCTCCAACGATCTAGCAACCACTGCAGCCCCCGCCTCCCATGCTGTACCCCCTCCTCACCCAAGAAGGAGATCTACATACAAATCTCTATCGCCGACCCAGCAGAAATCACGCACAGAAAGAACGGGCCGCGACCAGCCATCTGACCGCGAGAAAAGCCCCCTAGTCTATTATACATTATGTTTGAATGTATTAATGCAGTGTTCCTGCTTAGTCTCACCTAGGACGCTATTCCACAGTTTTGCACCTAGATACGAAAAGCATTTCTGCCCATTTGGGATGTTATCTGCCCATGTGGGTTTTTAGAACTGTGAGAGGTTTTTAGAACTGTGATGTTTGCATCGTGATGGTCGGACGTCAGCTCTCTAGCTCCGTCTTTGAACGTGATAAACAGTGACAAACGTGACATGAATGACAACCGTCTAAAGGCAATTATAAAAATTCGCGAGAAAGATAAGAAACGGCCTTGCAAAGAAACGATTTACCGTTACTTCATAAAGAGTGGGTTAACACACAGCATCTCCGAGGTGGAATCTGGTATCCAACGTCTCGTGATGGAGGGCCTAATTGAAAACCGAGGGGAACCTGGCAAAGATTCGTTATTTATCTTAGATGGAGGGAAAAAAGATCCAAGAGTCAATGATGAAGAGGGAAAGGAAGTTGATACATCCGTTAAGTACACTACTTACGACGAGTTTCTTGCATTGCGCGCCAAAGTGGAAATCCTGATGAAGGCCTACGAAGGCACCCACGCCGCCAAAGGTATGTCAGTCTCAAATTTGAAAGAAGAGATCCAACTTCTCAGGAAGGAAAATGAATCACTCAGGAATGAACTTCGTCGCAAAGATATTCTAATAAATAGCATTGAGGTAGATAATCCCAGCTTTAGGCCCAACTTTCATCAAGATTCTGTATTTGATCCAAGATGGAGATATGTCAACAAAACGAAACAGCAAATCCCAAGGGGCAACAAAAGTAACAAAACTTTTCAAGAAGATTTAGAAGGGTCTGTTGAATATGAAATCTCAAACAAACGCGAAACGCAGGGAACATCTCCAAAACCCACCTGGGAACCGATTAGCTTAGATTTGAATAGATATGTTGAAAATGCAGGCCCTGCACTAGAATCAACTTATCCAACAGCAGGTGATAACCCTAAACCTAACCAAAACTCTGCTGAATTTCAAATTCCAAAGAAATGCCACACAACCAAGATGCAGTCTCCTAAGCCCTCCTGGGAGCCAATAGACGTCAACTTGAAGAGATATTCAGTAATTGCACGCCCTTCTGCCGAGCCAACTTACGCCACAGCAGTCAAAAACACCTCCGAATTTCAGAAGACAAAGAAAGATGCAGAACAAAATCTCCACACAAGACAAGAGAAAATCTCCGATAAGCAAGAAAAATACAAACACAACAGGTATGCTTCATTGAGAAGACCAACTCAAGAGCACTGCACCGAAATAATTGGCGACTCCCTGATAAAAGATGTGAAAGGGCATAAAATGAATTAAGCTACTGGCAGAGCAGAGAAAATCTATGTGAAATCATTTAGCGGTGCTACAACTGATGATATGAACAGCCACGTGATACCAACCATGAAGAGAAATCCTAAGAAAGTTATCCTCCACTGTTGAACCAATGATATCAGAAGCCAGGCTACACCAGAAAACATTGCAAAGGAAATTATGGAGCTTGCTGTCAGTTTATCAACAAAGGAAAATACCGTGTTCGTATCAGGCATTGTACCAAGGGGGGACAACTGGAATAACAAGGTCAGTGAAATAAATAGATATCTTCAATCAGCATGCAGTTCAAGAAATATGCCTTTCATTGACAATTCGAACATTTCCACAGAATATCATTTAAATCGAAGCAGACTCCATTTGAATCCAGAAGGTACGCGTATTTTAGCGAACAATTTTCTTTTTTACTTAGGTTATTGACTAGGACCAAATTCAGACGTAGTGAACTCCTCAGAAAATTCTTGTAACGTTAGTAGTTTAGATAGGCCTTCCTTATTTACAGATGAATCAATTAGTGCCCCTAACTCCTCAGCCGCTACCCCTCTTGCGACTGATACTGACACTACTGATGCCAAATCCAAACTAAAGTTGTTAAGAGTAAGAAATATTGGCAGGGTTATTATTGGCTACCTCAACATCAATTCTGTTAGAAATAAATTTGATGCACTCAAAGAAATCGCTTCGCAAAGTTTAGATGTCTTGATGATTGCCGAAACAAAACTTGATGCTACTTTTCCAACGGGGCAATTTGCCATAGAGGGATTTGCAACTCCCTTTCGATTAGACAGAAACGCAAATGGCGGTGGCATACTAGTCTATGTCCGAAGTGATATACCCTCACATCAGGTAAAGTCTTACAAATTTTCCGAGGGCATCGAATGCATTAGTTTCGAAATAAATTTGAGGAAAAAGAAATGGGTGCTGTTCAGTGTTTATCGACCACCAACCCAGTCTCAAGATTATTTATTTGAAAACCTTGGTCGTGCTCTCGACCACTATAGTGACAATTTTGAAAACTTTATGTTTATAGGAGATTTTAATATGACTGAAACTGAGGAGCAGATGAAAAACTTTTTGGACCTATATAGTCTCAAAAATCTTATGCAGGAGCCAACATGTTACAAATCTCAAACAGCAAGATGCATCGATCTTGTATTGACAAACCGAAACAGGAGCGTGCAACAAACTACTACAGTTGAAACTGGATTGTCAGATTTTCATAAAATGGTTATTACAGTCCTTAAAACCACTTTCCCAAAACAAGGGCCAACTGTAATTAACTACAGAAATTACAAAAATTTCACGGAAACTGTTTTTAGAAATGACCTTCGAGAGGAACTAAGGAGAATAGAACCATCAGATTTGAATTACAGTTCATTCGAAACTACTTTTAATAAAGTATTAGACAAACATGCTCCAATTAAAAAGAGAGATGTGTGGGCAAATGACAAACCATTCATGACTCGTGCTCTGCGCAAAGCAGTCATGTTGCGTACCAGATTACGTAACAGATATAATAAAGACCAAACTGTTGAGAATTGGAACAAATTTCGCAAACATCGAAATTCCTGTGTTAAGTTATTTCGAAGGGAAAAAAGAAATTATTACAATAACCTAGACATTTCACTTGTTACTGACAATAAGAAATTTTGGAAAACTGTAAAACCTTTCTTCTCGGACAAATTACAACAGAAGGGATCACTGATCCTGTTGATAAGGCAGTATATAAATTTTCTAATCATCCTAGCATTCTAAAAAGCAAAGATCACTCTCAAAATTTCGGTTCCTTTCATTTTCAGAAAGTTACCCCTGATGCTGTTGACAGAGAGGTTAGAGATCTAAATCCTAAGAAAGCTACAACGCATAAAAACATCCCACCTAAAATTCTTAAATCTAATTCTGATGTGTGCGTAGAACCTTTGACACAAATCTTTAATGGTTGCATTGAACAATCGTCTTTTCCCAATGAACTCAAGTGCGCGGATGTCACATCTCTTCCAAAGAATGGACCAAGTAATACAAGGACTAACTTTAGGCCAATTAGCGTTCTGCCTACGGTCTCAAAGCTCTTTGAAAGAATAATGGATAAACAAATTGTTGCTTATATTACATCCTTTTTATCGTCACTTCTCTGTGGTTTTCGAAAAGGTTATAGTGCCCAGCATGCGCTTGTAAGGCTTTTAGAAAAATTCAAAATTAGTCTTGATGAAGGTGGTAAGGCAGGTGCTGTAATGATGGATCTCTCCAAGGCATTTGATTGTATCAGACATGATCTATTGATTGCAAAATTACATGCCTACGGTTCCTCTCACGAAGCATTAACACTGATTAATGATTACCTCACAAATAGACAACAAAGAGTCAAAGTAAATGGGTCATTCAGTTCTTGGAAAAACGTTACACGTGGTGTTCCCCAGGGGTCAGTTTTAGGACCTCTATTATTTAACATCTATATCAATGATCTTTTACTGTTTATTCAAAATGTAGATGTATGCAACTATGCAGATGATACCACAATCTATACTTGCGATAAGAACCTCAGGAATATAACTCATAGGCTTGAACATGATTGTAGTGTAGCTTTGAAATGGTTTTCCGACAACTTCATGAAATTAAATGCAGATAAATGCCATCTTTTGGTTCTTGGGCAGAGTAGCGATGATCCAGTTACTGTTAGAATTGGAAATTCCGAAGTTGTAAATAGCTCTGAAGAGAAGCTACTCGGCGTTCAAATTGATAACAAACTTTCCTTTGACAATCATGTTTCGAAATTGTGCCAAAAGGCTAGCAATAAACTTTACGCACTTGCTCGCATATCGCCATATATGGATCAGAGCAAACTAAAAACCCTCATGAGAGCTTTTATCACTAGTCAATTTCAATATTGCCCTTTAATCTGGATGTTTCATAGCAGGCAGCTCAACAAAAAGATTAACAAAATACAGGAAAGGGCTCTGAGAATTACTTATAAGGATGCCGAATCTACTTATAGTGAACTATTAGAGAAGGACTGTGCCGTTTCTATTCACACAAAGAACTTGCAATTACTTATGACAGAGATGTATAAAACTAAAAACGGGCTTAACCCTTTATTTATGCAGGAAATCTTCTGTGAAAATGCAATTCATTACAATTTACGTAATAATAACGAATTTGTACAACCCAGAGTGAAATCTGTTAACAACGGGACAGAAAGCATCCGATTTAAAGGTCCGCAGTTGTGGCAAATGTTACCGCCAACGATACGAAATTCGGATTCGCTTTGTCAGTTTAAAACAAATATCTAAAATTGGTACGGGGAAAATTGTCCATGCAGATTATGTCGAACTTTTATTCCGAATTTGGGCTTTTTATGATAAAACAATTTTAGATTTCTGCTTTTATACTATATATTTTTGATGGCATGTAAATATTTTATCCACGTTTTTATTGAGTATTATTTGTATTTTAAAGGATTATTTTGTATTTTAATTTTTAGAGTTGGAATTAATTAGCTATCTACTGTAGCTATCTTTAACTATCCAACAATAAATAAATGAATAATAAATAATAAAAAAAAAATCTTTGGTAGCCTCAGATCTGTTTATTGGCAATAATGCACCATATTTGTAGCTAAGAAATCAAAGTTTATTACCTCGATATTACTGTTTATTTTGTTGCTTTCTCTTCGGCTGAAGCCAAACCAGTACTAGGAATCAAATTCAGATGGTTCCTGCGCATCTGAACAGTTAGTTCCTACACAGCACCAGTCCTCGTTTCAAACTTACTCTTACAATAAAGGAGACTGGGAAAGCAGCGGTTGACTTTTCTCTAAGCCAGCTTTCGCCAACAGCACGACCGATTTCACATACTATATTTGGAATCTGCCATGCCAAACGTCACAACTCTGAAACAATATCCTTCCGAAGGAATGCGATGGCGCTATCTCCAGGGGGAGTTCAGAAAGAAACTTGACCGCGGGGAACTTGACATTTATTTCAGAAATATCAACCTCGTTTACAAACAACCTTGCCACATAACCGAACAATGTAGATTCATTGATTCAGCGGACAGATGCAGAACTTCTCCTCGCCAGTTATTTCTGCAAAGTGCTCCTTGCTATGATCCCCTTTGATAGAACGAAGCCTTGCGAAGCCCATCGTTCACCATTTTTTTGTTCTAGGAAACCGCAACGGTCGAGCTGTTGACGAAACCTGGCTCAGGAAAAATTCAACTGCTGGGTACCCAATCATATTAATACTAAAGAAGGTGGAATTTACCTTGCAGGACTGCTTTCTTTCATGCAAGTAGGAAGTAAACCAATCAAGCTGTAGTCCACTTATGCCGTATTTCTCTAGCTTCTTTAGTAGGATATCGTGATTTACTGTATCAAATGCCTTTTTAGGTCAATGAAAATCAAACCAGTGTTCTTGCCCCTATCTATATTCACATACCAGTCATTTGTGCCAGCCATAAGACTGGTGATGACTGAGTGTAAAGATTGAAAACCAGACTGATGCTTGTATATGAGTCTATTACTATCTAAGTAGTCATACAGTTGATTATATACTACTTTTTTGAATGCACGAGACAATACAGGCAACACAGAAATCGGTCCATAGTTAGAACAATCATCTCTTGCTCCGCTCTTATAAATTGGGGCAACACGTGCTATTTTCCAATCGTTAGGAAATTTTCAAGAATATATAGACACATTAAAACGATCGCATAATGTGCCAGAGATTACAGGCAAAGCAATCTTTGTAAAAAAGTCTTGCGATACCATCACAAACAGAGCCATGCGATGTCTTCATTTTTCTCATAACTTTCGTTACGTCATTCTCAGAAAAAGCTTTGAAAGAGAAATTTCTCACAGTGTTACCCAATTCATACTCATTGGATAGAAGTTGATTGGGTTTCTCTGGAACTGTGTCACTCAGTTTATTTCCAATGGTACAGACAAGCTCATTCATTGAGGAAGCAATCGTTTTATTGTCTTTAATCGACTCACCTTCAACATTAAGGGACGGGATAGAAGTGGTCTTGCTACTTTTGTTTATGAGGTCATAAAGAGGTTGATAGTCTTCCAGGATCTTTCAAGGTCACCATGACATGCAGAAATTTTCTTCGAGAAATATTCTCTTTTTAGCTGGAGATTTAACTTGTTTATGCGATTGCGAATTTGCTTATAACAATCCATCAAGGGTGGATTTACTTTTTACTGCCTGGATTTTCAATTTATCCCTCTCCTTAGCAAGTTGGAAAAACGAACTGTTGAGCCAAGGTGTATACTTGTCTGAAACTCGTCTGGTCAGGTTAGGCGCTTGTTTATCGAGGATAAACGAAAAGATGGTTGTCCAGCTACGGACGGCGTCATCAGAATCACTAGCGTTGGCAATTGTTTCTTCCCAGTTGACCTCAGAAAAATCAGAGAGAAAATATGTTTTATCAAAATTTTTAAGTTGTCTTGATGTGATATATTTATGCTGACGACTCTTGCACGAAACTTCCTGATACAATAAATCAGAAAGTGATCACTGAAGGAAGTTTCGATCACACCGCTCTCCGGAATATTTCTATATTCAGAAATGGCTATGTGGTCAATTAGGGAAGAAGAATGCAGAGTGACTCTTGTTGGCTCTTCAGTCAGTTGCCTAAGACCAAATAAGTCATATATTTCTTGCAGATGTGAGCTATGATTTGCATCGCTAGGTTTAGGAAGGCTTATGTCACAGTTCGTATCACCATATCGCTGTTTTTTTCTCGGTCAAGAAAACTGAGACTTTCCTCCAGGCTTTCAAAACATGAAATTGGTACACTAGGGGGTCTGTACGATGCGAAAATGATGAAAGGACTTGCTTTGGGAGGTTCAATTTCAATGCATATTAATTCTAAAGATTTATTGGGGAGGTTATCACGGAGTTTAAAGCTTAGCGTGTAACTGATATACAGTGGAACCCCACCCTTATGTCTACCCTTGTCAGATCTCTTCAGGTCAAGTTCGTCGATATTAACGAGTTGATCTTTAACCTTGTCGTCAATCTTAGTTTCATTTATTGCAAAAATATCAATTTCTCATTTTTGGCAAGCTTTCGGACTTCGTCGATTTTAGAGAGTAGACCATAGACACTCAGTGAAGCCATTTTAAGACTTTTTTTAAGACCAGATGGACGAACCTCTTTGTTAATCTCTGTTAGCCTGTAACCCTTGCCAAGATGAAATGTGGAAGGGGCTTGACAAAAGATTTCACTAGTCTGCAAGACTCCCATACAGGTCTTACGAAAATCTTTTCTGGAAAAGGCATCAAATGACCGATCTCGATGGGGAAAGGTTTCTGATCTAAGTTAGACTCTTTGCTGCACGGAAAACTTTAGTTCGCTACAATCTGGTCGCAAAATACGATGTCACAGTCCGCCAAACGCCCCACGTTTTTCCTGACTCACCCGGTAGTTTTGGGATAAATCCACTTTTCTGAGATCAAGAAAAGATTTTGGAAAGGAGCTTGCGAAGCCAGTGTTGACAGAGAAATTGCGATTTATGTATTATGCGTTGCCTAGACTATTCAGAACAACACCATTTTTATCGCTCTTCGATGGACCGAATGATATTGGAGAAATTAACTATTTTCTAACGAGAATGGTTTTGCAAAAAAGTAACTCGCTGCTCACTTATTGTTCTATGTGCGAAAGAATTCAAGGTGTCCACGTTGGTGTTCACGTTGACAATAGTCTAGATCGGAAGGAACATATTTAAAGTGGTATCTACCAAAAGTATCGAGAGCCATCGGATTTCTAAAACATGTGAAGAATATTCTTCCATTTTCTTCTTTGAAACCCATTTTCGATACTTTTGTCCTGTATGGGGTTGTTGTGGCACAAATGATATTGATCAGCTCCAAAACGCTTCGAAATAGAGCTGCCAGAATTGTAGCAACAGCAGCTTTTGTGCCCCAAGTAAACCACTCGCATAGGGTCTTGGTTGGAAAACTGTTCGTGAACTTATTGACCAAGATTCTAGACTGATGGTGTACAAGTCTATTAATGGGCCTGCTCCACAGTACATGAGCAATCTTTTCACACGAAACTCCGCCTGCAGCTCATATACCCTGCGAAATACGCTAACAGATCATTGGCAATAATGCACCGTGTTTGTAGCTAAGAAATTAAAGTTTATTACCCCGATATTACTGTTTTACTTTGTTCTTTTTCTCTTCGGCTGAAGCCTTACCAGTGCTAAGAATCAAATTCAAATGGCTGCTGCGCGTCTGAACTGTTGGCTCCTACACAGTGCTCATCCTCACTTCAAACTGTTTTTAACGATATAAATTGCGGTGTCCCCCAGTGTCGTGGCCCACTTCTGTTCCTTTTTTTTGCATAAATGATCTACCATTCTGCCAAAACAAAGGAAAGGTTACCATGTACGCTGATGATACTGCGATTTCACACTCCTCGAGATGCTTTTCTAAACTGCAGGATGATCTAAACGATGATGTTGTGAATTTACAGAACTGGCTACATGGCAATGAATTGTCTCTAAACGTTGTAAAAACACAGTCTTTGATTATTGGATCCAGACCAAATATTCAAAAGATCGAAAAGCAGACTGGTTTCGAAATAGGTGGTCAAAAGATCAATATGATAACCGATACTAAGTATCTGGGAGTTCAAATTGATGACAAACTCCAATGGGATCACCATATTTAACGAGTTAAGGCTAAGGCACTACGAGCTCTCGGTCTTATCATGCATGCCAAGAAATTTCTTCCATCAGGTGATCTGCAGAAAATGTATAGAGGCATTGATGAGGCACATTTCAGTTATTGCTGTTTGGTTTGGGGTTGTTGTAGTGAAACCAAACTCATTTCTCTCCAAAAGATCCAGAATAGTGCTGCAAGAATAACTGCAAATAGTCCTAACGATGCTTCTGCTGTCCCCCTGCTACAAGGTCTTGTCTGGTTTTCAATTAAAGATCTTATCTAAAAAGAAACAGCAACGCTGACCTGTAAGGCATTGAACTCACTTGCTCCTGAATATTTAGGGGAACTTTTCAGTAAATGCTCAGAGGGCAGTGATCGCAATCTTCGCTCTACCGAAACAAACCTGCAGATACCCCTGTTAAGAACATGCACATGCCAGAAAGCATTTTGTTATCGTGGAGCAAAATTCTGGATTGAGCTGAATGAGGCAACTAAATTGGCTCCGTCCCTGGCAACGTTTTAAAAATCCATATGAGAGTTACATTTCAATTTCATATTTAGTTCTTTTATGCTTTTTTGCATTTTCCTTATTGTACATTATAATTCTTTTTAAGTTAGGCTTTTCTGTTTTTGCACAGGTCGATTTTCAAAACAGTTACTTTTTACTGAAATCTGTAAACATGTATAGATATCTAAAAATGGAAATGCAAAATGAAGTACACGTGGTATTATCAAGGGAGAATGAAGAAAAGAGGAGATCGTATTTTCTCCCCTGGGATACTTTATCATAACTTGCCCTGCGTGGAGAATACGTTTGAAAGACATTAATAATGCGTACTTCTTTATCTTGCGAAGAGGATTCTTCCAAGTAGATCAACGCTCTGTAAATCGCAATTGGACATCTTGCAGACTACAATTTTTCCTAAAGCCCGATTCGCGCTAGGTCTTTTGAGTCTTTAGAGTCGTGCAGAAAGATCCAAAAGACAAAGGAGTTAGACGCTGAGTCCTTGCGTTTTTTGGGTCTTTCTGCGCAATCTTAACGACCTAAACGATCTAGTGTGAACTAGGCTTAACTTTTTAGTACCCCATGATAACACCACACGTACCTGCAACTCTGGCAAGGCTAAAATGCTGAAGGGGCTTGGTAAAAGAGTTTTCTTATATATGTCCATACAAAATATTACTACAGGGTGCCTCAAAAAAATTGTTCGACGTTTGATTAAATACTACAAAATAACGATAGGCTGAATGGACCTTTGGTCAAGTCACCCTTGTCCTGAGATTTTAAATTAATTTTTGACACAAGAATCTTGCAAATCCGATGAAAGCTCATGGGGTTACAAGCTTTTGAAGTTCAAGTTTGTGCGAAAGCTGAAACCAGAGGCCTCGAAATGGCATTTTTGGTAAAGTCCCATAGGCCGTCGTTTCTGTTATTTCTCAATTGTTTCAGGCAGTGGCGTAACGGAGGCAGTCGGGGCCCCTAGGGATTTTTCAGCTCGGGGCCCCCAGCTAAGAGCATATGTAAAATGATATGATAGACATGGAAAAGGAAATCCAGTTAAGAATTTGATGCCAATGGTTGCAACCTAGTGTGTTGTCTAAGCCAGCAGCATGGTAAGGACGAATCAACGTGGGCATCGGAGTAGGGGGTCTGGGGGCGAAGCCCCCAGGAAAATTTTGACAAAATGTCTGCTACTTTGGCTTAGAAAACGTCTCCTGGTTACATCTAAACTTTTTGAGACAACATCACTTACTTTTGCTCAGAGGGCCTATCTCGCTCCAACGCTTACCGTGTCAAATTGGAATATTTGACAAGTTTGCCAAAGTTTTCTATGAATCACCTCCTTCAGAAATTATTGCGTAAGCAACCTTTACTTTGGCTAAAAATGCTTTTAACATCCCGTGTTTGCATGCTCCAGAATTAGAAGCCTTGTCCGAACATTGATCCGAACATATTCTTCAAGCTGAACGACAATATGACAAGAGGACATAGCCTAAAAATATACAAGAAGAGATCAAACACCACAATTCGCAAAACTTTCTTTTCGCAAAGAGTTATTAATCAGTGGAATGACTTTCCAGCGTCCATTATCAATTTGACATCAGTTCCTGAGTTCGAGAAAGCATACGACAGACACATGAGTGACAAAAAATTCATAGTTAGTTGAATAGCAGAAACTTAATAGGGCTACATAGGCTATTTAGCCTTTCATACCCTTCACCCCATATATTATTATTATATTATTATTATTGTCACGTTGCAGCTTTTTTCGCTAAAATTCACACTCTACCGTACCTATCTATACCCGACAACTTTCCCCTTGTTTTGAAAGAACCTGAGGAATATAGATATTTTTTGACAAAAGGGAGAAATGCCTCATCCCATCAACACGCTTTTCATTTAGAGTGACAAATCATGCAGGCATGGGGCCCCTTGGTCATTTTATCAAAGCTAAAGCACCAGTTTTACAATGAAATAAAGAAATTGTACTTGCGTGGGGCCCCTTCGGGGCCCTTAGAGGTCGGGGGCCCTTAGTTTTTGAACTAAAGGTAACTTTAGTCCGTTACGCCACTGTTTTCAGCGCAAGCCAAGTGGGATTCAAACAGGTATTCGATAACCTAACTGTCAAGCATATGGATGCTTTGAGGAAACAGATTCAGTCTCTAACCGATTTTGTTTTGAACCGCTGTTTTTGGACCTATGCAATGTTAAGGAATTTTGAGAATGATCGCAAGAAATAATTTACTTTAGAAGTCGTACTTGGTTTGCTCTGATATCAACGAGAGGTATGACATTGGATACGCTTCTCTTACCTCCGTCTTCGAGCTTTTTGCAATAGAAGTAATCTGGGGGGGGGGGGGGTCTCTGGTTTCAGCTATCGCATATTTTTGATCTTCGAGAGCTCGTAACTCAGTGAATTTTCAACCGATTTGCACGATTTTAGTCTCTAAAATTATGTCATAATCTTAGGAACATTGTTATTTTTCCACGAACCTGTTCATGTTGTTTTTATTTTTCAATATTTAATCAAAATTCGTACAATTTTTTTGAGACACCCTGTTAAAGGTTACATTCTACAATACTTTGACTAACTATGCAACACTACAGGACGATGCCATTGGAGCAAAAATAAATGACAACACACCACGACCATAACATAAAGACATGGAACTAGACTAACAACTACAATACAGTTTGCTAATTAAGCTACTTACAATTACTATATGTTACTACTACAATATCTAAGAGTCTAAAGACAAAGACAAAAAACAAATAAAAAAAATTGAAGTTTAAAACAATGGCTACAAAAAGAACGCTACGATTGGGTGGCTTATAGGTGTGGGTGGGGCATAAGACTTCAATCGAATAGACCAATTTTATGTAAGTTCGAGGATACGCCTATTCACTGAGTCAGAAAATTCTTTATTACCATACGATAACAGTTGTAACAAAAGTTCATTTGCAAGATCTACATATCTAAGTGGTCGTAGTAATGCAAAGATTCCAGCGAGGAGGTCGCGTCCATGTACAGGTTGTCCCAGAAAATTTGTGCCCCGTTTGCCTGAAGATTTTGACAAAGCCGCAAAAGGTCCTCATCATGCTTTTACTTGATGTTGCGCTTTAGATGTTCAATTAAAGTTTGCCACCGTCCCCGTAAAAATCTGTTGAGAAATGATGGAGCAATGACGTTCAGAAGACCAAATTTACCAGATAACTGAAACCAGCGGTCGGCCATTTTGTTTTACTATTTTGCAACGGTAAACAGCTTCATGGATGAGCTGAAACAGTAACCTCCAATTTCATAGCTCTTGCGAAAGTTTCAGTAATCATCAGAGAGTTCAGCTATTTCTTACCTCACGACCCTTGATTGAATGTCAATACGAAGACAAGGATCCCAAGATAATAAACAACCAAACGGTAATGACAAACATATAGTCTCTTAGTGTTTGCAGGTGTGAGGAGTGTCTGAACCACTTATTTAGTTTATGGATCATGGATCACTTATTTGAGTTTTTGCCCCTCTCGTTTCTTTTAGTTCATTGTCTTCGGTAGTAAATCACAATTGCTTGTAACAAATTTAAGGAAGAAATCTATGTAGGGAAGGCGACAAATTAAATTTGAAATATATTTTGTCGAAACCTTTGATGTTTTACTGGGAATTCTTATCTTCAATGTTGCATTCCATCAAAGATCGTGGGCACAAAATAGTTTAACTCTCTGATGATTATTGGAATTTTCATGAGAGCTATGACATTAGAGGCTGCTATTTCAGTTCATCCATGAAGCTGTTTATCGTTGCAAAATAGTGAGATAAAATGGCCGACCGCTGGTTCAGTCAATAGGAAAATTTCGTCTTCTGAAAGTCATAGCTCCATCATTTTTCAACGGATTTTCACGGGGACGGTGGCAAACTTTAATTGAACATCTGAAGAGCAACATCATGAAAAAGGTTAGTGAGAATCCTTTGTTGTTTTGTCGCAATCTTCAGGTAAACGGGGCACAATTTTTCTGGGACACCCTGTACATCAAAGCAAGGGCAGAGCAACAAGAAGTATTCCGTATCTTCAATGCCATCATTTGTTGGACGAATCGGTTGGTAAAAGATTTCATCAGTTTGCGAGACTCCCATACTAGGTCTTACGAAGAAATCTTTTTTCATAAAAGCATTAAGATACCGACTTCAATGGGGAAAGGTTTATGATCTAAGTTAGAATGTTAGTTGCATGGAAAAATTTAGTTCACGATGATCGAGTGGCTCAATCCGACTCACACTATACTCTAAAATATTTTGAGTTTTTTTTGCTCTATTTTAGCTGGTTGTTATTGTACAACGTTGCCAAAACTGATTGAAAGCGAGGCTAGCTTTTCTGTTGTTGAGCATCATACCTTCGTTGACCTTTACGGGGTGAGTGGCCGAGTGGCTTATACAGTCTTCGTCAGGTGACTGAAGTTAAGCTTGGTCGGGTAAGGTCAGACTCCGGATGGGTGACCACGGAGGCCTGACCTCACAACTCACCTCGTCGTCCTTCGGAAGGGGCGTTAAACTAGGGGTCCCATGCCTGGATGGGGCATACACAGTGGGCCTAAATTAGCTTTCAGTAGCTAGAAATCCTGACAAGCCCACTCAAAACAAATTGAAAACAACAAAGAGACCTTTGACAGCAAAGAGGGGACACCTTGGTCAACAGATTACCATGCTACGAACCAATCTTTCAAAAACTGAAGCTTGAAATAACTTTCTGAAATCTTTCATTGGCAAACGAATGAAAGTGATCTGTTTGGAAAACTTTACCTTGAATCTCACAATTGAATTTCAGGGTAAAAGTAGGTCACTGCAACAGTAAGAAGCAAGACTCAATAGGTTTATATCTAATGTTGACATTTCCCTGCTTATTATATAATGATAGATGATTAACCAAGTCACTGGAGCTGGGGCCATCATTTTGTACTGATTCATTTCTCTAATTAATGCCATTTTTCCTAGATAAAAGATACAGCGATAAAAGATTTGGCATCAAATTGCTTGAATTTGTCAACGCTTGTCATAGCTAACTGTCCTTTGATTACAGATGCTTCCATGATTGCTATTGCTGCAAACATCCCGCTCATCAGGTATGGTGATAAATTTCTGCAGAACGAGAGGTTTTGCAACAATGATATTCCTGTGCTTCATTGATTGATTGATTGATTGATTGATTGATTGATTGATTGAGTGATTGAGTGATTGAGTGATTGATTGATTTATTTTATTACTTTGAGGTGGGTAGTCCTTCAGCAAATGCTGATTTTAAAGGTGATTGCTTACCCAAGAGATTGCAATGCAACATTGCTAGTATGAAATGAAGACAAGAATGGACCTTGTTAGAATAAGTTGAAAGTCCAGTTAAGTATTGTCATGTTCAATGCTAAAAGCAATTTACAGGTGTGGCTAAAATGATCTAAAATATAATATCTACGCATCTGTCAGGCTAGATATGGCACTTACATCGAAGATGTGTGCGCAACCTCAGTTGAAATGTTATTGAAATGCCCTGAACGAAAGCAGTTGTGTCTGTTAGCAGAACTCCTCAGGTAGTCGTTTGTCAATGTTTGTATTTCGTAGGCTGCATGCGGCGCAATCCGGGTTTTGTTGAAAGTGTCGCCGAGATATATAGGCACAAGGTCGTTAAAGACAAATGACGGAGATATAAGGCGACTTAAACAGGGGCCTGGGCAATCTAAAAATAGCCTATTGTATTCAGGCGGCCATCTTTTGCTCTTTTTGTAAGCTAGGCGTTATAAGACATAATCTAAGACAACTTAAATCAGGGCCCTGGGAAATCTAGATATAGTCTATTGTATTCCATTATTGTATTTGATGATCTCCAGAGATTATATCAAAATATTTAGACAAATGATGGCAAGCGCCCAAGTTTTGTTCTATTTTTAAACTTGCCGTTATATATCGGTCATTTGTCTTTAAGACATTTGGAACCGTCAGTTTCCATTTTCTTTCAATCAATTTTTCGATCGTTTTCCAACCTAAACTTTGTATCAATGCTTTTTATTGAGTTTTGTGCCAATTTCATTTGATCAATATTACTTCGATTTGATTATGGTTTTTGCAAAATTGGTCACTGGAGAATTTACAACGGGTATGATGGTAATCGTAGGTAAGAAAAGGTAGCATCTCTTTCAGGCATGTTTATGTTTATTTGTAAGCAGAAAGGAGGTAACGTAGCAGTTCTGTTAATTTTTCTGACTTAATGACGAGCACAGGAATTTTTTACAATAACATTCATAAATTACTTTGGCAAAACGTTTTCCTACTGATAATTCTACGAGCAGTTTTGACACGGTTACTGTGTGCAATGGATTGAGCTGCACCATGTTTTTTTTCAAAGGACATTGTTAATTAAAAAATTTTAAACCTATTTTAACCGTGTGAAAAAAGCGATTTTCTACCGGGGGGGGGGGCGTTTTCGGCCCCCTATTGAAAATTGCACTGTGTCATAATTAAACAAAAGAGAATCCAAAAATAGCATCAATTGATATCTAATCACGTGATTGGTTGCTAGGCAACCAAAGCAGGATGAATTTTGACGAAGTTGAGCTACTAGGAATGAAAAGTAGATTGATATTAAATAACCTGCTAAAATAGGCTTAAATTTATCCAAATACTTACTTAACAGCCATAGTTTGAAATTTCATTTAGTTTTATATGAACTTTTGTGGTTCCTAATTCATTAACAAATTAAATAAGGGTAATTCAATTCAATGAAAAGTTGTTTGCTCAATAATAATGCTTTAAACATCATCAATCTCGCATAATTTGGGTGAAATCAAATAGTTTTATCGATATTTAAAGTCATTACATGATTTTTCACATAGGAATTGCTAATTCATTAGTAATATGACATCATAAAGATTTATGACGTCATAGAAATTATAAATTGCCGACGTCAGCAAATACCGATATATCAAATATCAAATGAAAGTACTCATCGAGAAGAATCGAATTGTGTATATATTGATGAGATTAAACAGAAAATGAAGAAACTAGAGCAATTTTAATGATTTTCTTTGTGACCACCCTCCTAATATGGGCATCTGGTGGTCATGTGGTGTAGCAATAGGCATTAAAATTCTTATTTTCTGATTGCCAATAGACCTTTTCTAAGAGGTCTGGGACGGCGCGCTACATTTCTGGAAGATGGCGGATAGGATCAAAAAAGACTTAAGAACCCACAACATAGGATGTGACTGTAGATTGTGTAGAACCTTTATTTCTGGATTAGGTTTTATTTAGCTTGTAACATATGTATATTCATTTATTTAAATTTAGATATTACTTGTAGATAGTTGGCATTAATTAGCTTTTACGGAGCTATTGAATCAAGCCAACTTTAAACAAATTATTTATTATTATTATTATTATTATTATACACGGGAATCTTCTCCGCGATGCTGAACTGAAGTTGCAGTGGGAGGAGTTGTGAACAGAATATGGAGCTTTAACTCTAGTTATATGGTTCATGAAAGCCCAGGGGGGCTTCAGCATGAAAACAAATACTTGCTTATCACGTGAACGCAATTTTTAGCACATTTTACGAGGAGGAGACGTTTATACCTTCGAGATGTTTCAGCGAAGATTGGACTTCGTGATAACCTCAGACTCGGTCACATAAATTTAGATAAATTCAAATTTCTACGAGTTGAGCTTATCCCCCGATAACTGAAGGAATACGAACAGTCGTATGTATCGAGAACTGTTAAGAAACAAACAATGATTCACATTTCTTCTTTCCAATGCTAAAGTTACCGACCATGCCTTTCCAAATCAATTCTGCTACGCTAATGAAAAGTTTCTTCGATCTTTTAATTTGTTCACATGCGCCTAACAAAGTTTGGAGTGTTTGAAATAAAGGATTTGTGCCATTTTTATAATTTGATAAAATCCCGTTCCCCAAATTATTTGTTTGGTGAAATTCCCCCTGAGCGCAACGTAAGCAACAATTTGCGGAATATCAGAAGTTATGACCAAAATGTTGGAAGAACTGCGCGATACTCGAACACCTACTTTCAAAATGCACCTTTTGAGTGGAATTTGCTTGATGATGACACAAAAAGCTCGACGTCAATTTCTGAGTTCAAACGTAAATTACTTGCTATGATAAGACCCAATAAGAATTCAATTTATGGTATAAATGATGTTGTCGGTGTTAGACACTTGTCAAAATTGCGACTACAATTCAGTAGACTAAATGAGCACAGATTCAGACATAACTTCGACTGTCTTGATCCTGTCTGCCTCTGTGGTATTGCTAATGAAGATAGTAAACATTTCCTCCTGCACTGCCCCTTTTTTGACGAAGCGCGAAGAGATCTCCTTGTCAGCCTATCAGATATTCCTGGGTTGGACATAGCAGGACTGGACGCGCAATCCCTATGCCATTTAATACTGTTTGGAAATCCGGATCTGACCCTCATTGCAAACAGAATGATAATGGAGGCAACGATTGATTATATCAAGGCAACAAAGAGGCTCGACTAGAGTGGTTTGTAAACAAAGCAGCATCCCTTTCCCATTTCTTGTGTAGCAGAGTAATTTTTGTAGATAATTTCTGTCTCGCATTTGATGTTAGGTAATATTATAAACATAAAATTATCTTTCGGTGCGGGTGCGGGTGCGGGATGGTGGGGGGATGGGGTTTCCTGCTGTGCGGATAGGTGGCTGCTGCCCTTTGTTTTCAGCGTTGTCCCTACTGGGATGGCGCTTGCGGAATTGGGCGGCGGCTGCCCGTCGGCGGGGTGGGGCCCCCTCCTCTTTACCTAGCACCTGTGTCCTTTCAATTTTAAATACTCCCTGATATTGTTGCCTGGCATCAGATGTGAGACAGACATTAAATTTTTTGTAGTTATTTTTTTTTCTGATGAATTGTAAATATTGAGTTGTAAGTGCCTTTCATGGTGGGAACTTCGATGACCTAGCGTCTATTCCCGCCATGATCGGCACAGTAGTTGTATCTTTTTGTGTTTTATTCTCTTAATTGATTATATATAAAAAAAGGATTTGTGTCTGCATTCGTGAAATAAGGCCACTTACCTGCTCCAGACAGCTTAACTTGCAGAAGATTCCCATTTACTTATTATTTGTAAAAACTTTTGCTCCGATTGAAAAGTCAACACAACAAACTGCACAACTGCTCGCAACCAATATGTCACTAAGACTTTGCCTCCAAACAAAACAATATACTTATTACTTTAGCAAATCTTTGGCTTGGAATCTCTTCCACATTGTACAATCAAGAATCGACTACATTTTTTCTGTTTTCGTTCTGAAATCCACAAGTGTTTTGTCGCAAACAAGTTTCTTTTTGTTTCATCCAAGAAGCTGAGAACGAAATGACGAATACAAATTTGATGAGGAAAGTTTTCCCGCCAAAGTCTCTCTTTTGCTACGAGGCTCAAAGGGTCTAGGAGAGGAAAGAGGAAGGAGATGTTTGCCCCTATGCGTTTATACCAAAAATGCCTTCGTATATCCTTAGTTAGAGCAATGGATAAGCTCAGTTTATTCATAAATAAAAATCTAACATTGGCAACTAATTATCATACAATCCAAATTCAACGAACTCGAAGAAATAAACTTTTCCTTGTAAAATATCACTTTAATGTGATAACTAACTCTTTAGCTTGATGTTGTAAGATTTTGCGGGCACTTCTGGTCCTTTAAGTGCACATTAACACATTTAACTGGAGTTAATTTCGGTTTTTGCTGCATTACGTCGCCCACTTATGAAAGAAATTTTCTGTCCACAAACCAATCATTATAACCTCAGAAATGATCGTGATTTTAACTTACCAAGAGTGAGATCAGTCATGTACGGCTCAGAAACTGTTCGATATAGGGGTCCACAGTTATGGTGTACACTTCCAGTCTCTCTAAGACACTCAACTAACTTGAGTGTCTAACAACAAACTTTGAGTTGATGTTATCCAAAATGCATGCCGAAAATCCATTCTGCGTTATCATTACTGGTGACTTCAACTGTAGATCAACGCAATGGTGGGAAAATGACATCGACAATAACGAAGGCCGTCTATTCGAGCCAATATCGTCTGATAATGGTCTTTATCAGTTGATCTCAGAACCAACTCACTTGATGGGCGATTCTAAATCCTGCATTGACTTGATGTTTACTGATCAACCTAACCTTATTATTGAATCTGGTGTTCATCCGTCACTGCACGAGCAGTGTCACCATCAAATAGTTTACGGAAAGTTATCTGTTTCAAACATAGCACTTCCTCCATACACCCGTAAGATTTGGTACTACGATAAGGCAGACTTTGTAGCCATTAGAAAGAGCATTAAAATGTTTGCTTGGCGCGAACATCTTGAAAAACTGATCTGCCCCAATGAACAGGTAAAACTGCTCAATGAAGTCCTCCTAAACATTTATTCTAATTTCATTCCCAACAAAGTTAAAACAATTAGGCCTCGCCAAGCACCTTGGATAACCCAAGCCGTCAAAAACTTTCTTAGGAAAAAAAATCGTGCATATAAAAGTTTCGTGAGGAGTGGACGGCCAGGCGACAAGCTAGAAGGTATTCAAAAGATGATATCTGAAGGCGCAAGGCTGGTTGAGGAAGCTAAGCGGAACTACTTCTTTAAGGCTGGAAAAACCTTAGCTAATCCTGGAAGCAGTAGCAAAACCTATTGGTCTTTAATAAATACAGTTTTAAACAAAGCTAAGATTCCCATGATACCACCTCTTCTAGAGAACGGGCTGTTTGTAACGGATTTTGCGGAAAAGGCGCAGATCTTTAATGATTATTTTATACTTCAGTGCACGACCATTGACACAGGCAGTGAAATTCCACAAGAAACTCCAGTTACTACGACCTTGATAACTGATTTTGTCATCCCCGAGGAGAAGATACTTAATATAATACGATCACTTAATCCTAATAAAGCACATGGCTGGGATGAAATATCTGTGAGGATGATAAAGTTGAGCGATGATGCATTGGTTCTTCCACTGAAAACAATTTTCATAAATTGTTTGCGGCGTGGTTTATTTCCTGAAATATGGAAACATGCAAATGTGGTGCCGGTTCATAAGAAAAATGAAAAAAATGTGAAGGGGAATTACCGTCCCATTTCTCTGCTACCAATCTTTGGGAAAATACTTGAAAAACTCATATTCGATTCTCTTTACTCACATCTTGAATCACATGATCTTCTCAACCCGAATCAGTCTGGTTTTCGCCCAGGAGACTCAACAATCAACCAATTACTCTCGATAACGCATACTATTTTCAAAGCTTTTGACTGCAATCCTCCTCTTGATGTTCGCTCGGTGTACCTTGACATTTCGAAAGCATTTGATAGGGTATGGCACGAAGGTCTAATTTACAAGTTAAAACGATGTGGTGTCTCAGGGCAACTTCTTTTTTTGATTCAAAGTTTTCTCAATGATCGAAAGCAGAGGACAGTACTGAATGGACAAAGTTCTAACTGGGGAGATATTTCGGCAGGTGTGCCCCAGGGTTCTATTCTAGGACCCTTGTTTTTCCTTGTGTATATAAATGATCTATCTGTAGGCTTGAAGTGCAATGTTAAGCTATTTGCCGATGATACATCACTATTCACAGTGGTTGAAGATTCAAATACAGCTGCCAGTGATATGAACCATGACTTGGACTTGATAAGTCAATGGGCTCACGCTTGGAGAATGGCCTTTAATCCTGATCCACAAAAACAAGCTGTTGAATTGACATTTTCAAGGAAGAAAATTGAAACTGATCATCCAATGATCCTTTTTAACGACATACCTGTGAAAAAAGTAAGTGAACATAAACATTTAGGAATTATCCTAGACTCTAAGCTTTCTTTCTCTGTTCATATCAAATCTGCTATTTCTAAAACAAGAAAGGGCATTGGTTTGCTGAAATATCTCTCCAGTTATCTGCCAAGGCATACCCTGAATGAGTTGTATAAACTCTATGTTCGACCCCACCTGGACTATGGTGATGTTATTTATCACATTCCTGCTAAATTGTGTAATTTCAGTCAAAATATCATTCTACCAAACTTAATGGAAAAACTTGAGTCTGTTCAGTATTCTGCTGCTTTGGCTGTTACCGGCACATGGAGAGGAACATCTCGGGAGAAGTTGTACACAGAGCTTGGTTGGGAGTCCCTGAGTTCCAGAAGATGGAGTAGACGTCTTACCTTGTTTTATAAGTTTGTAAACAATCTTAGTCCTGAGTATACAGTAGATCCAATTCCCCCTCTTCACCAGTCGCAGTACTGCCTTCGCAACCAGGATGTCATTGGGCGTTTGAATGCAAGGACAGAAAAATTCAAGTCGACTTTCTATCCAAATTGTTTATCCGAATGGAATAAGCTTGAGCCTGAACTGAGAGGTGCACCTTCTATTGCTGTTTTTAAGAAGAAACTCTTGTCAATAATCCGTCCTCCTGCAAAATCTGTTTATGGAATTCACGATCCTAAAGGATTGTCCCATCTTACTCAACTTAGGGTTGGTCTTAGCAAGTTAAATTTCCACAAATTCAAGCATAATTTTAGAGATACCATAAACCCGATGTGCCCAACAAGCGATGGTATTGAGGATACGGAGCACTTTTTGTTGTTCTGCCCCTCTTTTGATGCTCAACGACAAGATCTTCTCGCTGGAATGGTTGAATTATTACGACCATTTGTGCAAATCACCGATCTCTCAAATGACGCTTTGACACAGCTTTTATTATATGGTGATCAAGACCTTTCTTATGACCTGAATAAAAATATACTCGAATTGACCTTACGTTTCATTCGCGAAACTGGTCGCTTTGACTAAAATCATTCAACCCTCAGCTATGCACAAAGCAACCACCACGTCGTTAACGTAAATGTCCTTTTACTTTGTAAATTCTGTTTCACATCAGATGTCAGGAATTTGAAATTACTTCAAAGAACGTAAACTTATCGCAACCCTGACCTTACATCTGACGTGGAACCGAATCTAGTTTAGTAGATATTAAATTGTCCGTAGTGTTTGTTGTATTTAGGTTAGCATTGCGTGTCTTTTCATATTGGCCATGGGGTAGTCATTGTCGTTCGCTCCCCATGGTATCGTCCCCGTAGTATTGTATAGTAATTAGATCCGTATAGTAGAATGTAAGATTTGTTGTATTACTTTAAATGAATAAAAAAAAAAAAAAAAACTAACTTGATTGAATTTAAGACCAAAATCAAAGCTTGAAAAGGAAATGAATGCCAATGCCAATGTAGGCTCTGCCGAAATTATGTACCACTTTTAGGTTTTATATGATGTTTTTATCCATTCTTTTCTAGTAAATTGAAGTAGTTGGCTTTTATTAGCTATGTTTGTAAATAATATATACATGTATAGCTATTTTATACCTTATCTTTTATGCCAACATTGTAAATAAAGTGTTAATAATAATAATAATAATAATAATAATAATAATAATAATAATAATAATAATAATAATAATAATAACTGCGACTGCACTTTAACGTTTGCAATGCGAAGGGGATTCCCCTTCGCAGCTTATCCGCCATCTTCCAGAAAAGTTGCGCGCCGTCCCAGACCTCTTTGAAAAGGTCTATTAAATTTTAGTTAAAGTCTGGAAGTTTCAGTGGTATAGCTATCATCATTTAGGAGCTATCAAAAACAGTTTGGGAGGGGGCGAAAAGCGCCCCCTCCCGGGTAAAATAGGGTTAATTAATTTGAGTAGAGGTGTTTTCCGACGAAAGTCTGCTTTAGTCACAACAAGGTACGTCGTACTTGCTTTCTAACTCCCAAGTAATTTGTCCAACAAGCATACTTTGTTTGATAAACGGACAAAGGTCCCACATTTACCAGGCGATGCAATTAGGAAAATTGCAAATAGAAGAACTATCTCATGTTGGCCTATATTTGTAGTAGTTCAGTATTTGACACAAGCGCTCAAACTATTTCAAGCTCAGTAGAATAACATTATTCCAACTAAACTCAAGAGGGTGGTTTGAAATGTGTTTATTGTGATCGCTTTTTCATTCGAGGCTGAACTGTTCAAAAAATTGTAATTTATTTTTCAGATGTCTTGATGTATGCGGTTGTCCAAAGATCAGTGAGCGTGGAATACAAGCACTGGCGAAATCATGCAGTCGACTTGAAATCATTGATTTAAGTTCAACGAAAGCCACTGACAAAGCGTATGTATTGTTTGTCATTTTAGATGCAAAGGTAATAAATGCATAAGTGGAAAAGGTGCTTTAAGCCTGGTTTTCATTAAATCGTAAGTCATCGCCGATCATTGTCTTACAGCATCGCCGATTAACAAAGTCTCAAACAACAAAAAATTGTTGAATTGTTGAATTAATACGACCATTTAGGCAAATTACCGATCTTTCAAATGATTCTTTGACACAGCTTTTATTATATGGTGATCAAGACCTTTCTACTGAATTTAACAGAAATATACTCGAATTGACTTTGCGCTTCATCCACGATACTGGTCGCTTTGATTAAAATCATTTGCAACGTCCGTACCAAGCAGCCACCAAGTCCTTTAAAGTAAATGTTCTTTTTCTTTGTAATTCTGTTTCACATTAGATGCCAGGCAGTCTTACCATCTTTCAACTTCACGGAACGACTTGTTCTCGTGACTACATGTTATTTATCTGAAGCCCTGACCAGACATCTAATGTCAAACAGAAACTAGCACATTATCCATTAGGTCTTAAATCGTAGTGTAGCTGTTTGTCAGTTTAATGTTGCGTGTTTTCTTATTGGTCATGGGGTAGTCATTATCTTTTCGCTCCCCATGGTATCGTCCCTGTAGTGTAGTATAGTAATTAGAAATTTTGTATGGTAGAAAGTAATATTGTTATTTGTAATATTTAATATCAATATATAAAAAAAACAAAAAATTTTTTGAGGGACTTTGTAATTGCATGCTAATGCAAGGATTTGAAAGGAAAGTAATAGGTGTCTCAAGAGATTGCTCAACCCTTTCTTACTTGCTTGCAAACGCTTCACAACTCTTTCGAATTTAATTGTTGATATTTGACTAACCAGTTTGTTTCTGTTTTTTTCCTTCTAGGCAACCAAATTTATTGACTTTATTGCAAAAAATCAGGGCAGACTTTTCGCTTAAAATTTTGCATGTATTTCCTTGAACATATAGGGTCAGTGGTAATAAAGTTTGATTAGTATCTTTAGATTAGCGGTGAGGATAGTAAAGTTCTTCCGAAACCTAAAAGATATCTTAAAATGAATGTTCTCCAAACCTAGGAAGGCAAACGATTGTGATTAATACATCTTTCGATTACCAAGATTATGGTTAGTATTTGATTGGCACCATAATTTAGAGGGTGATGAAATATACTGCAGCCACCTTTGTGGATCTCAAAAGCCTTCTGAGCCGTAAAAAATCATGAAATATTATTGCAAAAGCTAGAACTATAAGTTATTCTTAATAAAGTACTGAAGTGTTGTTGATAAACAGTTGAGCTTGGACGAGAAAATTTCAGCGGTGTCGGAAAAGGTTTCACGAGGATTAGGGATGTTGCGTTTCTCCAAATGTATCTACCTATGTTACTGTACAAGAAGGGGGGGCAGAAATGCCTCGCGTACCAAGGCGCCAAACTTTGGAACAGTCTTGGCACTGACGTCGAAATTCTTCTACCCTGAGATCTGGTAAAAAGAAGGTGCTAACGTAAACGACAGCAATTAATTTCTTTTTTTTGTTTATTTATCACAAGGTGTAAGTTTTTTAGGTTTTATTGCAAATTTTGTAAATTATTAGTTATTGTTAATTCTGAGCATGGCCCCCTGTAAATCAGTTATCATAATTGATGGGCTACCATGGATAAAAAAGATAAAATGAGATGAAATGAAGAATAGACAGAAGTTTAGTGGAACTCTTCTTCAGATATAGCTGCCTGGTACGGGGATTATTCTGGTATCAATGCTGTCATTAGGTTGCAAAAACTCCAAAATAGGGCTGCAAGAATTGTAACAAAGAGTGTTTATGATGCTTCTACTCTACCTCTAATTAGAAAGCTTGGGTGGTCCTTGAGAATGGCTTACCAAAGTGAATGGGCTTGTCGAGTAGCTTTTGCTGCTTCTGGCCAAACATTGTTTGGTGTTACCAAGCTGGAAGGTCAAAAGCTCTTTGAGGCAATTGTTCAACATGAGAATGAGCTGCCAATGCACCCGGATCAAAGCCAGAATTTTTCGATGCGACAGGACAAATTTACCGGTGTGGCAAATCGTAGCTTCTAGATCTTTCCTTCAAAGGTCATGCTTTTTGTTTGTTCTTTGCGTTCCAAATTGGTTTGAGTGACCTTGTCAGGATTTCTGACCTTCAAGCTAATTTAGGCCCACCATGTATGCCGCAGTGAGGCATGGGACCCCCGGTTTAACGTCCCTTCTGAAGGACGGTAAGGTGAGTTGCGAGGTCAGCCCTCTGAGCTTACCCATCCGGCGTTTGACCTCACTCAACCGAGCTTAAATTCAGTCACCTGACGAAAACTGTATAAGCTGCTCGGCCACTCACCCCGCATACCAAATAACATAAACTGAGAAAATTTGTCACAGAATATTTTCAACGTTTACCATGCATAATCGTTGCTCCATAGACTTATTACTATGAGTCCCAGTAATCGCTCATCAAAACGACCAAATCAAGGCCGCTCACGCTGAGACTCATGATATTTCGGCTAACAGGAATAAAGTTTTAGCCATCTTTAACCCTATTGTAACCGGGTGAAGAAAGCAATTTTCTACCAGGAGGAGCGTTTTTCACCCCCCCCCCCCTCCTAATTATCGTCACAACTGTCCGCCCGAAGATCTATGACATCTTGCAACTCATTTTGTAAGTCTTCCAAAAGTTGGTAAGCGTCCTCTTCACCTAAAGTAATACTTGTGTCATCGGCGCACTATACATATTTGGTGCAAATTTTGTAAGGGACTCCTCAAAATCGTTGGTATACAACATAAATGGAAGAGGCGCTAAACATGACCCTTGAGGAATGCCACAAGTAACCAGCCGTTTTTCTAAATTCTTGCCGTTGAGGTACCAATACTGCTGGCGTTCTGTTAGATAGGAAGCGAACCATACGAGCCCTTTCTGACAAATGGCATTTCTTTGTAACCTCGCTAGGGGCCGATTACATGGAGCGGGCTAACCCGGTTAACCGAGATGAATGCTTTCACCCGGGATCCCGGGGTTGAAAGAAGTTACAATGTTTTATATACTTCCGATTACATGGCAAGCGGGCTAGCCCGTCCGCTGCTAGCCCGGCTAGCCCGAGATCCCAGCGGGCTAGCTCGAGATCCCGTGTGCTGCCTACCGGGCTAGCCCGGCAAAACGGGCTGGAAGTTGAGTATTCTTCTCATGTAATTGATTCATTTTCATTTCATTTTAAATTATTTAAGCACAAAATCCCTTCAGCAATACAAAGTAACAAAAGAAAAAAGCCTAATTACAATATTACATTATAATATACCGGGTGAGCCAGAAAAAAGTTCCCATTTTTGAAAATTTATAACACCAAGACTACTTCACAGATTTGATTCATTCAAATTGTACTTAAAAGCCGAAAGATCAAAGTATTTTTGTGATTTTTTTCGCTATCCTACCAGCACTAGAAATATTGGTAAATTCAACTTTATAAAAATTTCATGGTTGCAAAATGATGGAGAAAGGGCCTAAAACATTGATCAAATCGCAACGATTCTATTCAAATCGAACAATAGGCAATGGGTGTTTCACCTCTCTCAAGAGTTGCAAGACATCGATTTTCAAACAAATACGAAAGATTTTTATCCCATGGCAATTAATATCCGGATGATATCTTTCATCCATGAGAAGTTGCATTTCCTTCATTTTTCTGTGCGAGGAGTTATTTATACTTTGATCGATGTTTCAGGCTATTTTTCAGTCATTTTGCAACCATGAAATTTTTGTAAAGTTGAATTTACCAATATTTGTAGCGCTCGTGAGACAAGTGGAAAAATTACAAAAATACTTCAACCTTTTGGCTTTTAACTAAAATTGGAATCATTCAAATCTGTGGAATACTCTTGCTGTTATGAATTTTCAAAAGTGGGAACTTTTTTCTGGCTCACCCGGTATACATATTTACAGTGTATCTATCTAAAACCTATTATGAAGCAGCTGCTCTTCCAGGGAGTCGTGTTTTTGTTTTCTTTCAGCTCTTGAAACAACATTTTAGTTGCTTTTTGAACTTACTAAGTGTAGGGAGCTCTCTGATGCCAATGGGAATGTCGTTCCATTCTTTCAGTGCCGAATAATGAAAGCCTTTCTTGACGTATTCAAGATTGTTTCTTGGGATTTGAAGGTCCCTGCAATTCCTTGCTATGTGGTTGGAGAGCTGGGTCCTTTGATGGTATTTATCCCAAAGGCTCTCGGGACATTGGCTGTTGATTATTTTGTATGTCATAACTGATCGATCGAATTTTATCAGTTGTTCAACGGTCAACCAGTTATGAGACCAGCCATCCTTTTGTCTGGCGTTATCAATGATAGAACGTGCTCTATCCTGCAGACGTTGGAGGGTATTTATTTTTGATTTTGAAAGACTCCCCCAAGTAACTTTAGCATATCGCAGATGACTTTCAACAAGGGTGCGGTATACATGGTCAAGCTGAGATTGTGGAATAAGGTATTTCAGTTTTCTTAGTGACCTTAGGCCACCACTCATCTTCCCCTTCACTTTGCTGAGTTGGTTATCCCAATTTAATCCTTCATCCACAACAACCCCTAGTGATTTTGTCTTTGCGACACGCTTTATTTCTGAATCATTAAGATTCAGTGGTTCCGAGACTTCAGCGTCATTGATTCTCCGTGGATGGCCAATAATCATGTATTCGGTTTTTTTAGGGTTGGCACTTAGCTTGTTTACTCTCATCCATTCCGAGATGTTTCTTAATTCTCTGTGGGCATTTGTAATCAAATCATCAACGTTGTTTGATGTTAAAGTGACATGGGTGTCATCTGCATACATACTAGCCCTAGAGAACTCTAAACATTTTTCGAAGTCATTTAGATAGATGATAAATAGGAGTGGTCCCAAGCACGACCCTTGCGGTATGCCACATGTTACCAATCTGGCCCCTGACTTTTGTCCACTAACTGAACAAAATTGTTTTCTATTCAAGACCGGGCTGGCCCGGCAAAGCGGGCTGAGAAATCTGCAACGCATGTGCTTTATGACCAGATTATGCGGTTATAGCACCAATTATTTTACAGCCAGGGCTGGAAATCCCCATGTAATCGCTGAGATCATTTCAGCCGTCTAAGGCGGGCCAGCCCGGTTAACGGAGCCAGCCCATTCCATGTAATCAGCGACTTAGAGAATATCGTGATAAGTGGTGTCGTATGCTTTCTCCAAATCAAGGAAAAGGCTAATGTTGACATTCTTTCGATCAACTTTGCTATACAAAGAATCTGTTACATTCAACAGTGATGTTATAGTTGAATTAAGTTTGCGGTAGGCGAATTAGTTCTTTGATAGCAAATCGTTTGCTATTGAAAATTCAGAAATTTGATCTCGAGCTACTTTTTCAAATATTCTCGAAACAGTAGCCTGCGCGTAGACCCATTATAGTAAGTAAGTAGTAGTAGTTTTGTAGTCTTTTATCCAGCCAAAGGCTACTCAAACGACTTTACACCTTACCCCCTTGTCACTATGCTTACTAGCATATAGCAGGGTGCAGCCACGGACGGCGCTCACAACTACGGACCAGGTACCCATAGGGAGGCACAATTTGTGTTAACACCTTGCCCAAGGATGCTATCCTCAAATGTGGTCAGTGCCGGTATCGAGCAGACGACCCTTGGATCGTGAGCCCGTCGCCTTACCACTGTGCCACCATTATTCCAAAAGAAGTCTATAATTATTTAAATCTGATTGCCGTCCTGATTTAAAAAATTGGTGTTACTCTCGCTGTTTTCCATATGTCAGGAATCACGCCCTCCTTTGGCGACTCATTTAAGATTATCTTTAGGGGGTAACAGATTGGTTCCACTGCGTCCTTCAGTATCTTTGCCGGAATAGACCTTTTAGCTATTCTGAAAAAGAATGTGGATCGAACGATATTTCATCACAATTTGTAGAATTTTCGAATATGCACAATGGTGATTGAAGCTCCAAACGCCATTCAATCGAACCTTGCGCATCAAAATGTATAAAAATATCGCTCGATCCAGGCTCTTTTGTAGAATAGCTAAAAGGTCTATTCTATCTGGTCCCTGTGATTTAGAGTCCTTCAGTCCTCTGAGTGGAGTAAGTACATACTGCTTAGTAACGGACTTCGAATTACACTAACAGACTCTTTATTGCTTGGTATAAAGCAGGCTGGGTCATCATTCAATTTACCTTCAGTTTTACCAGCTAGTGAAGAACCCACATTGGTGAAGTGTCTGTTGAAAGCAGACGTAATTTCTTTTTTTTTGTCCGTTAGCTGCTTGTTTTCAATTCAAAACCATTGCAAAGGAAGTGGTTTTTGATGTTTTGCCAAAAAGTACCTATTCTGAAAACAAGGGTTTGTGATAAGAAAGACAAACTTCGTCGAGTTTCTACTCTGAATTGCTTTTTTTGATTCATGGTAAGTCTGTCTGAAATCCTGTTAAAGCTACGGCAAATGTAATCAGAAAACTACGGCAATGTAACCAGTCTACGGTAGTTGATCTGTGCAAAGTGATAATATTTTCTGAATCTTTATCCCACCTCATGCAGTTTCTCCTATCAACATGCGATCGGAATAGCCCGGACTTAGTGACTACTGTTACTGTCATTTTGTGATAACATGTTACTTTGTTTTGCAGGGTTTCTTCCTTGGCTAACTATTGCTACCAGACCCTTGAATCAGTGAAGCTTAGCTTCTGCCACAATGTCACTGAAACGTCGCTGGAACAACTCGCCAAGAAATGCAACAGGTAATCCTTCACGTTTGTTTGCTTTCCTTTAATGCAAACCGGTTTAAAAATGAAAATCAACATGTCTTTCTATATCGTTTGAGTGAATCAATAAGCTTATACCGGGGGGTTAGTCAAAAAACAGCTGGTTTCATAAAGTCTCTATTATATCACGACCGCGCAGCCATTGGGCTAGCAGGGGCTAAAGCTTCCCCACATGTTTTAAAGGTGCACGTTGAAATTTTCGCAAATTGAGAAACTGTTATTTAGTGAGATTGAAGCCAAGCCATATGCTTTGATGTTTTCCTTAAGAATCTTCAAGTTTTAATCCTCCACTTGAATCAATTGCAACCAATATGCCCTCCACTTGAATCATCATCTATAGCTCTTAGATGGAAGGAGCTAGGGTGCGGAAACTAATATGACTTTTCCTAAAATTTAATAGCCCATCAAATTTTAAATGTGTCATTGTCATAAATTTTGTCACGTGACAATAGCAATTCCTTGGTTTTAAAGAAAATAGCAAAAACTGTAATAATTCTCTGGTTATCAATTGAAATGTACTGAAATTGGTATCAGTCGATTGGTCTTTGAAAGAGCTTTCATTTGATATATAAATTTTTAATATTCGCTGACATCAGCAAAAAATAACTTCTATGACGTCATGCATTTTGATGACGTCGTATCTATAATGGAAAATGATAAATTTTCAAAAAATTACTTAAGATCGATAGAAAATTACATTTCCCTTACATTTACTCCATTTTATGAATTTTTAGCTATTAAAATCCAAAATTATTAGTACTTTCTCTGTTTTCAGTACTGAAGCTCATGTTTGACTACTTGACACCTTTTGGATGCCTAGCAACAAACCACAAGATCAATTAAGACCGGATTTGTTCAGTTGGCCTCTTTATAGTTGTAGGTACCGTTCTGGAAAGTTTCGACAGCATAGGAGTTACAGAAAATGAAATAAACAGCCAAAAACACCAAAAAAATTGCCCGGGTAAAATAGGGTTAAGCCAGAATAAAGTAATACCCTCAAATGATATTCACTCATTATAATCGGCTACAAGTATACGAATAAAGTCAACTTGAATGAGAACAGACTTCTTTTTAACTGCAGATGTGAAGGCCGTTAATTCTCGCAAAAAGCGTTTTCCTACGTTTTAAAACTAAGGTGTGATCTCAACAGGCTTTTCCGGGGCAGCAACCGCCTGAGCTCCCATTCAACTTTCTTCGCTCACAACTCAGCCCCTCCACTTTTAAATCGCTGTTCGGTCCCATAATGTGTAACATAATATATGATATATGATAGAGATGATATGATACAATGATTGTATTATATTATCTCTATTCATATATTATCTTATATTATGATATATTGATACCAGAGCTTGTCCGTTTTTTCCTAAACTGCAAACGTGTTGTCTTTTGGGAATATCCTGAATTACCGCGAGGTAAGAGCATAAAGCCCTATAAGCGAAGGAAATTTTTTAATATCTTAACTTCAAAACCAAATTTATTAATCTTGCCCTGCGGTGACATCTTTCTTTATTCTATGAAATTTGAAAACAGTGGTGTGATGGGGTGCGAAAAATTCTGTTAATCAAATGCATTATGTATCATTTTTCTCAGAATTATGATGAAAATAGCATTCAACTATATCTAAAGGAAGAACTACAATGAATATGATCTTTAAAATGTTCAGTCATGCTTGGATCTTTTGCAAGTGCACTACGATTGGAAAAATGTTTCTATGAATATAAGCAGTAACATATTTAGCAGTTTTCAACTTTTAAATTTCCAGGCCCGTAGGAAGCGGGGGGCAGGGGGGGCTCGTGCCCCCCAATAATTTCCAGAGATTACTTCGTAAATTTACGGTTATTTTCGTGAACAGGGTAAAGAAGATAAGGAGTTGGAGCTTGGTTTCTTTTACCCTGTTTGATGTTTGGAAGGAAATGAATTTCTGTGTTGTAAATTTTGGTGTCCTGTGATTAGTTTATCAAGGTGCTACGTGTTTAGCTCAAGAGGGTCATTGCCATCTGAGTAAGTGGTCCCCGCAACACCAAGCATAACTTTCAAACCGCCGCCCACTTAATGACCAGCTTTTGACCAGCCTTTTTGCAAATTGACTTTACTTGCTGTTAATAAAGCATAAGTTTTTGTCAAGAATCACTCCAAGCAACTTTTCTTCTGTACTCTCTTTTATCGTTATACTTCCGATATTTAATGTCACATCATTACTCTTGTCCCCAAATACCATTAGATGGCATTTGTCCCCATTCAACTTCATAAAATTGTTTGGAAACCATTCTGCAATCTTAAGGGCATCGCTCTCCAGTGTTTTGATAACACTTTCGATGTTGGTATCGCAGGCATAGATCGTGGTGTCATCTGCATAGTTACATATTTGAGCATCTTTTACAAACATGAAGAGATCATTTATGTAGATATTAAACAGAAGAGGAGCCAAGACTGAACCTTGTGGCACACCTATCATTGTTTCTCTCCATGCACTGAACGACCCATTTATCTTACCCTCTGCTTCCTCTCACTTAGATAGCTATGAGTCAACCACAATGTACTTGGACTAAAACCATAAGCACTTAATTTTGCAATCAGAAGTTTGTGATTTAAGCAATCAAAAGATTTGAAAGATCCATGAGCAGTGCTCCAGCAAAACCCTCTTTATCTAGAGTTTTTTTACAGGTTTCTACGAGTCGCGAAAGTGCATGTTGGGTTCCATTGCCCTCTCGAAATCCACACAGAAGAGGAGAAAGGAAGCTAAGGGCATGATGTTTTATTTACTCTCTAAGACCCTTTCATAAATTTTGGATACAGACGCTAAAACCGTTATTGGTCTATAGTTCTTCTTGATAAATGATAAATGCGTCAAGTCTTTTGAAAAGAGACGAGATCTCACCAGCCTTCAACTCCTTTGGAAAGTAGCACTCTGACAAATTAGAGTTGAAGATTTTCTGAAGGAGGATGGCAAAAATGTCTGCATTTTGTTTAAGAATCTTAGCAGGAATGCTGTTTAGGGGAGATGACTTTTTTGGATTCAGTTTTTGTATCTGTAAATGTATCTCATTGACAGTCGCTGGCTTAAATTCAAATTGGTTCAGTTCGTAGCATTCTTTGATCTTTCTAATGCTGGGGTGATTTTCATATTTCTTGATAGCCTTTTCTACTGGGTCCTTTATCCCAGTTGTTCCTGACAGTAGTGACTGGTCTTCAGAGATTCCTAGACTCCCTGTTATATTTGCGAAATAATGATTAAATATCTCCGCAATTTTTGCATCTTCAGTTATCATTTTTCAGTCTTCAATCAGAGTCACAGATGAAGTTGTTTGTATCTCATTTGAAAAAACCGGTTTGACAGTCTTCCAAAATTTACGATTATCTGTAAGGTCTCCAAGGTCAAGGTTCCTATAGTAATCAGATTTCGTCCTGCACAGGAGCTTCACGCAAAAATTTCTTTGCTTTTTAAAGGCTTTAAGATTCTCTTCCGTTCTACTCTTAATGTATTCATTTATAAATACGCCGTAACAGGTTTGTTGTTCAGGACCTTTTTAGCATTTATTGTGGATAGCTCCTTCATTCTAAAAGTTTCTATTTGAAAAATGAACACAGAAACAAAAACAAATATGATGTAGGGATGACCTGTTCTGAGAGAAAATGGGCGTTTCCGAGAGAAAAATGGGCGTGGCCCTCAAAAATTTTTCTGGGGGCTGCGCCCCCAGGCCCCCCACCCTCGCTAGCGCCTTCGGCGCAAAAGTGCCCCCCCCAATCTCTAAAACCACGCTATGGGCCTGTAAATTTCTACGGAGATGTGTGCCTCATCATGTGTTCTTGTCCTCGAGTTCTATGCTATACTTATGGGTGGGGAGATTCCCTAAAACAGCATTTTTTCAATTAGGCCAGAAACCGAAAACTCTGGTTTGGAGTTGGAGCCAAATTTGCACTTTCAAGGTTAATCAACTCAACTCTCATAACTCTCAACTCTCATAACAACTCTCATAACATCAACTTCCATAACATCAACTCGATATCAACTCTCATAACATCAATACCAACAAACAATGTATTTCTCTTCAAGTGAACTATCCAAGATAGCTTTTTATTATTATCGTGAATAGATTTGAAGTACGTTCATTTCACTAGGCCAAATAAATCTGTTGAATTTTTTTGACACCCGTCAGAAAACTGAAACTACATCGATGCAGTTCTATGCAATGTTTGGAAAGAAATAATAGCACTTGTGATAACGCAAAATAATACCGTAAATGTCACATCCAAAGTCTAATGACAGTTCTTCAAACCGAGTGTTCCTTTTTGAAAGGAATGAAGGAGAAGTCATGAGCAGCTTTAGGAAATCTTGGTTGTTTATTATCATGAAACGTGCAAATTTGATTGCAAATTTGATTACTTTTTGCAGACTGTCTTCGTTGCATTTATATGGTTGTAAACGAGTTAAGAATTTGAAAAGAGTCCAAGACTGCCGCAGAGCATTGAAAATTGAGTCATAGCAAGTGTGCAAGAGATGGTTAATGGCCATACTTAATAGAAAGATAACTGTCAAGTTCGTTGGGAATTGAAGATGAATGGGGGTGTGGGGTATGAGGGAGTTGTATTCTCTTTTAAATGCCAGTCGAAGTGGCTGAAATTTGAGGTAAGAATATTTTTAATAACGTTCTTATATAAGTCGAGTTGAATTAAGTCATCAGTGAGAGCCGCCCAGCAGTGAGCATGTGGCTGAAAACTTTGAGCACAACACTACAAAGCACTAAAGCAAATTTATAGATTCAAAGAATTTTACGTTGATGTCAATATATAACCTTATCGCTAGCTACAAATATGTACATCTTAAAAAGAACAAGAAGCCGAACGGCGTGGACACAGTAGCAACAAATAGCAACAGTTTGAAAGTTGCCAACAGTCCACAGTGGCAACAGATATGGAGATATTTTGGATAGTGGATATCTGGTTAAAATGTTTCAATTGAAATCCAACCAATGTAGTTTACTCGTATTTTTTGTATGAGAAACCAAGAGTTTGAGCCAGTAGTGAAAATTTCTAAAAATTCAATTTTGAGTATTCAGAGTTTCTTCTGAGTTTCTTAAAGGCTTTTTATGATCTTCATGTTGACTACCTGTGCCTTCCTGAAAATTTCAAAACGTTTATTGAAGACTTTCCAATGTCCAAATATCGCTCAAGTACCTTCTGAGTAACGTGGTGATACAGGAAACAAATGAAACTAGAATAGAAATATGTCAAAAATTTCCTTTCTCGAAACAGTTAGTTTCTTACGTTATATCCCAGCAATGGAATTATGTTTCGGTGAAGTGAGAGTTGAGTTCTTGTAAGCAGTTTCTTATAAAAAATACCTGTATGCTTACGTTTTGGAAATGCGAAGCTAAAATTTTGCTCTCAAGGTCTTCTTCGTTAAAGTCTAAAATACTTTTCCTTTCCAAAAAAATATTTGCAGATTGTATCCAAGCTGGCGAGGGGTTGAAATTCACGTTATTGGATGATCTGTGCCTTATTCATCATAAATATGCTGGGAAATTCAATATTGTTGTGATTAGGTGGGGCCCCCATCCAAGAATCGATCAAACAGAGAACTAATATGTCACCAAATATTTCACCAACCATTTGGTTAAAAACCTGTAGTCAGAAGGTTCCTGTGAAGTTAACGAGACGCTGCGGAGCATTCACAGAGGCATATTGGTGAAAAGAAAGAGAATCCTTGGCGAAATTTTTTGTTGGAGTGGTCAAACAAATCCAAAATTTCACACAACAGCGAAAGACAAGATTTGTTTTTGACCTGGATCAAACCTCGTCCAACACTGCCAAATATATGTTATGAGACCAAACAAGGTGGCCAAACAAGCCCAACATTTCATCAAACATTTGTTTTCAAGTTTTTAGGTGAAATGTTTGATCCGTTTGACCGGGGCATAATGGATGTAGCATGATTACTTTATGTCGGCGTTTCGTCGATGAGAGATTGAAATGGCATTTACCAGACGTAAATGCTTTGGGTAACCCTGCATTGCGCTGCTGTATATTGCAAATTGCATCCTTGAAAAGCTACGTTGTACAGGCTTGGTGCCTCTTCGGAATAAGTTAACCGCTCAGTAGTTATAACAAGCGCTCAGAAAGTCTACAAAGATCGCGTTAGCTATTTTCAAGGCACTGTAAATATTCATAATGCTCGAATATCCTCGTAAACTTCCCCTCTTTTTTCGGAGTAGTTGCCTTACCTTTTTTGTAACAGTATGCTTTGTGCAAAACTTGTCTTGCTCTTATAACACATAATCGTTTCAAGACAACACTGTTTACGTTCCAAATCGATTTTCAAATGAGTAAAACCTTACCCTTACCCTTATGCATTTTTATGCCCGTTTGCTCTTTTTTGGCAAAAGACCGAAAACGGGCATAGTACGTACTCTGCAAGGGTAATCAAACTATACAAAAACAGGGCTGTTGATAGAAGAATATGTAGCATCAATTATCGGGAAATTTGTGTGCATAAATCATCATATCTATCGATTTATGATTAATGATTAATGATCAATTATCAATTATCAATGATCATTCAAGAGCATGCGTTTTTACATGTGATATCGTAATGTCTCGATCCACACGGTACAATTTTTAACGACTTTGGAACTGTTACCTTACCTATCTTCCTAGCGTGCGCTGGGCCAAAATTTTATATGAATTTTCATATGAGTGTATTGAGGCGTTGTATATATTCCATGTTTAGATTTTATATGGTATGGAATCGCTGTCAAACTTTAGTGCATCGTAAAATTACACCGCAGATAGCAGTTGTCACAAGGACACTTTGCCTTAAATGCGTAATTCATTTATAAACTGTGATTGTGTATATGAAATTTTCACTCCGCATCTGTGATTGTTATTTAGTTAACTACTTTGATTTGGCTCATTCAGTTCTTGGAAAAGCTTCTTCAGGGGTCAGTCCTAGGGCCTCTGTTATTCAACATCCGCATTGAAGATCTTGTACTCCTTATTCAAAATTCGGATATGTGTAATTGTGCCGGTGATACTACAATTTATGCGTGTAATAAGAACTTGGAAAATGTTTCTCATAGGCTGGAAAATAATTGCAGTACAGCTTTAGACTGGTTTGTCAACAACTTTGTGAAATTGAATGCAGCTAGATGCCATCCTTTTGGTTCGTGGTCAGAGGTGTTATGATCCTGTTACTGCTAGCATTGAAAATGTTGATGCTGTAGATAGCTACTCGGAGTTCTAGTTGATAGCAGACTCTCCTTCGATAATCATGTTTCCGAACTGTGCCAAAGGCCTAGCAATAGACCTTTTCAAAGAGGTCTCGGACGGCGCGCTACTTTTCTGGAAGATGGCGGATAAGCTGCGAAGGGGAATCCCATTCGCATTGCAAACGTTAAAGTGCAGTTGCAGTGGTCGACGTGATGCAACAAAAACCGAAGTTAACTTCAGCTAATGTGCACTCAAAGGACCAGAAATGCCCGCAAAATCTTACAACATCAAACTAAGGAGTTAGTTATCATATTTAAGTGATATTTTACAAGGAAAAGTTTATTTCTTCGAGTTCATTGAATTTGGATTGTATGATAATTAGTTGCCAATATTAGATTTTTATTTATGAATAAACTGAACTTATCTATTGCCCTAACTGCCTAACTAAGGATATACGAAGGCACTTTTGGTACAAACGTATAGGGGCAAACGCCTCCTTCCTCTCCTAGACCCTTTGAGCCTCGTAGCAAAAGAGAGACTTTGGCGGGAAAACATTCCTCATCAAATTTGTATTCGTCATTTCGTTCTCTGCTTCTTGGATGAAACAAAAAGAAACTGGTTTGCGACAAAATACTTGTGCATTTCATGACGAAAACAGAAAAAATGTAGTCGTTTCTTTATTGTACAGTGTGGAAGAGATTCCAAGTGAAAGATTTGCTAAGGTAATAAATATATTGTTTCGCTTGGAGGCAAAGTCTTAGTGACATATTAGTTGCGAGCAGTTGTGCAGTTTGTTGTGTTGACTTTTCAATCGGAGCAATACAAATAATAAGTAAATGGGAATCTTGTGCAAGTTAAGCTGTCTGGAACAGGTAAGTGGCCTTATTTTACGAGTGCATACAGTAATCCTTTATTTCAAAACACTCCAAACTTTGTTAGGCGGAGGTGAACAAATTAAAAGATCGAAGAAACTATTCATTAGCTGAATTGATTTGGAAAGGCATGGTCGGTAACTACATTAGCATTGGAAAGAAGAAATTTGAATCATTGTTTGTTTCTTAACAGTTCTCGATACATACGACTGCTTGTATTCCTTCAGTTATCGCGGGATAAGCCCAACTCGCAAACAGAAATCTAAATTTCTCTAAATTATCTGACCGAGTCTGAGTTCATCACGAGGTCCAAACTTCGTTGAAACAACTCGAAGGTATAAACATCTCCTCCTTGTAAAATGTGCTAAACATTGCGTTCATGTGATAAGCAAGTATTTGTTTTCATGCTGAAGCCCCTCTGGTCTTTCATGAATCATATAACTAGAGTTAAATTCAATATTTTATTCACAACTTTTTCCACTGTAACTCCAGTTCAGCATCGCGGAGAAGATTCCCGTGTATCCGCCATCTTCCAGCAAAGTAGCGCGCCGTCCCAGACCTCTTTGAAAAGGTCTATCAGCTAAATGTACTTGCTTCCAATTCCGCGTGTATGGATCAGAGCAAACTAAGAACCCTCATGAGGGCATTTATTAACAGTAAGTTTCAATACTGTATACCAAATTGTGTGGTACATACTGTACTCACGACTCACTGTACCCAAGACCGACCTAAAAACCTCACGACAACACAACAACAACCAACCTCGTTCCCAGGGCCGCCATTGTCTTCCTTAGGTCATCGATGTCGGCCCTGGTACCGGTTGCCGCAAAAGTGGCCATTTGAGCGCCATTTTGTTTTGCATAAATTATCACTTGCAGACTCATTACTAACTCTCTTATAATCTCTATAGTCAAAATGAGTTGAACAGCATGAAACATATGCCGATAGATTTTGATGCATAACATACTATGTAGTAAGTCCACACAAAAATGGAGGATGTATGAAAATGAGACGAAAAATGACTTGTTTGTCATCTTATTTAACATCGATAATTATTATTTAGCTCTCTATATACATATGTACATATCGAACTAATCTAAATCGATAAATTAAAGTGAAAAATAAATAATACAGGTATGTACATAAAGATGTTTACATGATACAAAGAGAGATTAGTTTTCTGTCATATGCTGGCAAGCATTGCATTTACAATTGGGGCCATCCCACTTTTTTATTAGGTGTTTAAAACTATTCAAATTTTCGGCAGATTTTATTTCATTCGGCAGTCCATTCCATATTTGAGGTCCTAAAGATCGAAGGCTATTAGATCCAAAGGTGACTTGGTTTGGTCTGTAATGCTGTAAATCATTTGGATTTCGTGATGAGTAAGTGGAAGATTTGATTTTGAAAATGTCATGCATGAAAGATGGGTTTAAGTTTTTCAATGTCTTGAAAACCTCTATGCAAAGAACTCTCAGACGAGAAACCTGCATAGTGCACCTTTCTGACTTCAAAAGTAAGTCACTGTAAGAGGAAAGGTGATCATTATATAAAAATCTAAGGGCACGTTCTTGAATCTTTTCAATTTTTTGTAAAGCCTTAGCTGATGAGAAGTACCACACAAGAGGGCAATAATCAAAATTTGAATAAACAAAACTCTGGACAAGGATTTTTCTTTCATTAAAACCAATAAAGTGTTTGAGTCTTTTCAAGACATTGAGTTGGGATGCAGCTTTTCTGCAAAGTTCAGAGATATGCTGTTCAAAATTTAGCCTGTAATCTAGCTGAATACCCAGCAATTTGACAGTTTCTTCTGATTTGATCATTTTGCCTTGGATGTTAAAATTCTCTCCACTAGTATTTGTTTGATCCTTCCTAATGAGGAGTGCATGAAATTTTTCTGGATTGGCTATCATTTGATTATGTTTTAGCCAAGTTAAAGCAACTCCAGCTTCTTCTTCCAGTACTTCGATCAAATTTGATAGGGTCTTGGAAAAATAAGCTAGAGTGTTATCGTCAGCATAATTATGTAACGTTGCTCGGTTAATGAACAAAAATAGATCGTTTATGTAAATATTGAAAAGAATAGGACCCAAAACAGAGCCTTGAGGTACCCCTGATAAAATTGTTTGGAAAGAGCTATATGTATTATTGATTCTAACAGACTGTTTCCGCCGTTTCAAGTAAGAGTAGATAAGGACCAGGGTATTTTCATGAAAACCATAGGCATGTAATTTGGCTATAAGTAAATCGTGTGGAATACAATCGAAAGCTTTCGATAAATCCATAAGGATAGCTCCCACAATATTATCATTATCGAGTTTAACCCTCCATTCTTCTATCATTCTTATCAAGACATGTTGTGTGCCGTATGCTTTTCTATAGGCAGCTATGAAAAGTGAAAGGGTTTCATCTAAGTATGGGACCAGTTGGTTTTTCAAAATCTTTTCATAGATTTTGGAGAATATATTTAGAATACTGACAGGTCGAAAGTTTCGCTCAACCGTACGATTGGCCTCCCCTTTATCCAGGGGACATACCGCAGCTCGCTTTCCATTATCTGGAAACCTATAGTTTCGTATGCTGCTGTTAATGGCATCTGTTAAAGGGGCTGCAAGATCGTCTGCAGCCAACAGCACAAGTTTTGGTGGTATTTGATCTTCCCCCGTTGATTTCCTACCGTCCAAAGACCTTAGTTGTTCCCTAACCTGACAGACTTGTACCTCATGAAAGGAAAATGAATTGAAATTGTTTTCAGGATTTTGAATGATAGCTAAAATACTTGGATGGTTTTTGTATTTTTCAAGAATCAGCCTAATGATTTGCCGATAATCATCGGTTGCAACCGTATCTGCAATGTTGCAAGGTTTTACACCGCTAGATTTTTCTACTATGTTGATGTAATGATCGTTAAATATTTCGGTTAGTTGCTGGTCGTCAGTTACGATTTCATTATTTTTAACTAAGGAAATATCACTACCAGCTAAGCCTCCTTTGTTGGAGAGAAAAGGTTTGACAAGGTTCCAGAAAGCTCGATTCGATACAAGTCCATTTTCTGTTGCTTGTTTGAAATGCTGTTTGACTGATCTTCTTCCACCGATGCAGCAGTAGATAATGTGAGAAACTAAAAACTAATTCTTTGAGGACCTTTATTTAACCCTTTTTAAGGTATTTAGACAATAATCCAAGGTTAGCAAGCGCATTTAATAGGAAAACGAGCACGATTTCTTTGGAGTGAAAATGGGCCTAAGTCGGAAAATTGAGGAACTTTCACCGCAGCTTCCGAAAAAGAATGGCTCGTTATTCTCTGAATTTTGGAAATGAATGGGAAATTAAGGTAGTTGTGGTTAAAGAATATGGTTTTACGTCGATTTTTGACATCCCGAAGGAGTTTGCCCGGCGCAAAATGGAGTTAGCGCGCAAAAAGGCGCGGGCAAAAATTTTACCCCATTTTTGAGCCCCCCTCACAAAGCTCCCAGGGGCAGTATCGTACCCCAAATGGTGGCAAACGACTCCCAGACGATCGGTCTCTTGAAATCTTTTTTCCGTTGTCGAATCGGTTTGGCAACCATCGAGCATCAACTCCAAACGTAACCTCAGGTCGAAAAAAAACTTTTTTTTTCTTTGACCCCCATTTATGACGTCATCATGACCCTCAACTTTCTTGAAACCCCAAAATTTGAGATCTCCTTGGTCCATTACCCCTTTTCAACTCCTCATCGGCCCTACACATAAAGCATATTTTTCTCAATAACCATTTGAAATAGGACCATTTTTGAATGGGAATCAATAGGAATGGTCCCCAAAATGACCAAATATGGCTAATTTCTCCCGCATGTGCTGACAGATAGGGCTCAAACTCCGTCAACTGGGGCACATACATGACATTTAAGTATACCAACAATCCTTTTTTCAATCCTTTGTCCTGTTTTCCCGTGACAGCGATCCAAAGTTGACCAATTTCTCGCCAAAGCCAAGCAATAACTCTTTGGAATAATTAGTGAGCCTTTTGTTATCGAATAGCCAATCAAATAGCGAATTGGACCTGACCGGTACCAGGGTCAGTACTGACGTAGGAAGCTGGCCCTTGGAACCAGGTTGAACAACAACGAATCTAAACGTCTTTACCTCTACTTCAGTACGAGGGTAAACTAAAATGTCTCAAAACGTCAAAATCCGCATACACTCCTCTAAAAGTTTAGTAAATGCTACTAAAGTTTTACTTACAGTTTCCAAAACTCACTCATCGTCCAGCATCGGCTGTGTTTTAGCATCTGCATTCTTTGCAGCGGTTCTGCGCTCTCTTGAGTGAACTCTTTCTTTGTTCTCCATTAATGGCGTTTCCGCAGACATCTCACTTCTGATTTCCAGCGGACATAACAACTGAAGGGGTCTCTCCAGACGATTTCCCTTGTGCAGCACAATAGCTCCCCGAATGACGCCGTCCTTTCCTTTTACGTGTTGCAAAACTCTACCCTTCATCCATAATCCACGATTCTTCTCCTCTCCGACGATCAGAACTACTTTACCAACTTCTGGTACAACTGCTTCCGTTCTGTTGATTCGGTGATAGTCCATCAAACTTCTCACATACTCTCGTGACCATCTTGACCAAACATGTGCTCTTGCATGCTCGAGTCTTCTCTGAAACTTCGTTACACTATCCATATCTACTTCCAGATCTTCTAAAGTGTGAGCATTTTGACCCCACATTATGCTATTTGGGGTGAGAACTTTACCCTCCCCAACCTCACTTTCAATGTATGTCAAAGGGCGATTATTTAAGTGGCGTTCAATATCTATAATTACGGATTCTAGTTGCTCAAAGGAGAGGTGAGAACGACCCAAGGTTTTGTAAAGAGTACCCTTGATGTCCTTGATAAGCCGTTCGTATATCGAGCCCCACCACGGAGATCTACTCAAATTGAAATTCCACTTGATTTCCTGCCTTGCAAGATAGTCATGTAAGGCTTCACTTCTCCGCAACTTCTTGATCCACTCTGCTGTAGTTTTAAACGCTGCCCCATTGTCTGAAACAATGACTGCTGGTCTTGTTTTCCTTGCAATAAATGTGTTCAGCTTCCTCATAAATTCTTCTGCTGTCTGTGATTTGGTCACTTCCAAATGCACGGCTCTTGTGGTAGCACACGTGAAAATGACGATATAAGCCTTTGCTTCTTCTTTCTTCCCAACTTTGTAAAGTATGGGTCCCGCGAAGTCCACTCCGGTGAATTCGAATGGTCGACTTGCTTCTGTGCGGAATGTCGGCAATGGTGCTGTCAAAGTTGCTCCATAGGGTTTGGTTGAAAACACCTTGCATATGTTGCAATTACATATATGTCTCTTGGCAAGCGTTCTCAGATGTAAAATGTGCCAGTTCTCTCTAATTGCTGCCATTGTGCTTACCAGACCAAGATGCTTCACCTTTTCATGCTCGTGTTGAATTAACTTCTGTGTGAATGTTCCATTTTCAAGGTAAATTGGCTGGTATTCTTGTATTCTGCCAACACACCTAAGGATCCCCGTCTTTGACTCCCGTTCCAGCTTCCATCCAGGTCTCTCTAGTTTCTCTGGTATGTTTCTCTGTGCTCTTACAATCCAATACTTCCTAGATTGTTGGATTTCCTCTGTTGTCAGTGGTCCACCTATACTCTTTGTCTTGTTGACTTTCGCTTTGCAATTGTTTATGAATATCAGGGCCCAAGCTGTCACTCTGAGGGTGGTCCAGTAGGATTTGCGTTCAAGTAAACTATCCCACTCGTCAGGTATAACTTCTGTCTCCTTAGAATACGCTACAATTTCTTTGATAGGTTTAGCTTCATCGTTTGCTTTCTTTGATTTCTCTAAAACTGGTTGTGTGGGCCAGTCTTCCTCATTCAACAACCAATTCGGTCCATCAAACCAGTCCCCCTTTTCTGTTCTCTCTATGGGAGCTCCTCTACTTCCTAGATCAGCAATGTTCTTGTCCGTCGGGCAATGTTTCCACGCAATGTTATTCTCTTCCGTGATCTCCGATATCTTTCGTACTCTGTTAGATACAAAAGTCTTCCATGTCTTGCCTGGATTTCTTATCCAGTACAACGCCACCATGCTGTCCATCCAGACAATGACTGACTGAATGGGAAGCCCTTGTAATGCTTTACACAGATTTCTCACCATATTGGCAGCCATATGACCACTGATTAACTCTAATCTTGCAATGGTTGTATTTTTCTTTGCAATTCTTGACTTCGAGGTTAGGAGCCCCATAACTCTGTTAGTTTCATCCTCAACAATGGCTATTGTGACTGTGGAACAAGCGATCTCGCTTGCATCTGCAAACTGATGTATGTGAACTGCTTTGACTCTTTTCCCTGTCTTGATCAAACTTCTTGGAACTTTGATGTTTCTAAGCTGATTGGTCCACTTCAGCCAATCTCTTTTTACCCGCGGAGATACTTCTGTGTTCCATTGATTATTTTCTTCGCATGCCTCTCTATATATGCGTTTTCCTTCAACTAGTGTGGGTGACATAAGTCCTAATGGATCATAGACACTCCCCAACTTACTCAGAATTGATCTCTTTGTTACTGTCTGTTCTTCTGCTTGTTTTGGAATCTGCACTTCAAATGTATCATTTTCTTTATCCCATATATGGCCTAAGACTTTGCTCGGATTTTGCATCCCTTCACTCTCTAATTCTTTGATGTTCGATTCCCATTTGTGGACTGGGAACTTTCCCTCTTCCAGGATATCTGTTGCTTCTAGTTTGAATCTCTCTAACTGTTCTCTGCTGCTTCCTGTGGTCATTAGATTGTCTACATAAGTGTTGTCTCTTAACTCTTTGGTTGTCTCCTTATAGATGTTTGCATATTGATCAAAATGATAGTTCAGGGTTGCTCCTAAAATGAATGGGCTGGCTTCCGCCCCAAATGGAACCCTTGTAAATTGTAGGTGTTCCTCTCTGCCGTTGATGTTAAATAGAAATCTGAATGCACCTCTATCCTCATGAGCTATGCCTATCTGCAAGAAGGCTTTCTGCAGATCTCCTATAAGCAAATTTGCAGACATCCTTGCTCTCACCATGATATCCCATAACTGTGGTTGCAACGCTGGGCCTGTGTACATGCACTCATTGATGCTGTTTGCTGTTGGCGTCGGACGTGCACTAGCATCAAACACCATTCGTACCTTTGTGGTAGTAGCGCTCTCTCTTACAACTGGTTTGTGAGGCAGATAAAATACTCTCTCCCCCTTGGCTTCTCCTTCTGGCACCCTCTCTACTATCCCCTCTCTTATCTGACTCTCAACAATTTCTGTGTATTCTTTCTGTAGCTTTTCATCATGCCTCAGTTTGCGCTCTACATTTGTCAATCTCTTTCGGCTTTGTATCTCATTTGTTTCTTCCAGTTTGCTTCCTGGAATCCATGGGATGTTGATTTCGTATCTTCCATCACTTTGTCTGGAAATGTTCTCATTGAATTCTCTGTGAATATCAGACAGGTCATTCCTCCCCTGTCTTCCACACCAAGAATGTCTAGACTGTAAAGTCTCTCATAATCTTTGCTGTCTTTTGTATACATGCATGTACTGCTAGTATTGTCCCCACCGTGAATGATATACCCAAATGTTGTACCCTCTACTATGGGCTCTCCACTCTTGCCTTTGTAGAGGGGGGCATTGGGATTTCACGGGTTGCGGGTTTGGCCAATTTTGGCCATCGGGTTTCGGGATTTCCCTGAAAAACGTGCGGGTTTTCGGGTTTCGGATGCTGCGCGGGTCACGGGTTTTGCCATTTTTTTAGCTCGGGTTTCGGGTATTATAATTAAAATGTGCGGGTTTTCGGGTTCTAGGCGCCACACGGGTTCTCAATTTTCTAAAGGACAATGAGGTCATGAACTGTATGAAACGATTCTATATGGTGTGCATATCCCGCCAAAAAACAGATCTTCTAAAGCTGAAACGCTGCCTAAAGTTGAAGATAAATCTTTTCTGTGCTTTCTAAAGTTGTTCCTTGTTATTGTATTTAACTCTTCTAAACTTCAGTAGGTGTTTTAGTTTCTGACGTTTTAGTGAGTCCTTTAGTTTTTCAGGTTTCAATGCGTCCTTTTAGCCCTAACGTTTCAGTGAGTCCTTTTGCCTCTAAAGTTCCTAAAATTTCAATGAGTGCCTTTCTTTCTAAGGTTTTGGTTCATGTCTCGTTCTCAATCTATCTCTCTTCCGTTTCAAGAATTTCAAGTTTGCGCCAATTTTCAATTTCATGTTGTTATGACTGTCAGTGGCAGGAATAAAACAGCTGAGCCCACCGACCAATATGAGTAATTTCCTAAATCAAAGCAGGCGCGGATCCAGTGATGGGGGAGGGGGGCACGGTAAGTGTTCTCGTAAAAACTGTTGTAAAGGTAAACGGATAAGTTTTAAACCATTATCTCTTAAAATAACCATGCAACAGCTGCACGAAAACTCTGCTAACGACAAGATATTCAAACTAACTCACGAAGTAACTTACTATTGATCAAAAAGTGTGAAAAAGATATGAATTTGAACTTTGAATCTTTGAATATGAATTTGAATCTAGTGAACTTAGCTGCTGAAGTTTATAGATGATAACGATTCATATCTTCTATTGTGATAGTTATTCGAAAGTAACAATTTAAGGAAGTAACAATTCGTAGAAGAAAGTGTTAGCAATTAGTAGAAAGTAGCAATTTAAGGCATGAGGAGTTTGATAACTGGTGACTCGAATTTGAGAACTTACGATTGGAAATTCCACAGGATTTTCTCGTATAAATGCCTTTGACGTTTGACTTGTGGATTTGAGATATGCATCATTTCTCATGCCAAGTTTGCATTTCCATGGTGGTGGAGCTGAATTTCGTGATAGACATTCTCTAATTTGTGCTAATAATAAACATTTCATAGTCCCTTACTTTCCCAAATGACACCCCGCTAGCTTTTCCCCACAAATGCTAGTTGTATTTCAGTAGTATAAATGATGAGCTAAGTGATCTAAGATGAAGCAAAAAGCGCGTTTGCCACGTTTTCCGAGAGTCAGAAGGGTGTGGCCACGAACATTTTGAAGGGTGTGGCCACGAACGATAACGCAGATTTCGTAGCTGTAAGGAAAAGCATTGAAATGTTTGCTTGGAACGAATATCTTGTAAACATAACATGCCCTAATGAACAGGTTAAACTACTCAATGAAGTCCTTTTGAACATTTACTCTAATTTCATCCCAAATAAAATTAAAACAATTAGGCCTCGCCAAACTCCGTGGATAACACAAGCCGTTAAAAACTTTCTCAGGAAAAAAAATCGTGCATATAGAAGTTTTGTAAGGAGTGGCAGGCCAGTTGACAAGCTTGAAGGTATACAAAAGATGATATCTGAAGGCGCCAAAATGATCGAGGAAGCCAAGCGAAATTACTTCCGTAAGGCTGGAAATACTTTGGCTGATCCAGGGACTAATAGCAAAACCTACTGGAATTTGATAAACACTGTCCTAAATAAAGCTAAGATTCCACTGATACCACCTCTTCAAGAAAACGGCTTGTTTGTAACAGATTTTACTGAAAAGGCACAGATATTTAATGACTATTTTATACTTCAGCGCACGACCATTGACACTGGCAGTGAAATTCCACAAGGTACTCCAGCCACTACAACCTTGTTGACTGATTTTGTCATCTCCGAGGAAAAAATAATTAATATCATACGATCACTTAATAAAGAACATGGATGGGACGAAATATCCGTGAGGATGATAAAGTTGAGCGATGGTGCATTGGTTCTTCCACTTAAAATAATTTTTACAAATTGTTTAAGGCGGGGATTATTCCCAGAAATATGGAAATGTGCAAATGTGGTGTCGGTTCATAAGAAACATGAAAAAAATGTTAAGGGGAATTACCGTCCTATTTCTCTTTTACCAACTTTTGGGAAAATACTTGAAAAACTCATATATGATTCTCTTTATTCGCATCTTGTAACACATGAACTCCTTAATCAAAATCAATCAGGTTTTCGCCCAGGAGACTCAACAGTCAACCAGTTACTTTCAATAACACATACAATATTTAAAGCGTTTGACTGTAATCCTCCTCTGGATGTTCGTTCTGTGTATCTTGACATATCTAAAGCGTTCGATAGGGTTTGGCACGACGGTCTAATTTATAAACTAAAGCGATGTGGTGTCTTGGGACAGCTCCTTTTTCTAATCCAGAGTTTCCTCAAGGATCGAAAGCAGAGGACTGTACTGAATGGACAGAGTTCTACTTGGGGAGATATTTCAGCAGGGGTGCCTCAGGGCTCTATTCTGGGACCAATATTTTCCTTGTTTATATAAATGATCTAGCCGTAGGCCTGAAGTGCAATGTTAAGTTATTTGCTGATGATACATCGTTGTTCACAGTGGTTGAAGATTCCAATACAGCTGCCAACGACATGAACCATGACTTGGACTTGATAGGTCAGTGGGCTCACGCTTGGAGAATGTCTTTCAATCCTGACCCACAAAAACAAGCTGTTGAATTAACATTTTCAAAGAAGAAAATTGAAATTGATCATCCAGTGATCCTTTTCAACGACATACCTGTGAAAAAAGTTAATGAACATAAACATTTAGGGATTATCCTAGACTCAAAATTATCCTTTTCAGCTCATATCAAATCAGCTATCTCTAAGGCAAGAAGGGGCATTGGTTTGCCGAAATATCTCTCCAAATATCTGCCCAGGCATACCCTTAACGAATTATATAAGCTCTATGTTCGACCCCACCTGGACTATGGTGATGTTATTTACCACATTCCTGCCAAAGCATGTGAATTCAGAATTCAGTCAAAATATCATCTTACCAAATATGATGGAAAAGCTAGAGTCTGTTCAGTATTCTGCTGCTTTGGTTATAACAGGAACATGGAGAGGAACGTCTCGCGAGAAGCTGTACACGGAACTTTGCTGGGAATCATTAAGTTCCCGAAGATGGAGTAGGCGCCTTACCTTGTTGTACAAGTTTGTAAACAATCTTAGCCCTGAGTATACAGTAGATCCAATTCCTCCACTTCATCAGTCGCAGTACTGTCTTCGTGACCAGGATGTCATTGGGCAAATGAGGGCAAGAACAGAAAAATTCAAATCTAGTTTCTATCCCAACTGTTTATCCGAATGGAATAAGCTTGACCCTGAGTTGAGACTTGCACCCTCAGTTGCTGTTTTCAAGAAAAAGCTATTATCAATAGTCTGTCCCCCTGCAAAATCTGTTTTCGGAATTCACGATCCAATAGGATTACCTTATCTTACTCAACTTAGGGTTGGTCTCAGCAAGTTAAATTTTCACAAATTCAAGCATAATTTCAGGGACACCATAAACCCTATGTGCCCAACAAGTGATGGGATTGAGGATACGGAGCACTTTTTGCTGCTCTGCCCTTCTTTTGATCTTCAATGGAGAGATCTTCTCGCTGGAATTGTAGAGTTACTACGACCATTTGTACAAATCGCTAGTCTTTCAAATGACGCTCTGACGCAGCTTTTACTATATGGCGATCAAGACCTTTCTAATGATTTGAACAAAAATATTCTCGAATTGACTTTACGTTTCATCCACAAAACTGGTCGGTTTGATTAATATCCTTTGAAACCTCAGCAATGTGTCAAGTCCCAACCACCAAGTCCCTTTATGTATGATATATCATCAATCAGTTTATTTTCTTCGTTTTAATTGCTTGTAATGTACAGTAGTTGTATGTAATTTACCATTGCTTGTCTTTATGTTTTGGCCATGGGGTAGTCATTGTCTTTCGCTCCCCTTGGTATCGTTCCTGTGGTGTTGTAGAGTAATTAGATAAGTAGAGTAGTATGTAAAATTTGTTGTTAATTCTTTTTGATGAATAAAATAAAAAAAACATTTTTCCTGGGGGCTACGCCCCTAGACCCCCACATTCCTTACATGTGGCCCTCCCCAAACTCCAAGGCTGGATCCGCACATGCAGCAAAGCATCAGAACTCATAAGAATTATTCGTTGAAATTTTTCCCAGAGTTCTTTCCAAGTCTCATGATCTATTTTACAGTACATTATCCATACATGAGGCGTTTGTATTGTTCTTTGGTAGAGGAGTGAAGCCAGTGAAGCGAAATATCAAAAAATGATGAAACCAGCCTTTGGCAACTGAATGTTTTTTGCTGCAAAGTGTATTTTTCGGGATTTTTGATTTCACATTATCGGGTTTTCGGGTTTTCCCAATTTTTAGTCCGGGTTTTCGGGTTATTCCAAATTTTCGTCCGGGTTTTCGGGTTCTGGTACCCCCCAATGCCCCCCTCTTTGTAAACTTCTTCTGTTTTGATTCTACAATATGTATTGTCTCCCAAGATCAAATGGATGGTGTATCTATTTCCTGATTGTGTGTAAAATCTTTTGTCTTTTGTGTGCTCAAACTTTTCTTTCAACTCTGTGATGTTTGGTCTTTTAACTGTTGTGAAGTCTGCTAAATTTACTCCTGTTACTTCTATTCTCTCTCTAGATATCCCATCCAGTGAGTTGATTATTATCTGGTAAATTGGTAATGATTGTTTCTTTGTTCCATTCACTGTCACAAGATGTCTTGACTCATATCTGATTGGTTTTAAATTCAGTTTCTCTGCAGCATCTTTGGATATGAAATCTCTTCCAGCACCTGTGTCTAAATGTGCCCAGAAGGTTTCACCCTGCACTTTTAATGGAATAATGGCTGGCAATGTCTTCTCTTCAACTGGCTGGGGTTGTTTTGTGTACCCTGTGAGATTAGCTTGCTCTTTCTTGTCACAAAGACTTGTGTGGTGTCTTGCTTTGCAGTTAAAGCATCCTCTGCTGTGGCATTTATTTTCCCTATGCCCATGTTTTCCACAGTTGAAGCATAATCTTCCATCAACAAAGAATTTCTTCCTTTTTTCCAGAGTTTCATATGTTGGGCATACATCTCCCCAATGGCTTTCTTTACAGAAAATACAAAGGGGTCCTTGTCTTATTGGATTTGCAGCAGAAGCTCCCCCCTCTCCCTTGGAAAACCAGTGTTTCTCTTTCTTTGTGGGTTCTGCTACAGTATCTGTTTCTTCAGGCTTATTTCTCTTAAGCCATTTTCCCAGATTATCAATGAGATCTCCCATACTCCACTGCTCCCACTCATCATCAATGCGGACAATATCAGGTTTCACATGAGGCAGTTTATTGATTGTGGTCATCACAAGACCTCCAAGTGTGTCTCCTTTTTCTAATGTTTGCAAGGCATCATAACTCTTGCTGAGCTTCTCATAAAAGGTTGAAACTTTTCCATGATTTGTTCCCCTTATTGTAGATAAATTGATAATTTCACTGACATGTGCATTGGCTACCATTTGTGTTTGCCCATACTCCTTTGCTAATCTTTCCCAGGCTGTTTTGTACCCAACTGTACCGGGTCTCAGGTTAGAAATTTTGTCCCTAACTTTTGGGCACACCATTTCTAGAAGATAGCCAAATTTGACTTCATCTGTTACCTTTTTGTTATGCACTTGGGTGATAAACATGTTCTCAAATCTCACCCAATCACATGCAGTACCATTAAAGGGTGTTATTTTCAACTTTGGTAGTTTTGCTTGATCAATTTGATGATTTTTCTCTGCTTCCAATTTCTTCTCTACCATTTCTAGTTCTGCTCTCATTTTTTGCTCCCATAATTCATTCTCTAGTTGGTATCTTTGTTTCCTAGTTTCTTCCTCAAACCGTGCTTGTTGTTCTTGAACATCTGCTAATCTTTGTTGCTGAATTTGAGATCTGAGCTGTGACTCTCTGAAAATCTCTCTCTCCTTTTCTTGTGCTACTCTGTTTTGTTGTTCTGTTAAAACCCTTGTTAGTTTTTCTTTCTGGTCAACCAATGGCATATACCTATCCTTTAAATTATTTTTCCATTGTCTCACATCTCTGCTTGTTTCTCCTTCACTAATCTTAAGTTCCTGTATCTGTGAACTTAAAGCTAAGATCTTATTTTGTAGCTGATTTATTCTCTCAGATACTAGCTTTATCTCCTGTATGTCATTGTCATGAATTAATTCATCTATTTGCTCTGAATAAAACTGCAATTTTGCTATCTCTTTCTCAATTTCTCTCTCATACTTCTGTTTTTCATCATTCTTGGGTACCTCTACTACTCCCCTGGGGTCCACAGCCTCTCCCTGAGCATTGTTATCAGAAGGCATAATCCTAACTAAACTTACTGGGGCCCCTAAACTCCTTGCTTATGTGTTCAATATCAATTTCCCTTCACCTAAGTTGGGCAGAAAGTACTCACAAAAGGTCACAAATGAATGTATGTAATCGCTGTAAAGTCTTACCAACAGGTTCTTTGCGAGGATCGCCACATATATACCAAATTGTGTGGTACATAAGAACTCACGACTCACTGTACCCAAGACCGGCCTAAAAACCTCACGACAACACAACAACAACGAATCTAAACGTCTTTACCTCTACTTCAGTACGAGGTTATACTAAAATGTCTCAAAACGTCAAAATTCGCATAACTGTCCTTTTTAATCTGGATGTTTCAATTTTGTCACAGCAGGAAGCTTAACCAAAAGATCAACAAAACCAGTGGCGGCGCCACGGGGGGACTGGGGGGGGACTTGTCCCCCCCAATTACCAAAAGTCGGCAAAAATTGTCAATGAAAAATGGCATAAAATTAGTTGGGTATACCTTAAGAGTGAAAAATTACGTCAAAATCCCCCCCCCCCCCATTTCTCTCAGATTTTTCAGAGCTGGCGCCGCCACTGAACAAAACAGAGTAGAAGGCTTTGAGAATTACATTCAAGGATACGTAATCCACTTTTAAAGTATAACCAAAAACTATATAGAGTTAAATGCTTTTGGCCATGGAATTTTTTTTTTGATCTTCATCAATGATCTCCCTAGTGCTGTCCAGGGCTCAACTGTATCCATGTATGCTGATGATACTACAATCCTTCACAAAATATATTGAGACCAACACCACAAATCCCAAATTTTTAAAACCTCCTTGTCTCCTTTAAAGAAAACACGTTTTTTTCTTGCCCCTGTAGCTCCCCCTCCCCCTCAGTCAATGTTGTGATTCTAAACAATGTTTTTAACGCAGATTTACATGCAGTCACACCAAGATAACACCAATCAACATTGACTGAGGGGGAAGGGGATGCAGTCTCATAATTTTTGTGAAGGATTGTCTGAAAATTAGAAGAAGTTGTGAAGGGGTTTCTGGCTTAAGCTGGACCAACAAAATGATCTCATTCAAACGCTAGGGGGTAACTAACTGCTAGCAACAGTCAAAAGTAGAAATGAATTTAAATTATCTAATTTTTGAGAAGTTTTGGAGGGCCAGGTCAGCATGGTTTCATTTGGTTCCATCAATGAGAGATAAACCAATATCCATGACATGGAAAATGAAAAGTGTGATAGCTTACAACTCCTAAGCACGCTATTTTTTGGGATGGAACTCAAAGCATGACTAAGAAATTGTATCTAAGCATCTGAGAGTCTGAAAATCTGTAGCCCGTACTAAAAGACCTAACACTGTAGCCTAAGGCCTGAGCACAATCTGTGCTCAGGCCTATATTAAGTGTGCCGCTGTATAAGATGAGACTATATTATCCCCTGTATATCATCATCCGACATATAAAACTAAGATATAAATTCTATTCAAGATGATCTACCAGAAGTTGCTTGCAAAAAAACTTAAAAAGCTACCCACATTATATATAATGTATCAGTGGTCACTGCAATTTTCTCTGATAAAGTATGCGGCCATCATGAAACAGCTTCGTTTAGGCTATGGTTAGGAGGCCTTTGAAAATGTGCTGAGGTCACGTGACTCATCGTGCTACCACGCGTTACCATCGTGTTACTGTCGTGTTACTATGCGTGTTACTATGAAATGCATAGGGATCATATAGACTTCGACGTGATACCACGTGTTACCATCAAAATTTAAAAAATATAGATATTCTATATTTTTTTATTTTTGATGGTAACACGTGGTATCACGTTGAAGTCTATATGATTCCTATGCATTTTATGGTAACACGTATAGTAACACGATAGTAACACGTGGTATCACGTTGAAATTTTTCACTAATATGAAATTTTGAAGTTTGAAAGACTATAAAAGTATCCAACAGAAAAGATGGAATGATAAATGACAAGACAGTCTAACAAAAAAATCATTAAAGCTGAATTAACACTTGAAGGGCTGCTCTTAATGCATTCCAGATAGCAATGAAGTGCCGCATTGCAAACTGATTGATTGATTCAGCTTTGCTGCAAGCACCCCATCACATCACACCACAAATCATTTCAAGTGTGAATTCACTGTAAACTATCACATGTTGATAGAGAACTCCAACCCACATATCCTTAGCTTCCCCCCTCCCCCGTGCACTTTTCATCATTTAAAAAAATATTTTTCCAATAACGGTCAATATGGTTATCTAAACTGACAAGGGAACTGAATTTGGCAAAGCAAACAAGTTTGAGAAATCTTTCTAAGTCTAAAATTTCTTCAGACAATCCTTCACAAAATATATTGAGACCAACACCACAAATCCCAAATTTTTAAAACCTCCTTGTCTCCTTTAAAGAAAACACGTTTTTTTCTTGCCCCTGTAGCTCCCCCTCCCCCTCAGTCAATGTTGTGATTCTAAACAATGTTTTTAACGCAGATTTACATGCAGTCACACCAAGATAACACCAATCAACAGGGACAAAGTGAAAAAGCGCGCGTAAAAACAAAATGTCGGACAGCAACGAAGATGAGAGCAGGAACTTAAAACGTAAAGCTGTTGCAGCATTGCTTCTAGTCGACTTCTTGGATGAAGACAAGGACAGGTGGTGGAAGAGAGGTAAAACCAGAGCTTGGTTAAAAAGAAGAGATCAGCTAGGGTATTTTGCCACCATAATTCAGGAGCTACGAATTGAAGACTGTGCAGGGTACAAGGAAATGATGAGGATGGACCATGCACAAGTAGTTGAAATCTTTACTCTGATTGAAAAAGAAATAACCCCCCAAGAAACACTCTTTGGTCATAAAGCAATAAGCCCGATGGCTAGGCTAACACTAACCCTGAGGTTCCTTGCAACTGGGGAAACATACAGATCGCTTTCTTACCAATTTCGTATCTCAACGAGTGCCATCTCCTACATCGTAAAGCAAGTTTGCTGCGCTATCAATAAATTTATGGTACCGTTGTATCTGAGGACACCCAAAACTGCCAACGAATGGAAAATCGTTGCCAATAATTTTGAGGAGAGATGGCAATTTCCACACTGCATTGGAGCCATAGATGGCAAGCACCTGGTAATGCAACCACCACCTGGAGCAGGCTCAAAAGTATTATAATTATAAACACACCCACTCGATCGTTCTTCTTGCTGTTGCTGGTCCTAATTATGAGTGTTTGTATGCTGATATTGGAACTAATGGCAGGGTATCTGATGGTGGAGTTTGGGGCAAATGCACTCTTGCACATAAATGTGAAAATGAACAAAATTTCTTGCCAGAGCCAGAATGCCTTCCTTTTGGAGAAGAAAAAGCCGACTTCATCTTTGTTGCTGATGATGCATTTGCATTGAAAAATTACTTGATGAAACCTTTCCCTCAAGCAGGCCTAGATGATGAAAAAAGAATATATAACTACCGACACAGCAGAGCCAGACGAATCTCAGAAAACTTATTTGGTATTATTGCAAATCGTTGGCAAGTATTCCGCACGGTAATTTTACTGTCTCCAGAAACCATACAGATTTTGGCAATGGCAACTCTAGCTTTGCACAACTTTCTTCGACAAAGTTCATCAAAGAATATCTACTGCCCGCATGGCTTAGCAGACACTATAGAGAAGACTGGAGAGGTTATTCCTGGTCAGTGGAGAAACAGTCCTCCAACAGAGTCATTTCTGCACTTGCAAGCTTCCTCTTCTGGGCATAACTCCACCAACAGAGCAAAACATGTCAGAGAATTGTTTAAAGATTATTTTTGTAATGAAGGTGCTGTCAGTTGGCAGTGGGGACAATGCTAAGGCAATTTCATGTTAAGAAAGATTGTGTGAAATTAACACATCTGATTAGGAACTGTATAAATACAAGTCTATGCATTCTTTGTTTCTTTCAGATTGAACCAGCATGCATTGCATGCAAGTCTACAAAGTATTGCACAAAGAGAAATATGTACAAGAATAAAAGCAGTGGTTGAAATTGTAAACTTTGAAATTAGAATTGGATATTGAACACATATCTATGTATGTTGATTCCCTTCAAAATTAATCATTGAACAAAAATTGTTACAGTAACAGGTGCAAAAGTTATTCAGTATAAAACACTCCGTCAGTATTCAGAAAAAAGACAGTAATAAGAATTTCCATCAAATTACTGGACATTCAAAGTTAGATTGTTTACTTTCTCTTCTATTCTACTTTAGAAATTTGATTTGCTGCATGAAGGCAATCTGCCTAATTTATCATGGTTGTAATTGTAGGAGGGGCTAAAAAATATTGTATAATAGAATTAAGAAAAGAATCGGAATGAGATTACCAATTCCTATCAGGAATAAAGTTAAGGAAGTCCCAGCTCTTGCTATTTTCTTTTGTTCAAGCTCTGCCCTTGTAACCAATCAACTAGAAGACAGAGCTCCTTTCAAGGTATAGAAATAAGATTATGATGCATAATAAGTTTTTCAAGTTTGCAAAGATCCTTCATGCAGAGTTGCACAAAATGTTTACAACTTTCTAACAAAGTCACTGCACAGTTTCTATGAACTAAATGTTAAACTGAACTGAACCACAAGTAAGTTTATTGCTTATATAGGCTCTTCTGTAATTATTGCTAGTGCTCACAGATCAAATAATAAAATTGTTACTGCAACATTGACAAATATTCCCCTCCATTGTTTTGCAAACCCATTGCATTACTGTATGCACCATGATTAAAATTTCCTTGGTTTACATAGGGCATCTGTGCATATTGGCTCAAACCATTTATCTCCAGGTCAAATATTATGTCTGTGATCCGTTTTTCTGCCACAGCTCTTTTTCTTGAATCAAAACCATCAAGCTTTTGGGCTACATATAATGCAAAATGGTCCTCTTTTCCTTTTGGTTTTGAAACAGGCTCCTTTAATACGTTGATACATGTGGCCAAGAGCTCATGTTTTTTTGCTTCTACTGAGCTTTTACTGCTTTTTTGACTTGATGGTGTGCTGGTGCTTGATGATTCTTCCAAATCAACTGTTATTTCCAATGATGACTCTGGGCTGTTTTCTGACGAAGATTGCATAGAATCTCTGCTTTTCCCTGGTTGCATGACGGGTCTGAGGAACTGAAGCCGTTCCCAAAATATCCATGTTGATTTATAACAATCATCCACACTTTGACCAGACTTTGTCTTGGATACTCTTGCCAATTCTCTTCCAAGCTGTCCTCTTAGGGATGTAATCTTCAATTTGATCTCATTTGGCGATAGGCCAATTACGTCTTGCATGTCCTCTATAGCTTTAGCTCTCTTGTCTCTTGACTGGTAATCCTTGCTGCCAGTGTCCCAAAGGCAGGGGCGCTCCTCCAACATGTCAATCAGCAATGATGTATCCTCATTGCTCCATCGTCTGCTTGATCTTTCACATTTGGCTTTCTTTGGTGGCTTACTTATAGCTTCTGCACTCGTCTCTCCTGCATTAGCTACTGCTTTGTTATGGATCTTCAGATAATCGTGGAAACCCAGCGATTCAAGCAGTCTCTTCGGGCGATCCTAACAAACATATACGACGAGCTGATGGCGTACGATAAAAAGCGTCCTTCCGCAGCGATAAATATAAAAACTATGTACAATTATTTACAATTTCAGCAAACCTCCGTCCTCATTTCTTAAATCTCGGTATTCGAGTCGCAAAATCAATATTAATAGTTTAATTCTCGTTAATATCCAGTTCTCATCTGAATCGCGTTCTCAATCAAAACTCCAACTCATACTCTCGTCTCAACAACTCTTCAACTATCTCAGTCTCGTGGTTCAAAAAGTCCTAATTATGCAAATTAATTGTGCGCATACTATCCAACTACAACTACGAATTATTTACGCAATCCCACAATCCATAACACACTCCCGGCCCCACAATGATTGGCAACGCCAATCAATGCAGAGATATTGTCAATTAATCAATAAATAAATCAATCAATCAATCAAATTAATGTCAAACGAGAATAAGGTAAAGTTATCACTCACGTGTCTCTAATGTTCCCACCTCGTGGTCCGCAACAAACTTGATCTTCGGCTCCTCCTCTGAAACTTCATCTGCTTATGTCAGCTCCACTAGAAACAGTTTCCTCAATTGTCTCTTGATCGTTGTACTCCTCTGCCCCTTCTGTGTAACTCTGAAAACTGCACTTCGTACTTCACCGTCTTTCCCTCGCAACAATTTTTCGACACGACCCAGTCTCCAACGGTGTCTCGGAACTCTGTTTTCATAAATCGTTACAACGTGCCCTTCACCAATAAACCATTTTCATCTTCAAATAAACGCAGATTGTGTTGTAATTCCGCAAAATATTTTGCGTCTCGCAAACAACTTTGCTCTGATTTTATCAGATAATTTCTGGCATTCGCAATTTCCTCTGTATTCAAATCATCAAGAAAAGGATCTTTGTCGGCAATTTTAGCTTTCAAATTATCAACGAATCTTTTGACATAGGCCACGATTCTCAAAAGCTTGCTAATATCACTGTACTTTGAAATATCAATCAACGCTGGCATGACTTCAATCTCCTTTTCAACAGAAATTTTAGCAGTAAACACGCTGTCAGGCTCAACAGTTTTGGTCTCAACCCTTTCAATGTTTTCAGCAAAGTTGTCAAAATTTGGATGATTAGGCCAATTCTCAGGATCATAACACAAAAAGTCCAGGCCTTTCCACCATTTCTTCGAATCCCTGATAGACAACGCTGTACCTCCTCTCGAGGCAACATCAGCCGGATTTTCCTTTGTAGGACAATATTTCCAAATTTCGGGTGGGGCTAACTTTCTGATCTCAATAACTCGGTTTTGCACAAAAGTTTTCAACGTTTTGTTTGTATTCGCAAGCCAAAATAGCACAATTTGTGAATCAGACCAACAAAATGTTTCTGTAATTGTTACAGATCCTTTCAAAGTTTCGCGAACGTTGTTCATCAATTTGGCCAAAAGCAAAGCAGCTAATAGTTCCATTCTCGGTATAGTTTGGCCCTCAAGTGGCGCAACTCGTGTTTTCGCAGCAACTAAAGACGAAATATTTCGCCCATCTCTCAATTTATATACAATGTATACACAAGCTCCGTAACCAATTGTCGAAGCATCGCAAAAACCATGAAGAGCAATCGACTCAATACTCTCAGCAGAAATTTCCTGATCCAAATATGCTCTTTCAAATTCAATATTTCCAGTTTTCCTCAAATCAGAAATGATTTTCAGAAATTTTTCTTTAATTTCATCATTCATAGGCGTGTCCCAATCACATTTCTCTTTGCATACATTTTGGAACAAAACCTTCAAAGGCAAAATCACGGGCGCTATGACCCCTAAAGGGTCAAAGAATTTCGCAACAGTACTCAATATTGTTCTCTTTGTTACATTCTCTTCGTCAACATTTTCCAAAATTTTCTCAAATTCAAAAATCAGCTTGTCAGCTTCTCGATTCCAAGAAATTCCAAGAACTTTTTCAGGTTTTGGACTATCTGCCTCGTTTTCACATTTTGACGAAACTTCTGTTTTGGTTTCATTTTCCTTCGAAACATTTTCGTTTTCATTAACTTCAATTTTGTCAATCAAGCTTTTAGAGTTGGACTTCCATTTTCGCATGTTAAAACCTGCATCACTGAAACAGTGTTTCAATTTCTCATACTGTTCAAAGGCCTCAGTTTCATTCTCAAACGAAGAAACATAATCATCACAATACAATGAACTCCGAACGTTTTCAACAAAATCAGGATCTGTTTCTTGATACAGTTCCAAATGGTGGCGAATTGTAGCGTTTAATAAATACGGACTACAAATTACTCCGAATACGGCAGAAGTAAATCTTAGCACAACAATTTCAGGCTGATCTGACTCAATGTTTTCCACCCACAAAAACCTCAAATAGTTCCTTTGACTCGGATCAATAGACACATTCAAAAATGCCTTCTCAATGTCCCCCAAAAGCACTACTTTATTCAGACGAAAACGCATCAAAATATCAACTAACATGGGCAACAGAGCAGGGCCGGCATTCAAACATTCATTCAAGCTTGGCCCGTCTTTCTTCGCTGATGCGTCAAAAACAACTCTTAATTTAGTAGTGTCTTTGTCTTCTCTAATCACCATTTTGTGAGGCAAATACGAAACCTTTCCCACTTCGGTGGGCTCATTCAAATCGACTTTTTCAACAATCCCTTTCTCTAATTGATCTTTAATCACATTATCATACTCTTTCGCAACCTTAGGATTGGCTTTCAAACGACAAAGTAGTGAATTTAACCTTGACTTGGCAACAGTATAATTATCTGGAAGCAACGGATGTTCTTCCTTAAAGGGCATTTTACATTGATATTTCCCATCAACAAAAGCTATATCGGCTTCGAACTGATCTTCAATAGAGGGGGTCTCATTCAAAAATTTTCCTCCCTCAGACTCAACCTCCCAAAATTTCTTAATTTCATGAATTAAAGGGTCCGCCTCCCTTTCCTCTACACAACTTGTTTCAACTCGCATCACTTGAGACAAAAAAGTGCCATTTTCACTTACCACATCAACTGGTCCCGATACGATGTAGCCCAGTTTTGATTTCATTGCCACGGGCCCATTCGCTTCATTTCCTCGAATTATTTCGCCCTCTACAAGTAGCCAGAACATATCGTTCCCAATTAAAATTTCAGATGGCTTCTCAATCGATAATTCGTCTCCAGCTTGAAAATCCGCCAATTGCAGACCTCTCAAGTGCGGGTATTTATCAACAGCCAAGGCCAAAATTTGGTTTGAAATTGGCGAGCAAATCGTCGGTACGACGTAAGCGGAGATACACACCAGCATTCCGTCCAACGTTTTAACAGCAATCTGCACTATATCGCAGTCTCTCATTCGCGGCCGCTCGTCTCCAAATGCTTTGATCAGCAATCTCTCTCTTCCAACAACTTTTAAATTCAATTCGTTCTTTAGCTTCTGTGACACATACGACTTCTGGCTGCCAGAATCGAATACTATTCGCACAACGGCTTTCTCTGCGTCGTTGTCTGGCGACGAAATTTCTGCTCTCGCGGTCTGCAACAGTACACTCGTTTTGCTCGAAATGTGCATATTAGTAGTCGTTTGCGCTTTGGGTTCTTCAGTATTTGATACAGTAGGTTTTGGTGACTCCGCGTGTGCCTTATAAGCATTGCAAATGGCTGAATGATGACTTCCCTTACAATTGTAGCAGCCAAACTGCGATCTACAATCTCGTGCACGATGTCCAGTACGCATACAAACAAAACATCTTCCCAGCTGCCTCAGAATGTCTCGACGTGCTCTGTGATCAGTTACAACGTTGCAGTTTCTAGATAAATGCTCTTTGTTGCAAAAGTAACTTGCAACCGTGCTCGATTTCTCTAAACTTTGATTTCTTTCGTTTCTTCTAGCTCCAGCGTATAGAGCTGAAGCGGTAGCAAGATTTCTTTGAGCCCGCGACGGTTGAACGGACGGGGTACAAACTTCTTCTTTCTTCTCAGTGGGCGTGGCAGCAAAGGCGAACATGCATTTTTCTCTTACGTTTAGCTCTTCTTTCAAAACCTGCAAAAGCAGCCCCAAATCCCACGTGCCAGGAAGTTTTCTTGTTACAACAATACGCAATTCTTGGGGCAACAATTTAAGAATTTCTGGAGTTATAAATGTTCCGTACGTGTCCATTGAAATCCCAACGCTTTCCAGACTGCGGACATTCGATTCCACCTTATCGTACAGGTTTCGCAATTCTTTAACATTCGCCATACTCTTTACTTCTTTCAGCTCCTTAAATTTGTTCATATGACCAGAAATGATAACTTGCTTGTCTCCGAATCTTTCATGTAATGGCCTTACGGCTTCAAAATAAGTTTCATTGGTGGGTTTAAACCCATCGATTGCCCGCGCGGCATCGCCATACAAATATGATCTCAGATAATTGAATTTTTGCACCGGCTCAAGTTCATCATTCTTGTCTATTGCCGACGCAAAAACGTCCCAAAATGAACTCCATTCCGTGGGGTCTCCACCAAACTTTTGCACATGTAAAAATGGCAATTTAACAAAATTATTCTTCGGCGCTTGATTTGGTACTGTCGGAGTCTGACGAATAATGGGAGTAACCGCAGTTTTCGATTTGATTTTTGCCAATAAGACGCGGTGCTTTGCTGCGAAATCCGCGCTTTCAACTACATCTTTCTCGATATCGTCTTCATCAATAAATGCAAGTAATTCAACGTCTAATGACTTGAGTTCTCGTAATTGTTCTTCGATATATTCACTGTTAGCTAGGAGTTCATCACGTAAAGAGTCGTTGTAATCGTGCAATAGGACTTTTGTGGAGTCCGCAAGTTTCTCAATGCTCGTTCGAAGTCCAATCCGCGCGATCGATTTTCGTTTTAATAACGACATCTTGAGTTAATAAAATTCTCCAAAAAATAAACTAAAACAATCATCCAACAGCTCGTGTTCCCGGGTCACGGCACCATGTTATGGATCTTCAGATAATCGTGGAAACCCAGCGATTCAAGCAGTCTCTTCGGGCGATCCTAACAAACATATACGACGAGCTGATGGCGTACGATAAAAAGCGTCCTTCCGCAGCGATAAATATAAAAACTATGTACAATTATTTACAATTTCAGCAAACCTCCGTCCTCATTTCTTAAATCTCGGTATTCGAGTCGCAAAATCAATATTAATAGTTTAATTCTCGTTAATATCCAGTTCTCATCTGAATCGCGTTCTCAATCAAAACTCCAACTCATACTCTCGTCTCAACAACTCTTCAACTATCTCAGTCTCGTGGTTCAAAAAGTCCTAATTATGCAAATTAATTATGCGCATACTATCCAACTACAACTACGAATTATTTACGCAATCCCACAATCCATAACATGCTTCAACAGTTGGTTTTCTTTTTTGTGTAAATTCGTTTTGAGTTGTCTCTTTACGAGGTATCTTGCTTTTGGCTAGTAAAGCTTTATGGGCTTTCAAAAGAACTGCTTCCATTGCAAGAACTGCTGCTGAATCATTTTTGTCTTCGTCTTGATCAACCGTCGCAGAATCAAGAACATCAGTATATGCACCTTCCTGGTCAACACCAACATCATCATTCTCTCCAGTTAAGGTGCTCCCTTCTTCGTCATGATCGTTTGACACATCCATCGATTAACGCGTGCACTCGTTAATATCCAGTTCTCATCTGAATCGCGTTCTCAATCAAAACTCCAACTCATACTCTCGTCTCAACAACTCTTCAACTATCTCAGTCTCGTGGTTCAAAAAGTCCTAATTATGCAAATTAATTATGCGCATACTATCCAACTACAAGCTAAAAAAAGAGGCTAAAAAAGAGGCTCCTTCAATCAATGCCTTTAGATCCAAATTCAAGACAAAATGAACTGTACATAAGAACTATACCACATCGCTGTATGAAAATATGTAAATTCTAATACGAATCTTTTGTTTAGTTTCCTTGGTTTTTATTGTAAACTTTTTATAGATTTGTTAATTTTGTAAGTAGTTTTTTTTTTTGCAGGGCCAATTGTAAAGCAGTATATATACTGAATTGTACCCTGGGTAAAGAAGTTTAAAATGAAAATAAAATGAAAAAACTCAAATGCTTCAACTCAAAACAACAGACGGCCTAAATGGCGGGAACACAGCAATAACGAGCAACGACAACAACATCAGTGTCGTCACTTGATATGAGTTGCGCGTGCGCGTGATCAAAATGACGTTAAATGTTTGGTGAAAAGTTTGTTGGAGTGGTCAAACAGATCAAACATTTCACACAACGACGAAAAAACAAAATTTGTTTTTGACTTCCATCAAACCTCATCCAACATCGCCAAACAAATGTTATGTGACCAAACAAGGTGCTCAAACAGACCCAACATTTCATCAAACATTTGTTTTTAAAATGTTAGGTGAAATGTTTGATCAGTTTGAACGGGCCTTAAGTAGACTACTACTGATATTTTGTACGCTTTTTCTTTATAAGGAATTTGGATCTTGTAACAGTACTAAACGTTTCATAATTCAAAATGATTCAGCAATTTTTGCATCTTAAGTACTGAAAGCTTCTTGATTTTTTTCTTACTTTTCAAACGTATGACTTGTCACTTTGGTCTCAGCATTGCTGCAGATATTTTCCTCGTGGTTTAAAACATCATGTAGGAATAAACAGTGTTCTTTTATGTTCAAAACAAAAACTGTCGGTTGGTATTTCTCAAGAATCAAGGCTCAACCACAAAGTTGCCATGATATCTGTTGCATTTAACTTCTACAGGTCTAACTCTCAGACATAGTGCTAGAGTTTCTTAACATTGCGGCCATCTTGCTACCCGGGGGGTAACTTCAATAGGCGGGTGACGGGGGTGTGCCATTTGACGTCTGAAATCGCACCCTAAAATTTATAAATTTTCGCGAAAACGATACCCCAAAATTTACAGGACAATGAAAATGTATACCCTAAAATTGTGACAGTCAACCAAAATTTTAACCAAGTAAGGGAAATTTGATCAAAATCAATACCCTAAGGAGTTATTTTCCTAAAATGACACCCCAAAATTTATGACTACTTGTGATTTTACCAAAAATGATACCCCAAAATTTATTTTATGCTCTAAAAAAGGCACCCCAAAAAATGGCACATGCCGTACCTGCATATATGGTAGTTACCCCCCCCCCCCCCTGTTCTTGCTATCAGTTTCTTGTAACTAGCTTCTTGCAAGAAAAAAGCGTGTACATTACAGTGCAGGGCCGTCGAGAGCCAGCTGGAGCCCTGGAGTGATCTACGGGAACGGGGCCTAATGGGGGTTTGGGGGCACAGCCCCCAAGAAAAATTTTGGCGACCACGCCCTCTAGACTCCCGGAAAATGAGGAAAATGCCCCTTTTAAAACTGATTGTCTTAAAAAATGCTGTGTCAAGGTTATGCAAAAAATGTATTTATGAATCAAGGACATTGTTTTTATGTTATGTACTTCAAGTCTGGTTCACACCAGGTCGTTGCAGTCGCTTGAGTAGTCGCCAGAGTCTATGGGAACGAACGTCTCAAAAAAGGCCAAAAAGATTGAATATGAACGGTAACTCAACGAACCTACGACGCTACGCCTCCGGGTCAAAACGAAACATGGGTTTATGGCAAAGCCAGTTGTCGAAGGTATGCTGGAGGTGCACTCATCTAGGGGGGTCCGGGGGCATGCTCCCCCGGGAAAATTTTTAAAATCAAGCTTGTTAGAATTGCTCTGGTAGCTATTTCCACCTCTAAATTCAATTATCATGTCATCGAACTAGCCAGTCATAATGCAAAAGAATCACGATATAATAACAAGTTGCCTCTTCTTGATTTTAATACATTATAGCAATTTGAGAAGTTATTGGGGCAGGGCCCTTTTTTGATCATGAACCTAGCAGAGACCTGAATTTTAGCTATATTTCAAAACCTGTGTTATTATTCTCCTTTCTCTTCGGCAGTTTTCTTCCCGCGCTTCTGACATGCTTCTCAGTGTATGGGCCCTCTGGTTCTAGGTTCATTAGGAGAGAGGTTTTCGAGCATACTAAAGATCTTCAACCGTTCATTCAAGGACTTCTTGCACGCGCTTTCCTGTGACCAACAACAACAGCAATGTGTGAAATCATCATTGAAATGGAAATCATCCGTTAACCTGTTAAACCGGTTGTAGCCTGTTAACCAGCTGTCGACAGGTAGGCGCTTGCAACGGAAGAAAAAGTTCGCAGAAAAGAGTCGATGGGAATATCTGCAAAGTATTTCGCACGCGAAAAAACGTAATTGAACTACCTGTTTTTTTTTTGTGGAAACATTTCGTCGAAACCCATTTTTAAGGTTTCAGAACAGTAAAGCCTACCCATTTCTATTGGAATCACAGCATTTTAAGACCCATATTTAGGGATTTTGAAGCTCTCGAACCCATCCTTATGGGCGGCACGATCCCGTTCACCTACATATAGGAGTTACCCCCCGGGACCGAAGCACCGAACTCTCAACAATGCTGACATTGCATCTTAAAATTCGTGGTAGCCAATTGGACGTTGTCAGTAAGACCAAATACCTTGGTTTTCACGTTGATAATAGTCTAGATTGGAAAGAACATATTAAAGCGGTCTCCACCAAAGTATCGAGAGCCATCGGGTTATTTAAAACATGCAAAGAATATCCTTCCAATTGCTTCTTTGAAAGCATTGTACTCGAGCATCGTGGAGCCCCTTTTTCGATACTGCTGCTCTGTATGGCGTTGTTGTGAAAAAGCTGATATTGATCTAGCTCCAAAAGCTTCAAAACAGAGCTGCCAGAATTGTAACAAACAGCTGCTTTGATGCCCCAAGTAGGCCACTCATCGGGAGACTTGGTTGGAAAACCGTTAGCGAGCTTGTCGACCAGGATTCTAGACTGATGGTCTACAAGTCTATTAATGGACTTGCTCCGCAGTACATGAGCAATCTTTTCACAAGAAACTCCGCCTGCAGCTCTCGCAGCCTTCGAAATACGAAAACAGACTTGAGGCTACCAAAGAAAACATCTGCAAATGGGCAGAATTGTTTTTCGTATCGAGGTGCAAAACTGTGGAACAGCCTCCCAGCTGAGACTAAACAGGCACCCTCAATTGCTGTGTTCAAACAGAATATTTAGTGGACTTGGGGACTTTTCTTGCGGTCGTGTGACTGGCCGCGGCCCGCGGTCTCTGTGCTTGATTGCTGCTGAACCGGCGATGGAGATCTGTTTTGGGATCTCCGTTGTCGGATTGGCGGGGTCGGGCGCAGGGGCAGGGGCAGGGGCTGCTCCGGTTGCTTGGTCGTTTCATATTTCATATATTATTTCATATTTAATTCTTTTAAGGAGGGTTGCCCTTCAACAAGTTGGTTTTCAAGGGGCCCTCCGATAAAAACATTAGTTACAATATAATACAAAAGGAAACAGCTATGGATCTAATTAAACTATAAAACCTTATTTACAATATCTAAAACTTATATACAATGATGTTAAAAACTTTACAGTAAAAGTGAAAGGAAAAAGTGTCTGTTTCTAAATAGTTTTTTTGAAACTATGCAGAGAGGTTGCCTGCTTTGACTCGGCTGACAGGCTATTCCATAGTTTAGCACCTCTATAAGAGAAACATTTCTGGCCATTGTTTGACCTTTTCATCGGTAACCTCAAGTCGGTCCCAGTGTTACGAAGACTATATGGTGAGCAATGCGAATTTCGGGTGAACAAGTCACACAGATACTGTGGAGCCAGCTCATTCAGGGACTTGAAGACCATTGTCTTAGACTCACTGGAAATCAGTTGGTCAACGGTCTGCCATCCCAGCTCTTCGATAAGAGGTCTGCTTGGGGCATCAAAGCTGCTATTCGTTATTATCCTAGCAGCACGCTTTTGAAGTTTTTGTAGCTGATTAATTTCACTTGAACCAGCGCAGCCCCAGACAGAACAGCAGTATCGAAAGTGAGGCTCCACAATACCTGTATAGAGAGTTTGCAAAGTTTCTTTCGGAAGAAAAGACTTGGCATGTTTTAGAAATCCAACTGCCCTGGAGACCTTGGCAGACACTGTCTTGATCTGTTCTTTCCAATCCAAAGAACAGTCAATTTGCAAACCGAGGTATTTAGTCTTTTTGACTACATCCAGCTCACTATCACGTATTTTCAATTTCAAGTTCTTATTTTGACCCTTGAGACTACTATGTTTCTGCTTGGAGGAGATAAGCATAGAATGAGTTTTTGCTACATTCAGGGAAAGCTTGTTGCCTTGTAGCCAAGTGTCCAGTTTTGTAAGATCACTGTTAATAGCCTCATTCAGCCGAGTCATATCGTGAGACTGGTAGCACAAACTGGTATCATCGGCATACATGGACACGTTGGAATCCAGGACTGCTTGTGGGAGATCATTGATGTAGACAAGGAAGAGAAGAGGGCCAAGACATGAGCCCAAGACACTCGTTAGAGAAGTTTCCCAGTCTATTGGTTTTTAATGTACATTTCTTTTACTTTCGTAAATTAGGTTTCACTTTTTAGCTTTGTATATTCATTGTAAGTGGATTTAGATGTTTTTATTTAGTTTATTGTAAGTTTTTATGTGGAGGGCCCCTTGAAAATCAGCCACAAGGGTGAAGGGCCTCCCTCCTTAATAAATTGAAAATGAAAATGAAAAAAATGAAATGAATGGAACTACCATTATTTTCCAAGCTCATGCAAACTAGATATCATTCGAAAAACCTTAGCGAGCGGAACTTGATCTTTCAGGAGTTGTTAATTTTGTTCTTTTAAGGGGCTTTAGTCCCATGGAAATGTTGGAAGCTTTTGTTTCGCAATCAGACCTCCGTAAACGGTAATATGAAGTTATATTTTACATACAGTAAATGCACTCGTTTGACTGTCACCTGTCATAGAATACACTGTGGTCAGTTTTTTGCTCCTATGCTTTCTTGATAAAGTTTGGCAGAAATAACCTTGACCAGAGGCTATTTCGGAACTCACCGTTTTATAAGGAACAAATTTTTCCGTATTCTGCTTGCAGATTCATGATCATAAGGTATCACACAGATCCATAAGAAACCAAACTTTTTTCAAGGCAAATAAACAAAACTTTCTAATAACTCCAAAGGGACTAAAGCCCCCTTAGGGAGCTGTCATAAAGAATTAAACAGAAGGGGGCGGAAGGGATTTCAAAATTCGCCATAAAATTGCGTAGCCCAGTGCAAGACACAAACTGTTTACATAGCCCCTTAAACATCAGCAAAAATTATTTGACGACCCCAGGGCTTCAAAATGAACTCTGTAGTTCAGAAACTTGTTCAAGAAAAATTTTCAGCACTTTACAGTTTAAGTTTTTGTCTATGCATCATGTTGTCAATACCGTATCTGCAGGACCCGGTATAACGTTTAAAGAAGGTAGGGAAGAACATGAAGATACCTCTGTGTCAGGCACTGAGATGGAGAACAATATCAATGATCAAGAAAACAGCTAAGATGATGCTGACAGTGTTTAAAACAATTGTAAAACATTGAAAGTAAATCTCGAAACAAATATAGCTTCATGGCCCATGTTTGTCACTTGTAATAGTTTGTTAGCCCAACATTTTCCATGCAATAATTTTGGTGACCCTGTCAAATCCCTTCCGCCCCCTCTGTTCCATACTTTATGACAGCTCCCTTAGGTGAGCAAAATTTTATAATTCTTACGAGAGTCAAGTTCCGCTCCCTAAACTCTTTCAAATGATATCCAATTTGCATTATCCTTGAAAATAATGGTAGTTCTATGGCCAAAAACCATTTCTTCTCTCTATATAGTTTTTGGTTATACTTTAGTGTGCCTATTAGAGGATTAGAGATCACTGGCCCCAAGCCCTGACCAATGAAAAGTTCAATTAATCCACCAACCTGGATATCATTGCAAGGCAAATAGATTGTATTTTCAGATGCCTCAAATTGATTCAAATATTGATATTTCCTGAAGAATCTCCAATGAAAAGATGTCCCTTTTGTTGGGCAAAGAGGGCTCTTTCTTCGATGGATTTGAGGAAAACTTTATAGTCTTGCTGTTTTAGTTTTGATTCCGGCGCGGTTTTGAGTAATCTAATCCACGGATGATTTTCTTAGTTCCTATGGTTATTTCCCACCACAATTGCTCATTTTTATCATCTCCTTTTTGTAATACCTTGATCTTGTTTGCCGTTTCCTGTTTTATAGCAAACCAGATCCCTCTACACCTTTGAGTCTGTTCTCCTTACTTCTGTTGGTCAGTGAAGGACAGTGACTGTAGCCTGGTAGAAATAGCGTTAGTGAGTTCACTTCATTTCAATTTGGATTCACATATGCTAATTATAGTTGGTTGTATTCAGTTCTTAGAAAGCGAAGCATGATTATAAAATTGAGAGACAATACGACGAAAAATATAGACATGTTTCAAACGATTCGCATTGATAACAACAAATAATTAAAGACACATCCGGTGAATAACAAATTAAATACGACTAAGCCATGTCCATAAAAAATTTACTGAACATTTTGACTCTGGCTAGAGAAGTTTAGGACAGTGTTTTGACAGTGGAGTGGAGGACAGTGACAACAATTGGACAGTGGAGGACAGTGACAACGACTTGAAGAAGTGGAGAACAATGTTTTTGCCTGGAACTGTCTTTATAGTGATATAGTAAATTAGCATGTAAGGAAAAGAAAAGCAAAGATAAGACAGAGATCTTTGCCATGGATAGACTCTCACATAAGGGAGGAGATGAATTCAAGGTATAACTATCTTAGAGAGAGAAGCAGAGTCCTTGCCTAGAGATGATGTAAAGTGGAACATTTACAAGGCAAAAAGGAATTAAGTAAACCGCTTGTCGAGAAGGGCAGAATCAGATTACTGGGAAAGAGCTCTAAACGAATCAAGTGCTGCAAAGGATTTTTGGAGGATAGCCAAACATGCCAAGAGGAAAAATGATAAAAAGAAACTGATAGGGTCTCTTTATGATTCCAGTGGGGAGTTATTGAAGATTGAAAGATGACGAAAAGAAAGCTGAATGCTTTAATGAGTACATCTACATCTACGGCAATAATGAGCAGGACCACATAGTACGTTGTACGAAGTGGAGCAAATCTAGCGAAGGAACATGTACCTGTCAACGAAAAGAAAGTTACGAGATTTATAGCGAAAGTAACTCCAACCATATCTTAAATCAGTAAGTTTCCCGAAAATCTGAAGGGCATGGTCATTCAAAAATGTTCTGTTGGCGTCGCCCCCAGACCTCATCATTTGCATCAGTCACTCAAATATCTGGATCCGTACGACATCACTTGTCAGGGTTGTAGTTACAGGAGTATCATGTGGAATTTCGCTACCTGTGTTGATGGTCGTGCCTTGAAGTATGAAATATTCATTAAATATCTGTGCTTTTTCTGCAAAATCCGTCACAAATAACCCGTTCTCGAGAAGAAGTGGTATCATGGGAATCTTAATTTTGTTTAGAATAGTGTAGGTTTTGCTACTGGTCCAAGGACTGGCCAAAGTTTTCCCTGCCTTTAAGGAAGTAATTCCGCTTAGCTTCCTCAATCAGTCTCGCAACTTCAGATATCATCTTTTGTATTCTTTCATGTCTGTCATCTGGTCGACCATTCCTCGCAAAACTTTTATATGGACGGTTTTTCCCCTAAGATAAGCAAGTTTTTACGGCTTGATCGTTCAGTTTATATCCTAAATGGAATCAACATGAGTGGCTGTTCCTTTTACAGTTTAATTGTGGCCTAAATCATATGCTTCAAATACTTTGATTTCATGTCATATCTTCTTAATTCGTTGGGATACTTTTACTTTTTTAAAGCAAGAAAGCTGCGTCATTGATCAAACAAGCATTTCACATCAGTTTAGCTCACTGTCAACAGTTGATTCATGGTGCTTGGGGACATATTGTCTTTCTAATGCAGTGACTCTCATGTTTACAAAGATGGAATTGTGCTAATAAAATTCTTTGTGACATCTATTTGTTGCGTATTGTGCGTTCTCGTTTTTAGCAACGGCCCTTCATCATCTTTAAGGTTCTTGGCATGGAAAATGATCCAGTGATGAACAAGGCTGGTCCGGCAATTATAATGCTCTTTATTACTTAACCTCAAAACTGCTGGAAAACATTCACTTCACGGAATTGTGACTGGCCGGCAACCGGAAAGCAAAACGAAGCTTTGAGTCTTGAAGTATTTGCAGTGATTTTTATGAACATCGGTTTAACCTGCAAATGGCCCCCAAAAGAGTATGCCTTATTGGTGCTGGGCCAAGTGGGATGTCCTTTCTATATCATATGCACAAGTTACAAAAAGAAGATCGCATGCCAGAAGTTGTATGTTTTGAGAAACAAGCAGATTGGGGTGGGCTGTGGAATTATACTTGGAGAACAGGTAAGCAATGCCAGATATTATTCTTTACCCGATTGGTCTTGTAATTCAAGTTTTGAATGTAGGCAGAGAAGGGGATCACTGCAGTAGCTGTTATGCTGCCTTGCCCCTTCCACCAAAGCAACTACCGTAGAAGCTCTATTTAATTTCGGACCTTCCAAGAGTGTATTCACAAAATCAAGTGACAAGGATTTATTTGTTAGCATTTCAGTACTTTTATCCCATATGCAGAATCAACGTACAATTTTACGGCTCAAATACATAAATTTCCGTATTATAAGAAACTGCTTGCAAGGAACTCACCTCTCACATCGTCAAAAAAGTAGGGCTAATGGTATTCGGCGAAATAACGAAGTAGCGAAACCAAAATATTTGGCCTAACCAAAATATTATGATTCTGAAACAGCGAAATAGGACAAATTTTCGAAATTCTTTCACCCACCTCCCTGCTATAAGTAATGACAGTTGCCTAATTCATGAAGTTTTTTTCTTGGAAATTTCGCGTTTAGGCCGATTTGCAAAGTCAGTTCCTTGACCCTATCTGGACCAGGGGGGCAAAAATAGCCCCCCTCCCAGTTTTGTCTGGGTAATTTTTTTTATAATTCGTAGGTTATTTCTTTTTCGTGACTTTTCCTAACTATCTTTTTCACATCTTCTCTTCAAATTTTGTCATGATATCTTATTTATTTCTGGAAATACAATAATTCTTTGGGAGAGTAGTTTTAATTTTTGTTTGTTCATAGTCGTTTGTTTTACGGTTTAAACCCTTTGAAATTTTAAACTAAGATAATTCTTGACAGACTTAAGATAACTCAATGAAAATTTTTGTACAACCCACAATTAATAAGAGAATCTTGAAAATGCTTCATTTTTTATTTTCTCATTGATGACGTAATTCATGACGTCATATATCTAATGAATTTAGGTAATAAATATAAGATAACAAATTTCATTATTTTTCAAAAAGTTATGTTTTTATAATGAATTAAGTTTCTACAGCCAAATCAGTAAGACTACTGCTTTTGACCAGAAACGAAGAAAATTGATGACGTCATTGAAAGTACAACAATTACAGTAAAATGAATTAGATATTCAGCCTTTTCACATCAAGTTACACTAGGTAGCCAAGTTTCATCTTTCTAGCCCTTATCAATTCGGAGTTCTGAGGGAGGTCGTCCTGAGGATGCTCAGAAAAGCTCGGTCCAGGTAGGGTTAAAGTTGACCCACGAAAGTTTCTTACCTTGGAGTGTAATTTAAGGACCTGGCGTATTTTTCTACAAGAAACAAAGAATTTGGCCCGATTCTAAAAGTTTTTAAAATCATCGGATTTTGAGTACTCGAGTTTCTTGCGAGTTTTTCAAATGTTCCATAAAATTCTTCCTGTTTACTTCCTGTTCTTGCTCTTTGAACATCTCGAAACAAAGTTTTTTAATCTTTTCCAATATTTAGACATTACTCAAGTACCTTCCAAGTAATATGATACAGAGAAGAAGTGAAAATAAAGTAAAAGTCCGTTTGTCAAAACAATTTGTTTCTTAAGTTGCATTTTCCCACCACTGGAGTTTCTTAAGTTTGGGCAATCTGAGACATAGACGTAGGAACCGGGGAGGGCACTGGGGGAACGTACCTCCCCCAAATAAACAAATAAATGCCCTTTTTATTTTGAAAAATGCCCCCTTTTTCTTAAGGAAAAAAGTGCCCTCGACGAGTCGTGCCCCCCCAAGTTTCAGATGCTTCCTACGTCCCTGATCTAAGAGTTGAGTTTCTTATCAGCAATTTCTTGTAAAAATTTGTGTATCTGACGTAACTTTATTGCAGTTTTAAAGATATCTTTCCAGTCCAAACACGCCACCTAATACAGAACTCCTGTAATAACGAAATAGGAGATTCCACGTGAAAAGGATCGAGTGCCCCCTTCAAGGAAGTGAATTGCCCTTTATTTAGAGGATCGATAGTATAACTAGCTGTTAACAAAGTTAAAGTGAGTGCAGCTCAGTTGGAAACGACGAGAAAAGACAACTTCTTGATGATTACGAGATGGCTTAGCATGAATAGAACATTTATCATACTCAATCAAATATTGCTGTCTACCAAAGCATTAAAATGCAATTTTCAGTCATAAACAGTTGTCATTCATATTCAAAGTTTCTTTGGGCTTTACAGCTTTAACCCTATCTGACCTGGGGGGGGCCGGATTCCACCCCCTCGTACATTTTCATTTATAGGTTTTCCCGTGTTTGCTGAATGCTTCTGAGATTTAGTAAGTTTAATTTTCTACCATTCAGCAATGGAACTGTAACAATGTTGGTGTTCTATTTTTAGCCTTGTCTCCATGGTAACCAAGTTGTCGTGCCACACTCTGTGAAAATTATACATTGTATCTCTCTTAATCCTTTTTAATTGGTTCAATTCATTCTAAACTATGAAATTACATCTATTTTGATATATATATTTCATTTCTTTATGAAAAGTAAAGATTTACAACCTTTTAACACACTTTCATTTTTATGACGTCATATGACATCATAATGTTAATTATGCTCTAGCAACAACAACAACAACGCTAATTAATCCATTGTTTCAAAAATTCATTGTTTATATAATGAACAACCTTTGTGCTAAATTTGGTTGCCATATCTCAAGCAACAACGGAGATAAACAAGGGGGCGGAATCCGCCCCCCCAGGCATTGAGTGTTTCAAATCACCCAGGTCAGATAGGGTTAAACTGCTCTGGGTGGTGCCTCACATGATAGGCTCTTTTATTTGGCGAAAATCAGCACTGAATGTCACGCTCAATCCAATGCTGCTCTTTACAGGAATTTCACTTGCTGCCAGTCTGTCTTTCAGCCCTGAAACAGAAGAAAAACTTGACCAACTTTTAGTGTCAACGATCATATGTACGAGGTGTTCTAGACAAAGTCATGGATCAGCATGTCAAAACATTTTGACACTCTTTGTAACCAAACCAATAATGACTAAGGACAATTATGCCAACTATGGCATCAAAATGGCATCAGGAATATTTCTAATAGCAAGAACTTTCGCATGTTAAGACAAATCCACTGATAAAAATCACTTAAAATTCTGTTCTGTCAGATGCAAAGTAGGTCACCTTTGTCATCTCTGGTGCAAGTTTTAATGGAGGATCTTAGCATTACATCATCACTGAAATATGACCACAGCTGTATAATTCCTTTTATTCATTCATACCGTCTGTTTTGTTATGTTAATTTGAAATACACTCATCTGAAAGGCAAACATGGCCTAATCTTTTCTGTTGTGATCTAAATGTCGCATTTAGCAATGTTTTAACCGTAAGGAACGGGGTGTCCAAGTCAGACCCAAAATACATAGACCCAAAAGAAATTTGCGTAGACCCAGACCAAAATTCTTGATTTTGACGTAGACCCAGAATATTGAAAGTAGTTTTGTGACAGACCCAGCATTTTACATAATATTTTTAGACCCAAAATTTCAAAATAGACCAGCGGAGTATTTTCTTGGTTAGATATGTTTCGAGTAAAAAATAGCCTGTTACAGTGGGCATAATTGATTTTTTGATGATCCAAGTTGCCCGTTCCTTTGTTTAGGAGACGAAGTTCCAAACTTATGAATATTAAACTTATCTACCGTAAAAGCTCTATTAAGCCCCCCTCCCTATTAAGCCCACCTCTCTAGTAAGCCCCTCCTCTCTGAGTCAAAATTTGAAATAAGCCCCCCTCTCTATTAAGCCCCCCCCCACTTATACAAAATTCTAGAATTTACAAATTTTTCCGTTTATTTAGCTATATACCCTGGGTACCAGACTCTCCCAAGAAAGAAAATTTTCTTTCTTGGGAGAGTCTGGTACCCAGGGTATTAGCTATACAACCTTTTAATTTTAGTATGATATGGGATAAAAACTGAGTTGTATCTGTGTATTTGAGTCGGAAAATTGTGTGTTGAATCCACAAAATATGGAATAAAGGAACTGAAAAGCTACCAAATATATCCTTTTCGCTTGATTTTGTGAATAAGCCCCCCTCTCTAATAAGCCCCCCTCTCCATTAAGCCCCCCCTCTGGAAGGTCCAAAATCAAATAAGCCCCCCAGGGGCTTAATAGAGCTTTTACAGTATATGTGAGGTAGCCTGTGTTCCAGACCACTTGAAACGAAAAACTTACCTTTCTTTTCAAGTGGTCTGGAACACAGGCTATATGTGAGAAAGCTGCCAGACTTTATCAAGCTATTACTTTTGATATTATGCATCTCAAAATAATCTATATATTCAGTAGCGTAGCCAGGGGAGGCAAGGGGGGCAGCCGCCCCCCTCAATCATCGCCAGAGATGAGTTTTGTAATTCTTCCAAATCCGTTGAGAAATTGAAGGGGGGGGGGGTAAGCTGCATTTTTCTCCAACACTTGTGGCAGCGTGGTTTGTCAATGTTATAAAAGAAACAGGAATGAAATTCTTGCGCTAGTAAGTGACATCTTGGTGTGATTTAGCCAACAAAAGAATCAAAATTTTCTGCTCGCTTCGCTCGCACGTCCATACTTGCGTCATCACTGTATCATCTTAGGATCATCTTTGTACCGCCTGGCCTGCTATCATGTCCAGGCAAGGCATGCAGCTTCATTAGTTTCTTTGAGACCGACCTAGGCACCACTTTAACTTGGTATGTGCATGAGTCTATTTGGTACAGAATATACAATACAATTAATCACACCTTTCGAATTTTTCTCACTTCGTTTCGCACTTCTATTAAGAATTTCTCCTTCCATGTGTACTTATGCTGCCACTTGTTTTCTTGAACGATTTGTGCATTTTACTATATGTCCAGCATTACAAGAATTTATGAATCCAACTTAAGCCATCCTTAACTTTAATCGACTGTTCATCTCTTCTACAGTGATGTGACATTTCAACCATCCAGTGAAATTCTGTGTGTGATTCTCAAAATTTTCGGCTCGCTTCGCTCGCAGTTTCTTCATGCTCCATATAGTCCTCGACGGCCCTGTCCAGAAGCATCGTAGTTAGGGTGCATTCTTGGTTTTCCAAGGCGTACCTGAGAGGAATGCGGGATCAGAAGAAATTCTTGAACAATGTTGGAAGAGGCATTCTAAGCCAGAGTAGAATGCATGTCATCAAAAATTTTCCTGGTGACTTGACCCTGGACCCATCCATTTCAATGTCCCCACTTACCTTAGCCTGTAAATGCCTGTCGTCGGTCGATCCTTATTTGCTACTACTCTGGAAAAATCTGATCAAAAGATGATTTGAAGAACCTGTACACTGAACAACAATTTCTTTTGCAAAATTTTCTTGCAAAAGATTCTGTGGACTGACTAGAAAATGATGAAGTAGCTAAGAGAGACAATTCCTTGAATATCAAGATCGAGCGACCAGCACCAAATCATTTTCCAGTAAAGCCTAGAAGATCAATTTCGTATTTTGTACTTGATATGTTGGACCGCTTGTAACTGAATAAGAATTCTTCTTTTGCTTTCGTAGAGTAACTTACAATAATGAGGATCAATTCTTGATTAAAATTTGAAAAAACGTCCTGCCTTTTGTGTTCAATGTAGTCATGTTTATGATGCAAAATATAACTGAAAAGGGCGTTTCCCTCGTTGTCCGACCGTCTGAAGGGCGTGGCCCCCAAAAATTTTCCCGGGGGTAAGCCCCCAGACCCCCGTATTTTCTCGCTACGCTCGCACTCTGCCCCCCAAAGGCAGGGACCTGGCTACGCCACTGTCTATATTGTCGTTTTGTCGTTATGTTAAAGTCCCTTATTTGAAAATTTTCTGGGAAAAGACCCCATCAGTCGTGATCATTTGCTTCTTTCATGGCAAATTCTCCAAAAATTGGGCGTTTTCTAATGATCTGAAGGGCGTGCTCATTAAAATGTTTTCCGGGGGCAAGCCCCCGGACCCCCAGTTATCGTTCCTGCGCTCTCACCGACTTTCAACTCCTCTCTATGAATTTTGTTTTTCTCACGACTCTATCTAGATTCTTGGCATAAATGTGTTCCTACATTCAGGCATTTTCAGTTACATTTAAGCATTTTCAAGGAACGACGTACTGTTTTATCGATTTGTAATCTTGGGTTCGTCAAAGCTCAAACCCAAACTTGGTCCTAGACTGACGACGTGATTCCTTGTATTCGTTCAACATTTATAATCTGATGTTTTAATTTCACTCACACAAAGGACTCACGACCAAACTGATTCTAAACAGGGACTAAAATCTTACGAAAATCAGAAGAAACTAAGAACATCTTCCATCCTACGAACGTCGAAAGAAAATTCGAACATCTCTTCGAACGTCACTTCGAACGTTGCTTCGCTTCGAGAAGTCGAACTTTTCCTAATCAGCCAATCAAACACTAAGAATTGGCACGTGGTCTTACCTTATTAAGAAAGTAGTGATCTGATTGGACGCGCCGTGAACACGGCGGACTTGGCCTAATTAGTCCCTGTATTGAAGCGTAAGGACATAAGTCCCTCAACTGAAGCGATAACAACAACAACAACAACGAGCGTAAGTTAGAGGGACTTATGTAATGTAGTCTAACTTGGTCCATCTGTAGACCCAAAATGAAAGAACCTAAATAGTGACAGACCCAAAAAAATTTACTCTAGACCTAAAAATTGATGGTAGACCCAACGTGAAAAGTGCCTTGGGTCTGACTTGGACACCCCGTTAAGGAACACAACGAACGACATGAAATAATCCACACAATTCGCCGTCTAACATTTGAACATTGTACCAGGATCCATTGCCTTTGACATGCGGCAAATAAGTAACATGAAGTTCTAGGGCTGCTTCCTTTCGATGGGCACTTCACTCATTGGAAAAAGCGTACTAGATTTTTTAGAACAAAAGGATTCATGCGGATTTTTGATGGATTTTTCTTGAAAACAAAAGGATTTTTGCCAAAGGTGTACGAGATTTGTTGGGAGTGAAATGCTCCTCGCTTCATTTCCTGTCCCAGAAACAAACCAAAAATGCTAAACCAATTCTGCGAATAGTTTAAACAACTGAGAGGATAAAAAGAAATCCTCTCATAATCGCACGTAAACTAAACGACTAATGCTATACTTACTCGAGTGAACGAAGTCTTCTTCTCGCCTGGAAATTTTTGCCAGTTTCAGTTTCTCCAGGGCTTCCCTGGCATCACTGGCATCAGTTGTATCAGTGGCGGTGGGTTGAATCACGGTTGAATTCACTGATCTGTGATTGAACTGGATTGAACTCAATTGAATTGAATTCAATGTACCAGCCACATAGCCAGCCAGCCAGCCATGCAGGAACGCCGGAGAGGGGGGGGGGTGCGAGGGGAGGGGCAAGTGCCCCTCCTGCCCTTTTCTAAGAGGGGCAAGGGGGCAAGAATGCCCTTTTAACTGAGCAATGTATTTTTTCAACAACGTTCAATTCGATATTATGACAACAATGAATTTCACCCTTAAGTTGAATAATCATCCCAACTTGCATTGATTATTCCCAAATATGCAAAGCGAACATCCGTTAGAATATTCTTGAAAGGATTTTAAGGGAATTTATAGGGTGTGGTCGCAAAATTTTTTCCTCGGAAGGAACCCAGATCCACCCAATTGTCGGTTCGATTCACTCGTCATCGGTATGGAGTGCCCTTGCATCCCCCTTCGACCCCCTTGCCCTATCATCGCTCCGGCGTCCCTGAAGCTAGTCTTTGTCTGCATCATATCAAATTAAATGCATCATGAAGCAAAACGAGCAAGCGGAAATACCCTTGTGTACCTAGACAAATAAAAAAGTTTCAATTCAAATAATCGCAAGCAGTTCTGCAATGTCAGTGGTGTCTCCTCTGAAATTCAGGATATAGAAATTGGAGTCCCACAAGGCTCGTGTCTTGGACCTCTCCTTTTCTTATTATATGTCAACGATTTACCCTTTGCTTCAAAAAAAGCTCACGCTACTATGTATGCGGACGATACAACCATCTGTTACTCCTCTGATAATATTGAGGATTTGAATGCCGTTGTCAATGCATAACTTACTTGTCTTAATGATTGGCTTCGTGGCAATAAACTTTCATTGAGCATCATTAAAACTCAGACTATGGTAATTGGCTCAAAACGCAAAATAAGTCACATCAAAAATTTATCATCTGTTAATCCAGCTTTTAATGTAGCGAACGATAAGATTGGTCTCGTGAATGAAACAAAACACCCTGGCACAATGATCGATGACAATTTAAAATGGGATAGCCAAATCAAGAACATTCAGGGAAAAGTTTCTCGGGCTCTTGGTCTGTTGAAATACGCTAAACGGTATGTTCCCCTTGGCACGCTTAACAGCATGTATAAAGGTATAGTAGAGCCTCATTTCAACTACTATTGCTCGTTATGGGGCTCTTGTGGAACCACTAGGTTGAATAAATTGCAAAGATTGCAATCAAGAATAGTAACGGATAGTGATTTTGATACATCGGCTGCACCTTTGATTCAAGACTTATGATGGCCGACTATCGAACAACTTATCCACAGAGAAACATCAACAATGACCCACAAATGTCTGAATCAGCTAGCCCCTGCTTACCTCAGTGGTTGTTTTTCCAAACTGTCAGGCTCCCATACACGAATTCTACGGAACTCTGCGACTGATGTACATATACCTCGAATGAGAACTTCTAACGGACAGAAATGTTTCGCTTATCGTGGAGCCAAAGTTTGGAATGATCTTGATTCAGAAACGAAGTTGGCTTCCAATATTCAGTGTTTCAAATCGAGGCTAAAAAATTATCAGCTTCCACAAGTTCCAAGGTTCCACAAGAGCTCCATACAAGGTTCCACAAGAGTGCCATACCGAGCAACAGTAGTTGAAATGAGGCTCTACTATACCTTTATACATGCTGTTATACATGGGCCTCTAATGCTGGGTAATTCCGCTTTCTTTTTCTCCCTTTATTTCGCTCCTTAGTTGGCATGGGTTTGATAGATGAAATAGATTTGAAGGAGAACTGACACGCAAAAATAAGTTGGGCTCATTCTGTTCAGAATTCGCTTGTGATCTCAAATCTGAAACCATTTTTCTCATTTATGCCCTCATTTTCCCGTTATTTACACGTTTATGTGTCAATGACGTCATTCCTACTCCTCGGGAAATCTCCGAAGTGAAAACAAAATTCTCGGCATGCGTCATAAAAATGATCGGGTGACGTCAAAGGTGACATGTTTGTTAGGCCATAGACAATGGTTAGGCAGCACACACAAGCATCACTCAGGTTGAAAATGCAACAAATATTTCGCATTTTGTGGTTGACTTGTGCAATAGACATACAAACTACTTCTATGCAGATCTCATACAGTAATTGCACGAAAAACGGAGTCTCTTACTCGTTTTCCAACAAACGCAGATCTGTTGAAAGGCTGGCTTTTGAGCATAGCGGGCGAACATTTTAGGCCCACTGATCTATCTATTTGCAAAGGGAGAAAAACAGTGGCGGACTGGCTCAGAATTTATCACCGGCGATGGTGGACTCAAGGGGCCCCTGATGGGTGTGGCCTGAGAAATGAGGGTGTGGTTAAAGAAAAATGCCGTTGCGTTGCGATTCCCCGATTTCTTAACAAACTTGTGTAGCACTTAATGACGGTATATAATTATGGCATAATTAAATCTGAGTTAAAGGTCAGATAAAGGCAAAAGACATTTCTATTGATTTCTACCATTTACAGCCAGGAGATTTCAAAACTTCAACGAAATTTCGATATGAGTTCCGGAACTTATCAAAATTGCCGCTCGAATTCCTGTTTTCAGTCAAATTTTAAAAAAACCGCGCAAGCAAAAGAGCCTAGAACTAGCTGAGGCGTGACGTGGATGAGTCGATTGAGTCATTGCAAAGCTGCAAGAGAATGTAGGAGTCTGTTTGCACTCACTGACAGTCAAGTCACGAAAGTTCGAAACGACTACTTGCTGCTACAAGTGCATTAGCTAGCTTCCAGAGCACCTCCTTCGGTGTGAGGAAGATGAAATTGTAGTTAAAATTGAAAGATACACTAACCGAAGGTCATGACAGCGGGGAAATTGCCATGTCAGGACTACAATCCTGGCCATAAGGTGTTGAGAAAAAATCGACTTTCCCCAATTTTGTAGACCTCACTATCAAAATACAGTAAAAACGTTCACTTTCCCCCCTCCCCCATCTCAAAGTTGTTTTTTGTCTTCAGAAGACATGGCAGTTATCAGATTTTAGGATATCTTCGCAAACAACATTGAATTGGGGGAGCGGGGGGTTGGTAAATGAAAACATTAGAGATTTTCCAAACATTCTCAACACATATGGCCAGGATTGTCTTTGGACGATCGAAATGCACTCCTTAAAGAATGTGTGTTAAATGAGTCCTCGCAACTGAATTTAATACCAAAATGCAATAATTTGACAGATGTACCATTTCTTGACTTATGGTGTGCAGGAAAGTAAGGTCATATGTCTGATTCATATCCTTGAATCCATAATTCAAATGATCCTAAAATACTTAAAACTAGAGGTAAGGAGATCTCCATACACAAATTGGATAACAGTCCATCATGGACGCATCTTGAGCAAAATCCTGGTCTCTGTTAAACTTGTCACGAAAAACAGTACTAAGGAACTAAGGCATCCTACTGAACCGTGGAAATTTCATAAAAAGTCAACGAAGCTTAAGAAACAATGATGGCTCATCATACATTCTTATACAAATACATGTATCCAAAAATAGTTGCCAACGGGTAACGCAAGGGTAACGCAACGGGTAACGAAAATTTGCGTAAGGTTCAGTACTGTTTTTCAACGGGTAACAACGGGTAACGCACTATTTATTAAAATAATACATATTATTTTAATAAATAGTGCGTTACCCGTTGTTACCCGTTGAAAACCAGTACTGAACCTTACACAAATTTTCGTTACCCGTTGCGTTACCCGTGCGTTACCCGTTGGCGAACATTTTTGGATAAGACTGAATGTCTGCCACCTCCATAAAGTAAAGATTTATAGATAAACAGTAAGAAACTCTAGGACCTCTGACAATGTGTGCATTAGAGCAATCTTCTAGCGATCTGGTGAAGGTTCTACAACCTCGAATAAATAGGCACAATGATGCACCCCTTTGGGTGTCTTCAGGGGAATCAAGCACCGGCATACTTCTACCTCAAAATGGTCAGAAATGTGTTATTCCAATTCAGGTGTCCATGGAATCTATCGGAAGACCACGCAGATGTGTTATCTATAGCTAACAAATCCTTAACAACTTCATGCGAGATAAAACTTCCATAAATAGAGTGAGATGCAATGAAAAATTCTGAGACGCATCATCAAGGGAAAGTATAAAATTTAGTTTAAAACGATCAATTCCTTGTCTGTATGCCAATCCTGTGCAGTTTATGATAGCCACTAGAACGGCAATTAATGAGACAGTGACGAAACTCAAACAAAAGCCGCTTGACACAATTACCTGGCTCCAAATAGCCATACCTTGTAACTTCTCCGTCGCCCCTACCTCGCAAACTAAATTATGACGTCATAACTGCAAACCGTGACGTTGTAGGTTAATTTCGTTTTCAGATTTGAATTCTACTGGTCAAAGTTGTTGGACATGTGCAAATTTGAATTAATCCGAATGACTTTCAAAAATTCCCTCCTCAGACAATCCTGGCCATAAGGTGTTGAGAAAAAATCGACTTTCCCCAATTTTGTAGACCTCACTATCAAAATACAGTAAAAACGTTCACTTTCCCCCCTCCCCCATCTCAATGTTGTTTTTTGTCTTCAGAAGACATGGCAGTTATCAGATTTTAGGATATCTTCGCAAACAACATTGAATTGGGGGAGCGGGGGGTTGGTAAATGAAAACATTAGAGATTTTCCAAACATTCTCAACACATATGGCCAGGATTGTAGGCCAAGAGATAGTCTCTTACCATAGACAGGTAAGAGAGCGTTCTTTCTGCAAATATAGCTTTCCTTTTCTTCGATGACTCGATTTGCGAACTTCTTAGGTGGCCTGTGTACTTCCTACCTCGTACAATACAATTTGTATTTAAAGATCATTCGTGAAGCCATGCAAATGTACCTTTGACAGGCGCTTGTAAGCCCAACGATGAGAATGAATCCTGATAATAGCAATCAAACCCTGAGGAGATCAAGGTGTGTTCTTCTGGTAGTCTTTGCAATTGACGCGATGGTCAACTGTTTGATCATTACTATGGTTCATCCGGCTGTTGTGAGACCCATTTCACAAAAAGAGTTATCAAAATATAATTGTTTAAAAGTGTTGAATTGTTACATGACTGTGATTGTGAGAATATTGAAATACAGAATTGCAAGTTTTATAATTGGAGATTTGAGAATATTAAAATGCAAAGCCAAGGAGCAAGAATTTAGTAAGCTGGAGCTTGAACAAGTCCGTTCATAAAAATAGATGAATGAATCTGGAGAAACCTATTGTAGTATTAACAGATTTTGGAAACGTGTTTTAGAAGATAAAAATCTTCATCTGCAAAAAGAAACAGGTTGATTAGCAGGTGAAGGGATCGTAAATTAATTAAGAAGATTAATAGGCCATAGATGGCGTGGTTCATATAAGGAGTTATCATGAAGTTGTTTATTTTGCAAAATAATACAAGAGCGGTGCTCTGGCGTCAGTTATTTATCTGATTCCAGCAATTTCGATACCTTGGCATCAGCACGAGTAATCATATTGTAACGTTGCACGCGTTGGGATTTAACTTGCAAAGAAAATGCAACACTCCTACTGCTAGGGAGAAGAAAATAGATATTCTAGGAAAATAGCTCTACGATAGGATTTGTCAGGTTGCCATCAAAACATGTTGTTTTATTGACAGTAAGCATTTATCTAAACATACTGGTGATTAATCAGATCAGTTAAATGGCGGGAAAAATACTATATAATGCGGGAAGAGAAGTATCTGAATCAGACGTTGTTCGAGAGGGTAGTCGGCACGTCTCACGCTGACGAATTGAATGAAGTATGCTATCCTGATGAAATAACGAGTCAATCGGCGAAATACTATGTTGAAGAAAAGTGATCATTGCAGAACGAATCTTGTGTTTTCCTTTTGCACTTCTGTATAGAAGGATGGACAGAACCTGATCCTTAGCGTATCGTCAGTCTCTACCGACAATTGAGTACCGAACCCCAAGTTCAAGAGAAGACCTCTTGCAACACGGCTATTCACAGATCAAATAATGCTCCAAATGATGTTTTTGAGCTTCCATTGCAGAGTGGGATTCAGTTGACACGCCGCGTGCGATCTTCGTGGTTACTGCTTGCTCTCAGTGCTTTTGGCCTCTCAAGTGATGAATTTCTCATTACTCATTCCACGTCACGACTTAGCTAGTTCCAGGCCTCTACCATCACGTGGTTTTTTGAAGAAGTGTCTTTTTCAAAACCCCCAAACCCACCCTTTTGCATCCCAAAGATAGAAAATATTATTGCCATCGGATTCCCCATAGTTTAAAGTTGCAAATATAAAAAAAGTGCATTTGCCTTTATCTGACCTTTAAATGTTTACCAAAATATAAACTTGCATGTATGAGTCTGATTTTACTATCTACTTTACAACAGCAACTTTGACATTTCTTGAGAACTATGAGCTAAACGATCTATTATGCTTTCATGCTTTCATCTTTAAGTTTTTCAGCAACGCTTTCTCGATGATCATCAACATAGTGGCTTCCAGCCTATCTTGTTTCATAGTACTTCGTAAACGAGTTTTTATAATCTTTAACTTCGAGAACGACCTTTCACAATTAACTTGAGTGACGGACAACGTGCATAACACTTTTTACGCCAAGTATAGGTTGTCATACATCCTCTCGTGGAGTCGATATTTTGATAAAAGCCTTAAGGCATATGTTGAACAGTCCTTGCAAGCCACCTTTATTCTTTCTGCGACGCTGCTCTCTCCTTCGCCATCCGAACCTTCAATCTCGACTGTGTACTCAGCGTTCTTTTCAGCTGAGAGTAATTTTGAGCAAAAGAATTTAGCTCATCTCTTAGACTTTCTACGTTGATTGATGACGCCAACTTGTAGATGCTACTTAGTGCTCCCTCAGGAATTCCATACAGGAGGATGTCTTCAAATCTCGTTGGGTCTAAGCAAGACAAATCTGCAAACAGACTTTTATGGGAGGCGAAGCGATATTGTAACGCTTCCACTGCCCTATCCCTAACGACATTGTGAGTGTCCACTTGGAATTGCGTTAGTGCGTCGAGACTTCTCCCTTCGTCAGCTGCTTCGCCGGCCAATCTTTTCCTTTTACGGATTCTTCTTTCTTTCAAAGCTACTTCCACTCTCGTGTCTTCAAATTTATCTTCCATACGACGGCTGGAAAACTGCATGTCTTTCGCCATTTCCTCCAATTGCTCATTCACCTTTTCAGCATAAGATTTGGCTGCAGTATGGATTTCACCAAACTCTGGAGACATTCTTTTGAGGTTAGTACTTGCGATCTGCACCATGTTCCAGGCTTTCACCATGTCTAGCCCTTTCGCTTGCAGATACTCAGACAATGGCAGTGTCTCTTCGAAGATTGTTAGGAAGATGAAGGCGGACAAAATGGTCTGAAACTGCAGGAAAGCGTTGATGAGTGCTTGGGCTTCTTCTCTAAATGCAAGCTCGAACGTTTGTGATGTGGCGATTTTAAAGAGGCAAATCAGCAGATCTAAAAATGAATTAACTCTTGGATTCTCATACGTTCCAAATATACCACGCACGCAGGGCGTTGGACTTGCCTGACCATCTTGTCTCGCCGATGAGCTTCAGTCGTCTTGTCTTCTCTGTTCCAATCCTCTCCCCTAGCTGTTTCTTCCAGACATCTGCCCTCTTGTACGAGGCTTTGATGAACGTTGCTGTCTTTTGCAGCAACTTAAAAAATGAAACAGAATTGATACAGCGTTTTGTTGCATCAACGATGACTAAGTTGAGCACATGTGCATAACACCAAATAAGTACATGCTGATCTGCTGCTTCTGTAAAGCTTTGTTTGCAAGCCATTGTACAAGCCATGACAACTTGCGGCTCCATCTGTGCTGTCAGAGATGCAGTGTTTAATGTCGATCCCCAGTCTCTCCAGTGACTCCTTCAAGAGGTCAATTACGCGCTATGTTCAATTTCACTTCACTTCTTGGGGTTCATTTCATTGACATAATTTACTAGCACGGAGAGATTCAAATATATTTTTGCAAAAGGGGGCCCTTTTTGCAAGATTTTGACGGGGCCAGTCCGCCACTGGGAGAAAATATTCTACTTTATTTTCATTTGTTTCCTGTATAATATTACTTTACTCTGAAGTAACTAAGTTAAGTTTAAACATTAGATAGACATTAAAAAACCTTGTTTTGAGAAGGAGCAGGTAGTAAAGATGAAGATCGTTATGGCGCCTTTCAGAAACTCGTAAGAAGCGCCGAGTACTGAAAATAAGATGATCTTAAGAAGCTTGTACTTCCCAAACTCTTCCCTAGTTTCGTATGAGAATGCGTGTATTCCAACTATGATGCTGAAATAATCAATTATGTCAAAGTTACATAGAAATAGAAAACAAATGATGAAACCATCAAATGAAAAGTGAGAACACAAATGTAAGGAAACAATTAAATTGAATAACAATTAATTAATCATATGGTTTTCTTTGTTAATCAACAAGGAGAGAAAGATCTTCTTAAAGAATAATGCGTACCTTTTTATAAGAAAGTGCTCATAAGAAACTCAAATCGCTGATCGCCAAAAATTGAGGAACTCAAGTACTGGGAAAATATAAGTTAAGAAACTACGGTATTTATGTCGACAAAAATTCGACAAAAATAGTTAACCCTAAATACTTCGTCTTTCTAACTCGCTTGATTTCATCTTCTCCAACCTTAAGATCACCGATTTCGGAGATCTTGCCTAATTGCCTAGTCAAGGCAATTAAAGATAAAGTAATCAAAAAACCCACACACAATAGGCTAGGATTGTTTAGGCACACGCCAATTCAGTCAAATATGCCTGTGCTGATATCAGCAGACTCGCTTTGTGTCGTCGAATCGCAGACTCTACTGGAGGAAGAACCTCACCTCTCTTCAGGGACTCAGTCAAGTCTGCACGCAGGCTAACATTGCTTGAATAAGATCACTCAAGTACGGAACAATTTCCTCATCTCTCAATTTTCCTAGTTTATTTTCAATAGCGTTGAGTAAGAGTTTTGTTAAAGTCAATTGCGTTTTGTTCTCAAGGTCTCCTTCAGAAAGCTCAAATTTGGCACAAAGCGTTATGACTTGTTCTTTCCCAAGCGTGACCAACAGACCCTGAAGCTCTAACTGAATGTCCTCAACTTCTGTCCCCACAGACATTAGCAGATCCCCCGTTTCCAACAAAAAGGTGCTTCAAAAATTTCGAGGAAACAGCCGAGATAACTACACACAACATTGCAAGCAAGATTTTGATACAATAAACAAAATTTACTACTGAAACGGTGACGTCATTCTTCTGGTTGCAGCTTTGATCTTCTCAAATTTGCACACACAGCAAAAACCAATCAAAATGCAAGATGACATCGAGAATTCTTCCCATCTTCCTTTTATCTTGGAATCTTCCTCTTAAGGGTCCAAAACAACACATGAAAAATCAAAAACAGCACAAGCCTCGAAAACTCCTGTTGCAAAGTCACATCGAGGTCACCATTTTGTAGCAGATATCACGATCGAATGAAATCGCACTCATGTAAACTCAACTTTAACACATAAATTCCAATACATCAACTCAAACATAAATTCCAGTAAAATCGACTCTCTCGTCCATTTGTGTTCAAATCAACTCGTTAGAAACAAAGAGAATTTAATTAGGGGGTTAATCCTTAGTCCCGGGTGGTTAGAGTCCTCGAGAGATTCTCCTTAGGAAGATTCTACTCCATAAAAACTTCTATTTCTACAATATAATTTTGTTTAAGTCTACTGTTTATCATTTTCATCTTTTATATCTTGTCATTTGTACCATTTTAAGCAAATTGTTGTTAGCTTAAAGGATTTTGTATGCTATTGGATTTTTAAATATAAAACTGAAACTGAAACTGACTTATTATTGTTAGGAAGGAGAACAAAGAGAAATCTTGCTTGGTGTTTTCACTCGTTTTTGCAAGTTTTCGAAAGGGGCTTTTTTTGCAGAAAATCTCCTATTTTGACGGGAAGGAATGATCGATTGATGCTGGGGAACCTAATCTGACGTATTGGATCGGAGATAAAACAAGACAGCTTTCGATATCATTGCTTTCAGAGAACAGGATTTTGTTCAAACGCTGGGCGTTCTTACTAAATCACCCGGTAGAAGAACGTCCTTCTACCGCTTGTCAGCAGACCGAATAGTAATGGAGAAATTAACTGTTTTCCTAGGAGAGTGGCTATGCAAAACGGCTACTCGCTGCTCACTGCTCACTGGCGTAGAAGGCAGAGTTACCTTAAATAACGCTTATGAGGACGGTTTATTTTATCATGGTTGGCATCTTTGCCACGAAACATTTACAATAATCGGCAACAGTTAAAGTTTGTTTTTAACAGTAATGTTTTCTTCCATGTTTCAAACACAATATTATTCCGTTTCAGGATTAGATGAATATGGCGAGTCAGTTCACGGAAGCATGTATCGACATTTATGGTCAAACGGACCAAAAGAAGCTTTAGAGTTTCCAGATTACACATTTGAGGATCACTTTGGTAAAGCAATTCCATCATTTCCGCCAAGAGAGGTTTTATTTGATTATCTGCAAGGTAAGAAAGAACGGCCTTATCTTTTGTTTCTTTTGATTTTTATGGTTGTCAAAAATTATGCCCACTGCCTTACGTAGTAATTGTCTGGGAAGGAATCGGCTGCTTGCTAAATGCTCTTGGTCGTTGTCAGTTGATATCTTCATAGTTTCAATGTAATATGTTAGATGCATCGTTGGCACGATATAGATTGATAACATTGCCATCTCAAATTTTCTATCGCAAAAATACACGACACATACCTATCATAAATTTTTGGACGTCACCCACCCCCCACCTTGTTATTTTTCCTGATCTCTTTAAGAGCACAAGGCATGCATAATTGTTTTACAGCATAGTCTTTTAGTTTCTGTTGGATTCTAGTCTTTGTAAAGTAGATGCAAAGTTAAATATTGAAAGATAATGATATCATAGAAGTAGTCCGATTCCTGAGATTTTTATATAACCTAAACACCAGAACCTTCCAAATTCGCTGAATATTCATGTGGTACAAGCGTTTCAAGTATGAGTTTTTTTGATAACTGAATTAAGAGGTCTGTAAATGACAGCTGTGGTAAAATTAGGATGTGTTATCGTTTCTGTGGCCTGCGTGCAGCCCCAACACTCCTCCACGAAAGTGTACTTTTGCGGAGGAGTGTTGAGTCTGCATGCAGGCCATTGTTTTTGTTGTTTCTCATTTATTTCAGAGAAAACCAAATGGAATTTGAAAACAATGATGATAACTTAATTTTCAAGCATATGGGTGCTGTGGGGAATTCCATTGAGCAACGTTTGAAAATGATTCAGTCTCTTGTCAACTGGTGTATTTTAACTACATGCGCTCTTAAACAAAGTTTGACAATGGCTGTAAGAATTAAGTTACTTTCGGAAAACTATCTGGTTTGTTCTTATATCAACGAGAGTTGTGACGCCTTTATCTCTGAAGTGTTTCTTGCATCTCAAGTCATCCAAAAATAGGAGTTTTGAAATTTGTTTCACTCTCTAATAAATACTCCCTAACAAATGAATCATGCTGGCTTGTTTTTTGACTCACGTCCTCCTGCTAAAACAACCTCAAGTTCTGAAATTTACTACCTATCAAGGTAAAAACATTTTCAGATCTACTACCGCTTAGGGTTGTGAAAATTGATGTGATTATTTTCGCAGAGATTTAAGAACGTTTGATGAACTGAATTGTTGTTTGTGAGATTCTGTAACGACAGAAATCAGCCTTATTCATTCAGTCTCCTCGCGTTATGCAAACCTGTCAATACAAATTGAAATAAAATTTCTGATCAATGATGGGTCATAGGCCATACTGCCATATGCTCACACTAGGAGAAGGTTCTCCAATCCCAATCCTGCCTTTACTTCAACACCTGTACAGAGTTGCAAAGAGTCTCTGACCATCCTCCAAACCTGGATTTCAAGGTCCGACCTTCCTCATTTCAAATTTTTGTTAGAACAAGGAAGACATAGCCTTTATGTATCAAGAAAGGTATTGATTGATGTGTCCATGCTATAAGCTATCAGAATTGTTACATGCTATCGTTAGATACTATTGCCTGCAGTGTAGAAAGAAATTCAAAAATGGCTCACACACCACCCAGTTAGAGGTACATTTTCTTCTTCATGTCTGTCATGCAATAGCACTGTTGTTTCTAAAACAATCGACCTATTGTTATTGCTGCTAAGGGCAAAGCAAGTTACTACCACCTAGGCTAAAAGTTATAACCGCTTAAGCTTAAAGCTACTACAGCTAAGGGCTCAGAATTTTGCAACACTTTGCAACGGATACGTCATCTTGAACTACCAAGCCCTTTGTGAGTTATACCATAATTTGAAGTTTTAGATCTCTGCTTGATTTTGAGCATGAGACATCCGCCGTAACCCAGGGTTAATGAGTTAATGGGCTGCAAACAGTTTCAAGGTCAGTCAACAGAAAGCGGAGACATGGACCCTTAAAGTTGGGTTAGATCTTGTTTGCGTGAAGTGTAGAAAAATGGCACTGCTTTGATCGCAGTTTACAAAACCTTGTTTGTACTTGACCGATGCTTAATAGAACCACAATGAATGAAGGACTAACCCAACCTCATTACGTTACAACAATGTGATAATAAGCATTTTAGACATCTTGCTAGGCATTGTTTGCTAAGGTTCTTGTAGAATTTGCGAATTGCAGCAAAGTACTATTTTAGCCCCAAAATGTTTCACTCGCTGCTTTAAGAGGCTTAAAGGACAAGCAGATTGCAAACTATCGACTTTGCTTCGTTTTTAAAGGAAGTGATAGATTTCCGTTTAACGTTGTGTAATTGTTTGTCATAAAATGGGCAAAAATTTAAAAAGCAAATGCAAAACTTGTGAAATGAGAATCGTCTTGAAAGCTTTTTGGGAGCGAATTGGCACTAGCCCTTTGGTAAATGATAATAGTGATCTATGAATTAACTTAGTTAAAACTAACTTCATATGATTGCATGTACCTTAAAGGAAGCAGAGCTTATCGCGTCTGGGGTGCCTTCAAACGAAATGGAACCGTTGATTATGCAATAGGAGGGTAGAAAACATAACAATCTGAAAACACACACAGGGGAAAAATACGCATAGCGATGACAATCTTATTAGTTGTTCAATGAATATGTCTTATACCGGGTGAGTCAAAAGTGTTTACGCGTCCGGCAGGCTGAGTATGAGGCCGAAATTCAAAATTAAATCTTAATCTATCAGTCAAAGGCTAACTTATATGAGAAAATTTTGCTTCGAAAAGTTACTCATCAATTAGACCCAGATATTTGGAATATGTAGAAATGATAATGCTTAGGAATGAGGGTTCCACATTCTATTCATGTCCATTATTCATTGCCTATCGAAATTAAATTTATATTTCTAAAACTGACAATGTAACTTTTCAATGCCACATGAATCATGATATGATATGAAGATAGGAATCAAATGTTTTAGCCGAATTTTGCTCGTGGCCCATGGCCGGAAACCACCAAAACCTCGTTTTTACGGACCAATCAGACGGCGAATAAGTGAAGAAAACAAAAGAAACGTGGGAAGATTTTTCTAAATTTTACCTACCCTCATAAAACGGAACCAGGACAAAAAACTGCTTGAAATTTCCCGATTTTTTTGAAGAAATCTACTCTCCATACGTTTGGGCATTCAAGTTTGGATGCCGGTCAAAATATCTCCCGATTCCAAGGAGTTATGGCACCTCAAACTCAGGACCTTTGTTCGTTTTCAGCTTTTCTGAGCTTCCAGCATTCTTAGTACTCAACTCATTCCTAAAAAGTCTTCTAAAACTTACCTGAAACGTCGTTAATTCCCATAAAGTCGATACAGTGGGACTGGGGACCTTTTTGATTACAAAGTTCACTTTGTAATCTAAGAAGGGGCTTCGATGTCAGTCAGTCAGTCAGAAAGAAAGAAAGTAAGTAACCCACTTCCGTCACGCTCGTTGAAGCAATTGATTAACGTTTTATCTCTGCTAATTGGCACTGAAATAAAGAAAGCGCACATAAAGCGCATACAAGACAGAAGTTTCCCGCGATCCTATAGCAACATTTGACGTCGGCTTATTTCATGTTAGACAGATTTGACACCATAAGATGGATAAATTACTAGGATGTTTACCCTGGCACAGCAACAAATTCACCCAGAATTGGCACGTTCTTGACTTCATTAGCAGCTTAATTATGTCAAAACAATCGTTTTCTAGAACTAACGAATCATTAGCCACTTATTGATAGTACTCATTATGCAAATAACTCAACTTTAGAGGATGATGTAACCGGCGGCCTGCACAGAGGCTAGCATTTGCAGCATAACCAAAGGTAGAAGGACCCCCCTCCTACGCAGCAACGGATGCAATCATCGCAGGTGAAGTTGAGACGAAAGGTGCAGAATCCCAGCAAGCAATGGCGCCATGGACTGGGGGAAGGGACGTGATCACACTGAACCAAAACATCTTCATGCATATCATTCTGCACAAAGGAATCTTCGTGACTGCTTGTCTCAAATTAGATGCCCGCGAATAGCAACAACTGAAACGTTCTGTAGCGTTCTGCATAAGTAATTTTGCGTTATCGTAAATCTCACATGACATCTCATTTGACACAGATGCACCAATAGTTTTGTGCACGAACTATAAGCAAACTAGGGGTAATGACTTTTGATTTTCGCATATCATTCTCGTTTGACATAAAGACCAAAATATTGCCTTTGACCTTGAGGCGAATCTTGTCCTTATACTAGGCGCTCGATTTTCCATTGAAGGCGACTTTAGCAGCAACACTCATCTCTCTGACTGTAGCAAAAAACAGAATCAACGATCATTTGGGGTTATGAAGAAATCAATGATCAGATATTCTTATGCTTGTTTAGCTCGGGACGGACTTTGTAATCATTCAAAAAGATCTTATGTTCTTGCTTCGCAGATGAGCAAATCTGACATGATTTCTTTGATGTCCGAAACATGGACTAGCTCTAGAATGTGCTAAATTGTATTTTTGAGTAAGAAATTTCAAGGGTACCCACCTCTTTTCGTTTGTTTAAGGCATCCTGTAGTTCTGTGTATGTGCCAGACTGTGCTTGGTCTCCATTTGAACATTTTCTGCGATAAATAATGCAACAAGTCGCAAGATAAATTTTACCTTCTGTGTTACTTCGGCCAAACTTTCATCCGTGTCATCACGAATTACCACACTTGCTGCGCTCTGCGAGGCCTGGGGAAGAGGCGGGAAGGTGTCAAAATGTTACATACCACGTGATCACTTCACACGCATGTCGTCGTGATTAGTGATGACACGGATGAAAGTTTGGCCGAAGTAACACATAAGGTAAAATTTATCTTGCGACTTGTTGCATTATTTATCGCAGAAAATGTTCAAATGGAGACCAAGCACAGTCTGGCACATACACAGAACTACAGGATGCCTTAAACAAACGAAAAGAGGTGGGTACCCTTGAAATTTCTTACTCAAAAATACAATTTAGCACATTCTAGAGCTAGGCCATGTTTCGGACATCAAAGAAATCATGTCAGGTTTGCTCATCTGCGAAGCAAGAAAAGGTCTCCAGTCCCACTGTATCGACTTTATGGGAATTAATGATGTTTCAGGTAAGTTTTGGAAGACTTTTTAGGAATGAGTTGAGTACTAAGGATGCTGGAAGCTAGAAAAGCTGAAAACGAACAAAGGTCGTGATTTTGAGGTGCCATAATTCCTTGGAATCGGGAGATATTTTGACCGGCATCCAAACTTGAATGCCCAAACGTATGGAGAGTAGATTTCTTCAGAAAAATTCGGGAAATTTCAAGCAGTTTTTTGTCCTGGTTGCGTTTTATGAAGGTAGGTAAAATTTAGAAAAATCTTCACACGTTTCTTTTGTTTTCTTCACTTATTCGCCGTCTGATTGGTCCGTAAAAACGAGGTTTTGGTGGTTTCCGGCCATGGGCCACAAGCAAAATTCGGCTAAAACATTTGATTCCTATCTTTATGATATGAAGATGTACAAAAGCATTAAAAGATTAAGAAACCCAAAAGGCCAAATCAAGAATATAGTTATACATGACAATGAGGGCAAAATCACAAGCCACACTTTCAAGAACAGCTATATGATGAATCAGTCAAGAAAATGGAGCAATTTATAGGTGAGCCAAAACCACTACAAAACAAAATCACACCTGATGAAGTAAAGAAAGCTACTATCCGTATGAGCAACAACAACAACTGGAGAGGATGGTATTCCAGGAGAACTTTTGAAATATGGCCCAGATACATTAATTGAAGATATTGCAAAGATATTGAACAGTATATTCGAGGAACACAGTGACACAATAAATGTAGGAAGATCAATACTACAACCAATACCAAAGCCAGGTAAACCAGAAGGCCCTAGAGAAAACTTAAGACCTATCAATCTTCTGAATGTTATCAGAAAAGCATTGTCATTAATTACATTAAACAGAATCAAAGAAAAGGTGAATGAACATGTTCAGCATACACAAGCAGCATACAGACCAAACAGATCAACAACAGATATATTATAGGCATATGGATTTATATGCTCAAAAGTTCAATTATACTAAGATAGAGCAGATACCCAGATCATTATAATAGGAATAGACAGACATGAGTTATTTGATACGACTGAAAGAGGTAAATTAATGCAAGAACTAGAAACATTTCTCCAGGCAGATGAACAAAGAATGTGCAGACTGTTATTATCGAACACTACCATATCAATTAAATTGGAATCCATGATCTAGAAACTGTGGAGACAAATATAGGCTCTCCACAAGGTGATGCTATTTCTGGGACTTTCTTTAACATAGAATTTGAGAATGCTTTAAAAACATTGAGGGAACGAATGAATGCAGCAAAATCACAGGTGATTTCGGCAATGAAAAGTCAAGCCTACCAACTGAACTTGAATATGAGGATGACTCAGATTTCCCATTTGAAAGCAAAGAAGAAGCAGAACACCTGAAAAGAATAGTGAAAGAAACATTTGGTGAGAGAAATTTAAAAGTAAATGATGACAAGACAGAAGAAACTTTTATAATTAGGGAAAGGAAGAAGAGTGATGAAAATGGAGGAAGGCAAAGAAATTAGGTTCACTTTTGGGAGACAATGAAGATACGAGAAGAAGATAACAGCTTTCAAATAATGCAATGCCTGAAGTTAAGAAACTGTGGAAAAAGTCAAAAGCCAGCAACAAGAGAAAATTACAGTTAGATAGGACTCTAATTAAAACGGTGTTAACATACAATTTTGGAACATGGGGACTAACGAAAAAGGTAACAGAAACTTTCGATTGTATCCACCGCAAGCAGCTGAAAAGAATATCATCAAATTACAGAGGTTTAACAAACAAGCAATTATACGAAGAATGTGGAGAAAGACAAATAAGCAAAGATATGAAAGAAATTCGATGGAGAACATTTGGTCACTTGCTGAGACTTCCACAGCAGACATGTCAACAAGCCATGGATTGGTACTTTGAAATACCAGATAATGCTAAGAAATATAGAGGAGACCAGAGAAGAACGTTGCCAGTGATATTACACTATGACATTGTTGAAGCAAACAGGAAATATGATCTGGAAGTAAAACGGTTTAAAACTACTTAAGATCATGTTACGAAAAATAGCTGAAGACAGAGACAAGTGGAAAGAACTTTCTAAGATAATTTGCAGCATTGCATGAGGCGAAGAGTGCATTAGCACTGCAAGACGGATATGCTTGATATATATATATATATAGACTCAAAAAATACAACTTGTTAAACGTTTCGACTTGCGTCTTCATCAGTAATGCTGTTCAAATCCAAATGAGCGTACATATAAACAAAAATACAATTGATTCATCAAACAATAGCTTCAGACGAGCCCTACCTAGTACAAGGTGTAAACGAAGCGTAAACGTTATATCGGCAGAGGAAAGATCAGAGGAAGCGCAGAAATAGGAGCCACTAAAGTCGGCAGCCTTGTCTGTCTCGCAGGAGCTAGAAATAACGTGTGTAAAACAAAACAACCGATAGAAAGATCCTAGAGCGGATGGGCAGAAAGAAATTCCTAATAAAACAGCGTGTATCCCTAAAGAAAGGCTCAGCGCTAAAATCAAAACAACACAACAACCAAAACGTAAAAAAATGTGAAATCTATGTATCAACCTGCCTAGTGTTTAAACCCTTAGGGGCAAAGCAATCCAGCCGATACTGCCAGAAGCTTTCCCGCATCCTATTTCCCCCCGTTAGCCTATCAATTATCTTAACACTAATATCCTTCAGAAACCCGTGGTGGTCTTCTTCAGTAAAATGTCTGAAGAATTCCACCTGGGGTACTGAGGCCCCCGCATTAAACTTACGACTGCACGCCTTGTAATTGTTAAACCTAAGCCTAAAAGGCGTGCAGGTGCTACCAACATATTGTACACCACAGACAGTACATTCCAACAAATACACAACATTTGACGAGTCACAATTAAACGAATAGTTTATCCTATATTCCCTGCTATTCGACAGACTTGTTCTGCAAGCCAACTGATACACATCAGTACTTGCATAAGAAGTCTTGTCACCCCTGGCATACGAAGAAGGCGATCCCCTATGGTCAGGCTCTTAGGTTTCGTAGGATATGTTCGGAAGATCGCCAATTTCAGGAGAGGGTAGGCGAGCTAGCTGGATGGCTTAAGGAAAGGGGGTACGAAGAGTCTTTAGTTAATGAGCAAATAGATAGGGTACGTAGGTTGGATAGGACTACTCTTCTAGCAAATTCGGGAAATAGGACCAATGACCAAGGGAGGGGGTAAAGGGTTCCACTTGTTGCGACGTACCATCCAGCACTCAATAGTTTGGGGAAGGTTGCCAGGCGACTCCATCCTATGCTCACCAACTCGGAAGAGCATAGGGAGGTGTTTCCTGAGCCACCGTTAATAGCATTTAGGAGATGTAAGAACCTTAAGGATATACTTGTTAGGGCTAGGCTCAGTAGTGAGGGAAATGGGGGGACCGATAAGAAGGGATGTTCTCGTTGTGGTAAATCTCGTTGTCAAGTGTGTAATGTTATGAGTAATAGTGAGCATTTTCATTAAAACATAGATAGCAGGGAATATAGGATAAACTATTCGTTTAATTGTGACTCGTCAAATGTTGTGTATTTGTTGGAATGTACTGTCTGTGGTGTACAATATGTTGGTAGCACCTGCACGCCTTTTAGGCTTAGGTTTAACAATTACAAGGCGTGCAGTCGTAAGTTTAATGCGGGGGCCTCAGTACCCCAGGTGGAATTCTTCAGACATTTTACTGAAGAAGACCACCACGGGTTTCTGAAGGATATTAGTGTTAAGATAATTGATAGGCTAACGGGGGGAAATAGGATGCGGGAAAGCTTCTGGCAGTATCGGCTGGATTGCTTTGCCCCTAAGGGTTTAAACACTAGGCAGGTTGATACATAGATTTCACATTTTTTTACGTTTTGGTTGTTGTGTTGTTTTGATTTTAGCGCTGAGCCTTTCTTTAGGGATACACGCTGTTTTATTAGGAATTTCTTTCTGCCCATCCGCTCTAGGATCTTTCTATCGGTTGTTTTGTTTTACACACGTTATTTCTAGCTCCTGCGAGACAGACAAGGCTGCCGACTTTAGTGGCTCCTATTTCTGCGCTTCCTCTGATCTTTCCTCTGCCGATATAACGTTTACGCTTCGTTTACACCTTGTACTAGGTAGGGCTCGTCTGAAGCTATTGTTTGATAAATCAATTGTATTTTTTGTTTATATGTACGCTCATTTGGATTTGAACAGCATTACTGATGAAGACGCAAATCGAAACGTTTAACAAGTTGTATTTTTTGAGTCTATATTAATTTTTTAATACAATTCAAAGATTGAGCTAATGAATGCATATATATATACTTGCACTTGCAAATTAATTAACCTTATATGAACATACAACTTACTATAAATAGAGGTTGATACCTCGAGTTAATCAGTTGCTCTGAAGATGCCCTAGTGGGCGAAACTAGTTAGCACTGAAATATAAAATAAAAAGCGCAAAAGACCAAATTGATGCCTGCTCTCTAAAGATGTTGTCCCTCTTCTTCTCTATGACCGTTCACTTTATATAATATTACGGCCTGGACGCAGGCCACGGAAGAGACATCAAGAAGCAGGAAGCGCCGTGTAAGACAAAGGAACAACAACAAATGAAGGATCGACGAAACAAGTCGAAGAAAACAAACAGACATAAACTCGCGACCGCGAGCAGCAACTCAATGATCTGACGTGAAATCAAACGACCTACGTCACACAACAAAAGCAACGACAACAGCAAAAGCAACAGGAACGACACTACAAACACTCATGAAAGCAACGAAATCAATCTGACGTGAAATCAAACGACATACTTCAAACAACATAAGCAACAACAACAACAACAGCAACAGCAACACTACAGAAAACAACGAAATCAATCTGATGTGAAATCAAACGACATACGTCAAACTCAAACATCAACAGAAGCAACAACGCCAATAACATAACACTAGGCAAACACCTGACTACGAATGAAACACAACGAAATCATATAACACCAACAACAACAACAACAACAACAAAAACAACAAGACTGTGAAGACACACAACCGACGTCATAGGACAAGAAATCCCACAACAACAACACATTATAACGACAACATCGCACTGCGAACAACGCCAATGAAAAGAACCGAACCGAACTGAAAGAACAGGGTAAAGGTACACCCGGGGTGGCCTAGATTCAGGGAATCAGCCACTGGCATAGAAGCACCGTACATAAAATTGGAAAAGCGAAGCTCGAAGAACGATGAAAGAAGATCTGACGTCAAAAGACAAAGCAAAAAACACAACACCAGGACACTCGACCGACTCCTACAACGACCATGACTCAACTGAAAGCGACGAAAACGAGGCCAGAAACAAAGATAACATACGACAAGAACATTTTAACCTTATAAGGACAAAATAACACTTGCAAATTAATTAACCTTATATGAACATACAACTTACTATAAATAGAGGTTGATACCTCGAGTTAATCAGTTGCTCTGAAGATGCCCTAGTGGGCGAAACTAGTTAGCACTGAAATATAAAATAAAAAGCGCAAAAGACCAAATTGATGCCTGCTCTCTGAAGATGTTGTCCCTCTTCTTCTCTATGACCGTTCACTTTATATAATATTACGGCCTGGACGCAGGCCACGGAAGAGACATCAAGAAGCAGGAAGCGCCGTGTAAGACAAAGGAACAACAACAAATGAAGGATCGACGAAACAAGTCGAAGAAAACAAACAGACATAAACTCGCGACCGCGAGCAGCAACTCAATGATCTGACGTGAAATCAAACGACCTACGTCACACAACAAAAGCAACGACAACAGCAAAAGCAACAGGAACGACACTACAAACACTCATGAAAGCAACGAAATCAATCTGACGTGAAATCAAACGACATACTTCAAACAACATAAGCAACAACAACAACAACAGCAACAGCAACACTACAGAAAACAACGAAATCAATCTGATGTGAAATCAAACGACATACGTCAAACTCAAACATCAACAGAAGCAACAACGCCAATAACATAACACTAGGCAAACACCTGACTACGAATGAAACACAACGAAATCATATAACACCAACAACAACAACAACAACAACAAAAACAACAAGACTGTGAAGACACACAACCGACGTCATAGGACAAGAAATCCCACAACAACAACACATTATAACGACAACATCGCACTGCGAACAACGCCAATGAAAAGAACCGAACCGAACTGAAAGAACAGGGTAAAGGTACACCCGGGGTGGCCTAGATTCAGGGAATCAGCCACTGGCATAGAAGCACCGTACATAAAATTGGAAAAGCGAAGCTCGAAGAACGATGAAAGAAGATCTGACGTCAAAAGACAAAGCAAAAAACACAACACCAGGACACTCGACCGACTCCTACAACGACCATGACTCAACTGAAAGCGACGAAAACGAGGCCAGAAACAAAGATAACATACGACAAGAACATTTTAACCTTATAAGGACAAAATAACACTTGCAAATTAATTAACCTTATATGAACATACAACTTACTATAAATAGAGGTTGATACCTCGAGTTAATCAGTTGCTCTGAAGATGCCCTAGTGGGCGAAACTAGTTAGCACTGAAATATAAAATAAAAAGCGCAAAAGACCAAATTGATGCCTGCTCTCTAAAGATGTTGTCCCTCTTCTTCTCTATGACCGTTCACTTTATATATATATATATATATATATATATATATATATATATATATATATATATATATATATATATATATATATATATATATATATATATATATATATATATATATATTTATAGACACTCAAAGAAAAACACTTCTGGTAAACGTTTCGGCGTAAGCCTTCATCAGTAATAACTTTTCCAAATCCAACAGAGCATACATATAGATTACGAAATTTAAAACAATAGCCTAGGCGGGATCTTACCTATTACAATACGCATTGAAAAAGTGTTAAAGTAGCGGTAATGACAAAGGTGGCAGGAGAACGATCACAAGAAAGCGCAGAGTAAAGAGCTGCCGAAGTCGGTGTTTGTGTCTGTCTCGCAGGAGCTGGAAAAAATGTCTATTAAAACAAAACAAACGATAGAAAGATCCCAGAGTCGATGGGCAGAAAGAAATCCCTAATAAAACAGCGTGTGTCCCCAACGAAAAGCTGAGTGCAAAAAATCAAAACAACACAACAACCAAAAAGTAAACAAAAATGAAATCTATGTATCTACCTGCCTAGTGTTTAAACCCTTAGGGGCAAAGCAAGCTAGCCGATATTGCCAGAAGCTTTCCCGCATCCTATTACCCCCCGTTAGCCTATCAATTATCTTTACGCTAATATCCTTCAGAAACCCCCGGTGGCCTTCTTCAGTGAAATGTCTGAAGAATTCCGCCTGGGGTACTGAGGCCCCCGAATTAAACTTTAGGCTTAGGTTTAACAATTACAAGGCGTGCAGTCGTAAGTTTAATTCGGGGGCCTCAGTACCCCAGGCGGAATTCTTCAGACATTTCACTGAAGAAGGCCACCGGGGGTTTCTGAAGGATATTAGCGTAAAGATAATTGATAGGCTAACGGGGGGTAATAGGATGCGGGAAAGCTTCTGGCAATATCGGCTAGCTTGCTTTGCCCCTAAGGGTTTAAACACTAGGCAGGTAGATACATAGATTTCATTTTTGTTTACTTTTTGGTTGTTGTGTTGTTTTGATTTTTTGCACTCAGCTTTTCGTTAGGAACACACGCTGTTTTATTAGGGATTTCTTTCTGCCCATCCACTCTGGGATCTTTCTATCGTTTGTTTTGTTTTAATAGACATTTTTTCCAGCTCCTGCGAGACAGACACAAACACCGACTTCGGCAGCTCTTTACTCTGCGCTTTCTTGTGATCGTTCTCCTGCCACCTTTGTCATTACCGCTACTTTAACACTTTTTCAATGCGTATTGTAATAGGTAAGATCCCGCCTAGGCTATTGTTTTAAATTTCGTAATCTATATGTATGCTCTGTTGGATTTGGAAAAGTTATTACTGATGAAGGCTTACGCCGAAACGTTTACCAGAAGTGTTTTTCTTTGAGTGTCTATACTATTTTTAAAGCATCTTTTAGAATGAGCTTTTGAGAGTATATATATATTTATATATATTTATATATATGTATATATAGTTGAGTCACTGATGAAGGCTTACGCCGAAACGTTTACAAGAATGTGTTTTTTCTGAGTTTATATATCTATTTCTATTGCACATTGAGATTGAGCTTATGAGTATATATATATATATATATATATATATATATATGTATATATATATATATATATATATATATGTATATATATATATATATATATATATATATACATACATATATATATTTATACATATATATATATATATGTACTCATTAGCTCCATCTCAATATGTAATATTAGCTCAATCTCATATATATGTACATTTCCATACAAGCCCCTTGCAGGCATTGTTCTAATTGTTCTAATTGTTCGGTCTTCAAGATGTGCAACTTTACCAAACAAAATTTTCTATTCTAAATTAGCCTTTGATTGACAGATGAAATTTTTAGTTTTGAATATTGTTCTTATGCTTTTTATTCCATAGCCCGCAAAGCGCGTAAACTTTTTGTGACTCACCGGGTACACAGGAAAGGGCAATGCAACACAAAGGTGAAAAAGAGCCTCCGATGAGCAAACATTTCTAATGATAGCGAAACCAAAGGCATTTTTAAAAACGGAACAACGGTTGTTGTTCATGTAAAGCTAGTATCGAAGTGAAATATTAATTTCATAGTCTTTGGACTAAGTTTGCAAATTTTGCATCTTGGGACCATTTCTGTACCCACTTTTCTTCAGCTACTCTCATTGCTTGTTCTAGAAATCTGAGTTACTTGCTGCAATGTGCTGTCATTGAGCTCACCAAACTCAGTTCATAGGGTGTCTGATATTAACTCCTAAAGATTATGAAAGGTTATTGTATGCGTTAGCATATAATATGATGTAATATGATACATTATGATGCAATATGATGTAATGTAGTTTGGTGCGGCGTGAGATAATAGTGTGTCATGCCATGTATCTTCATAATTGATCAAGTCCTTGCAGATTACAGGAACATTTATCAAGATATCTTGCATTCTCCATTGTAGGTAATGGATGGTTCGACTGAAAATTTACTTTTACGGAAACGAGTGAATACTCTGCTCTCTGTTGTTTTATACGATAATGCTATTTCCTACATTTCATAGGCCGTTGGAGACAACATGGTAGCCTCCGCAGTATGATTCGCTTTAGCCATGTTGTTCGCAGCGTCAGTTACAACGAAGGTGCCAATGACTTCACAGTTGTCGTAAAGAATTTAAAGGAAGATTGCATTCTCAAGACCCAAAGGTTTGATTACGTAGTCACTGCTACTGGACACTTTTCAGTCCCAAACTCCCCGACATTTCCAGGCATTGAGGGATTTCCGGGTCGAGATCTGCATTCACATGATTTCCGTGAAGCAAAGCAGTTTAAAGGTGAAAAGTTGCTGTTGATAGGATCTTCTTACTCAGCTGAAGACATTGCTCTCCAGTGCCTGAAATACGGAGCCGAATCAATAATTTGTTCGTGGCGAACACAACCCATGGGATTCCATTGGCCGGCTGAAATCACTGAAAGACCCTTGCTCACTGAAATTAAAGGTATAGTGTCTGTCATTGAAGCTGTATATTTGAATTCCCTATCCTTTTCTTGCATACAGTAATAACTATAACATTTGACCTGTAAGGGGTCTATATGATATAAAAAACGAGTTTTTATACAGGATATACACTTCAACGAGTTAAAACTGCTGTTATTAATGTGTGTCCTGTGTCCTATGCCTTAATGCAATTTTCCTAAATATCTACAGTTAAAACTGAATCGCATAAAAGTAAGATTACAGATGTATAAAAGAGCAGGTCTACCTAATTACATTCAAAGTTTCAGGTCAAATTTAAGATAAATGTCGTTGAAAATGTTCTTTAAGTTGTTCTTAAATTCCTTATTGTTCTCAATTCTACGAAGTTCCAGGGGTAGTTCATTGTACAACTTTGCACCCATAAACATAACGATTTTCGTGCGTACTCAGTTTTGATCCTTGGTAGTTTTAATGTGTAGTTGTTGTTTCGAGTCTGCTTTCATGCTCTTGCAACGCGAAATGATTCTGCAACTGTTCACAAGTTTCCTTGTCTAAACATTTTCGTACCAGCTTGCAAGCCCTAGTCTTGTTAGCATTGACGATCGACGTACGCTTCTGGCTTGGTTTTACATCCCCAAAGACTATTTTCTGCGCACATGAGGGAAGTGATGAGAGCCTGCTCAACTGGGTATTAGTATATTTCAACGGTATTATGCCACAGTATGTGAATGTTGGTAGTATCATTGAATGATAAATTGTAGCAGCTGTGGCTTGATTAAGATACGACCTAATTTTGCTAAAAGTCATAGCCTACCAGACGCTTTTTGTAACAAGTATGGAAATTTGAATTTAAGTTTAGCCAGCTATCTACGCGGACACCGAGATACTTGTATTCCGTTGTGTTGTTGATGACAGTTTGATCTGACAATGTCATTTCGAGTGGCTCTGTTTGCTTTTATCAATTCTTCGTGAGGTGCCGAAGAAAGGGATTCTGTTTAACCTTTCTTTAAATTTAGAACCAGTTCGTTGCACTTTAGCCAGTCCGCTAAGCGATCCATGTCCTTTGACGATTTGGCTTTGATAGACTGGATGTCCTTGTCTGCAGCATACAAGACTGTGTCGTCAGCATACTTCAAGATGCTCGAATGCTCAATTACGTCCACAGCATAATTGAACAATATCAAGAACGATAAAGGACCCAATATTCATCCCTGTGGTACTCCTGTCAGCAGTGCGTTCTCCTTTGAGAACAACTGTTATAGGCTACTTTTGCTTTCCGGAAGAAAAGGTAATCCTTGAACTACTCTATTTCCTTGCCTTCAATTCCATAAAGAGGGAGCTTATCTAGCAATGTTGCATGACTTACAGTGTCAAAAGCTTTGCTTAGGTTCACAAATATCGCTCCGAACAATTTGTATTTGTCGACGTTGTTCCTGATACTATCCAGTAAGATAATTGCTGCATATTCTGAGGATAGTTTTGGCCTGAAGCCAAACTGGAACTTTGTAAGCAAGTGGTTCTTGTCAAGAAAAGTTATGAGTTGACGATGTATAGTTTTTTCAATGATCTTAGAAATCACAGGAAGCATCGATATTGGCCTATAATGATCTGGGTTAGAGTGTGCACCAGATTTATGGATTGGGATAACTTTTGCCACCTTCCAGTCAGTTGGAAAGGTGCTGGTTCTCAGTGACAAATTTATTAAGTGTACTAATGGTGCAGATATTAATTCAGCTGGATCTTTGATTAGACCTGGTTTTAAATCGTCTAATCCCGTTGCTTTATTTCTTTTAACTGACTTCAGCTGTTGTTCAACCTCCTTACTCGATACCATCTTGAATATGAACTTTTGATCAGTTTTCTTTGAAATTTTTGTTGGCCTTTTCCAACTGAAGTTGCATAATGGAAAGGCCTTCTCCTTTAAAGATGTTACTATGCTGGTAAAAAAGGATCAAAAAGTATCGGCCATGAGGTGTGAATCTCTTATTTTAACACCATCAACATGATGTTAAACTACGATGAGTGTACTCTTGTAGATATTGCACGTCATTTGCATTACTTAACTTCTAATAGAATAAGGTTCTGCATTTAAGAAACTACCGGGTGTCCCAGAAAAAAAACGCAACGGATTTGATCAGGGCTAGCAGTTGCAATTTAGATCGAATCAATCCAGAATTATGTTTAAGCAATCCTCGATAGTTAACTTGAAGAAAAATAGCATGTTTTTTAGAATTGGTGAATGGAGACATGGGAATGTTAATCTTGAAAGTCCAACTTTGCCACCATCTTCAAACAAGAGCTTGTGGGTATTGCCCTAAACTGAAAATGCGCTGGTTTGGGAACCTCCAGAATCACTACGAAATACGGGCATAAAACCTTGTGCTGAGGAAAATACTTGAATAGAAATCAAAACCTTACCTTCAAAATCAAATCCATCAATTTTACTCTCAAGAGAAATCTCTCGTCATTCTACAGAAGTTATAAAATTTTGGAATTGCATCTACCAAGACAGAGTAACAGGTGAGCTACTTTGCTTGGGGGGGGGGGAAATAAGCAGGTTCTTGCAACTTTCATTTTTTGAATGAAATCCATTTTGCATGATCTTTCTCAGCATCATTAAGCAAGGTTTCCATATGATCGTAACAGTCGGCGACCTACTGCGACACATTGGCGACGTGTCCCCGATCAGTCGGCGACACATGGAAACGATCATTGTTACGATCATATGAAAACCAGGCTTTAACCCTATCAGGCATAGGGTATTTGATGCTCTAGGAAGCCTGGGGGCTGATTCAGCCCCCATAATTTATTTCTGTTCTGGACAACATAGAGCCTGGAAACTTTGCATGTGTATAGAATATCATATGGTGAACCCAAAAATGAAACCTATCTTTAGATATATCACGTGACCTTTCAATGACGTCACATTGTTTAATTTTCAAAGTCAATAGGGTTCAGTACTAAAAATTTGGATGATTGTGAGAAAACGAAAAGCACAAAGGACATCAGTCCAATTTCATTGTATTCTATGTCTAAATAGCATTTGCTCTGGGAAGAAAAATTAATAAAAAGTGATGACGTCATCACACAGGAATGCAAAGGATGTGTGCATGCATAGTGCCAAAACCCGCAAAACCATACGTTCAAATTGAAAAATTGCTAATTTGTAGCATAGAGCATCAAAAGTAGTATGGATTCCCTTCTTTTCATCATGTTATCACATTAGCCTTAGATTTTAATGGCGATTCGAGCTTACTATGTATTGTTTGCAGCAGGTTTACAAATCTGGCAATTTGAAGTACCATTGTTTTTGACTCTCTGGAGACGTAATATTTTCTATCATCTGCGTGTTCATTGATAGTCATGCATGCGGCATGGTTTCTCCCATGCAGAATAAAACAGAGTTTGTTTGGAGAATTTAGTAAATTTTGCACACTCGTGCTCAGTAGTTGCAAATCGAAATCTCCCATCCACCCGCATCTTTCACATGTTCATGTTGGATCTTCTTTCTTTTGCAGATGCACCTTGAAAGTTTTTTTTCCAATATGAACGACGGAACTAGTTTTGCGGGGAAAATGCAGGTTTTCCTTTCAACACCTCCTTCGTGAGGGTTATTTGCTTTTTCGGGAGATGGGCTTAGTTCCCTCGGTTCCCTCAAAGCCCAAATTGCCATAAAATGCAACCTTATCTTTGTCTGATACTTATGAGGAAAGATTTACGAAAAGGCTGAAAAATATCTGAAGAGCAGCCAGGCCCCAGCTTCCTTGGACCCATTTTTGGGAGTGTAGCTTTAATTAGGAATTATTCAATATTTTACACATACATCTCTCGCATACTGATCGCGTTTACCCCCTGGAATGAATTTGATTTTTTCAAAAAATTAATTTTCGATCGTGACAAGGATAAAACTAAAAGTCAGAAAATTTCAGCGTTGTAAGAACTTGGTAAAAATCTACAGACGAAAAACAGCTAGAGGGCTTGTCCAGCCCCCCTAGGCTTGATAGGGTTAAACTCAACTCAACTCTTCCGATGCGTCCCCGTATCGTACTGTCCCCGTCCAATCCGCGACGTGGGAGACATCACTCAGAAAATATTTCCATTTAACGCAATTATTAATTAATTAACAACTTGTTTGTTTACAGTTGGCAACATAAAAAATAGCTAAAGCTAATTAACGCCAACAACCCTAACCCTATTTACAATTTTCGAAAAAATTAAAGATATTCATAAAAACCCTAAGTCTTTGACAAAAGTTTTGCACAATCTGCAAACGCATCGTGCAACTGTCCCCGATGTGCCCCTGAGCTTGTTCGGTGACGCATCGCCCCGACTGTTACGATCATATGGAAACCAGGCTTTACGAAGCAAGCAATCATCTTTATTTAGGGGAAAATTATCCACGAAGAAGATCCTTAAAATGCTCACTCGTGCTTGGCTTTTTTGCAGGTGCACTATGAATGAAGAGACAAATGTTCCTTTGTGAAACTATGCAATAACATGTTTGTCTATTTTCATCTTTGAACTTTGATTGGGTTCTTCCTCATGACAACTACGCCATGTTGATGACTAAACACTGTGTTTGCAGTGAGGCTAAAACCCAAAAGCTCTGTTTTGGAAGTGGAGGCAAAATAGGGCTTTCAAGATTAATATTCCAGTTCTCTATGCACCATTATCAACAACAAGGCATTTATCTTCAAGGAAGATTATTTCAAAAATTATTCCAGGTTGATTCTCTATAAATTCTCGTCGCTATCCTTGGTCAAATGTGTTGCGTTTTTTCTGGGACACCCGATACCTAAAAGAAACTTTCAGGCTAGTAGAAAAATGATTAGCCCTCTAGTAGTCGGTCACACAGGGATGCCGAACTGGGAAATGGTGTTCACTTCATTTGGAAAGATGCTTCTAGACCAAAATTTGATGCTGAAAACGATGGTGCCGACCGATTTTTGAAAAATGGTGCCCAAAATTCCATAATGGCTACCTGAAAATCCAATATGGCTGCCATACCATTTCTTCATTGAATATGCCCTTCTCATGTAGCAAGAATGCTGTTCAGATATTCTTTTGTGCTTAAATGCCAATAAAGACGATATTTTGAAATTTATATGCTAAAATTCAAAATGGCGCCTTTAAAATCCAAAATGGCTGCCGTATCATTTGGTCCCTCATAGAATACTCTTTGTTCCAGATTTTTGTGGCTGTTCTTACAAAAAATTGCAACAAAAGAAAATTTAAACGTTTAATATAAAATAATTGCTCAGTAACACATATCTTTCATCAATAACCCTAAAAATAACATCTTTCTTTTGTTACCAGTGGCAATTCATTGTTCACGTCATTGGGCGTTCCTCTCAAAAGGTCACGTCTTTTGCTTGTTTTTAGGACTGAATTTTTTGACATGAGTTTCATTTGTTGAAAGACCTGATCAATCTCTAAGATCGACCAAAATTTCGCGAATTTTCATAAATTAGTGAGTTACATGGGTCCAGTATTGAATTGCAGACAAGGGTTCTTTTGAAGATCTGGCTGGTAGTCTAGCTCGACTTTCAGTGGGACTAGCTCCACTCAGCCCCCTCATGTCAATCACACTCAAGCCAGTAATTGGCGAAACTCAAAGAAAGCTTTTTGGCGCTAAATCAAAAGAATCGTAATGCGAAAACAAACTCTCTGTGTCAGCAGAGGGATGGATTTGAAAGTTCAATTAACATCGCTTCTAAAACTTTGAGGTGGAACGCTTACCTTGCCCTACTCAAAATTTGGAGACAGCTTCGCTATAGCTGCTCTTGCACCCATTACAGCTCGGCAAATGCAAACCAATCGCAGAATCTCTTTCTTGTTTAGCCGGACCAGATCTGCATTTTCGTTTTGGTTAAGAACAACCATTACATGTACATCTGTCAGTACCATTTCTTATAGCTAGGAGTACGTGTTATCCGATCTTGCCAACAAGCTTTTGGGGTGTCCTACCTATGTAGTGTACATCGCGCTCGCACTTAAATTCATACTCAACATTTCTTTAATTAATGGCAGGAAGTACATTCCATGGGGATTTTGGCAGTATATGCTGAGACGCTGAAACCACCCTAGAATCAACGGTGCTGTAAGAACTATCATTGGCTTTACCAATTTGACCTTCAAACCTGGAAGAAGAAGCTACATCGGATGACTGTGTATGGATGACCTGTCATCCAGGTTTGAAAGCCATTGATCGTTGTTACAACACCGTATGTTCTAGGATCTGTTTTACGCAGGCCCATAGGAGGGACACCAATTCGCGGCGTCACAAAGCCCTTCGGGGGCGGAGCCCCTGGAAACAATTTTCGAGCCATGTCCTTCCTTATTTTGGCAACGCCCTTCTTTGAATGCCGAAAGGCATTTCATGCTCGGAGGACCGCAAGCGAAATACCGGATGCCCTAGAAAAAACGCAACAGATTTGAAAAATTCTAATGGAATTGTTTCTTACTCATTATCAAACGATAATTTTTATTGAAATCTGCAACAATTAGGATAATTTTTCATACATTTTCCAGTATTTTTGGGACTTGGTTGTAAAGATAAAAACCGGCAAAGTTCAAAATTGTCCTTAGGCCATCATTAGGCCATCATTAGAGTTATATTCTTAATTGGAAATGAACACTGAAAGTTCCCTCAAAACTAGATAGCGCATGAATCAGCTAGGGATCCCTTTGTCACAGTTTCTTAATCAAATTGTATGCTTGTCTGTAATGCTGTGAAGTTGCATGTATGACATGCTTGTAATTTGCAGTATACTGGTTTGCCCTGGCAACAATTTTAAAGTTTATTGATTTTTAACTCTGCAACCAGATTTGTTTCAAACAGGCTGGCTAAAACCAAACAACAGCACAAGAATACTTAGTCCAAAGCATCACGAGCTCTCGTAGTTTATATGCGTTTTATTTAGAGGTACTTTTCGTGCCTGAGGGGGGGGGTCACTTGACTTGACGGGATGTGCCGCTCAACAGGGTGTCCATTTACGGTGAAAACTATGCGACAGGGTATCCTTTTCTGATAAAAATTATGCGACAGGGTATTACAATTGATAAGAAAGATAAGAAAATTATGCGACAGGGTGTCATGTGAATGGATGCCTTTTAGAGTTCTCTTGAAACAATGGATTTCAGCAAACTTTTTATGCGACAGGGTATACTTTTGGGCCATTTTTTATGCGACAGGGTACAGGGTGTGGAGAGATTTGCTACACACTCCCGTCACTTCCCTAGTCAAGTAACCCCCCCCCCCCCTCTGGGTTTTCGTGTCACTTAAGAAAGGGCTTCTGATGTCAAAAGGGCTGAACTATCTAAAATTGAATTTTCTACCATCGGAGTCTACAACAACGAATTCTTTTTAGATGCTAAGGATTGAATTGAGCAATTCTTACTGTTTGCATATGTAGCACCATTAGGTAGTTGAGGCGGTCGTTTGTTGTAGTTGACCTAAGATAGGTCTTGACTCACAATACACACTTCAGAATCCCGTTAGTGATTGCTTGAACTGTTCCAGATTCATAATTTGAGTGGTTTATATCTATCTCACCTTCGGGACGTTGACAGTACTGAAAGAGAGAGAGAGCACAAGGAAAAACTTTTTTGGAGATTCACTTCAGGGTTAGTTCAGCCAATATTCTACGTTACATTAGCCTGTTAACCAGACCCTATTTTTGGTCTGGTTAACAGGCTAACTTTACATACGATGAATGAAAAATGTAACTTTTGGAAATCATAGGGCGGGGGTGGCACTGCTGCGGGCCTGGTTTCAAATCTCAGCGTAGAAAAAAGTTAGGCAAGGTCCAGTAATTTCGCTGTACAGTAAAATTCACGAAGATGATAATGATCTGATTCCCTTTATTCTCGAAATAAAGTATGATTTGAGAGCATAAAGGGTTGGTAATTATTCAAAAGCAAGAGCTTTGTTACTGATTATCACTAATGGCTAATCAACATTATCACTAATGGCCAATCAAAACCACGACAGTGTGCCCTTAAAGGGTTTGTGCAAGGATATAAGCCTGCATTTGCACAAGGCAGAAAAATCTAAAAATACCCCATTGAAATTGATGGCCAACACATGTTGTTAATAATCGATAGCTAACGAAAAAATGCCGCGTTTGCGCATTTTCTTTGTTCTATTTATAGAGAAGCCTATTTACCATTGCACACTCCCTTTAAGAAATGTTGCGTATGAATTTACGTGCGAGTGTGATACTTGCTACGTTGATAAGTCATCCAAAAGACTCGTTGACTGGATGAGACAACACGTGCCCCTAGCAATAATTATTGTTCTTTTACAGGAGTCAACAGTTTTCTTTTTACAGATAACGGTGTTTTTATTGAGTTAATAGCTTTAGTACGAAGAGTCCGTCATTCAAGGCTATTTGCAAATTTTTACTACAAATTATTTGTTTATACATTCAAGAAGGTTTATATATCCAATATCGTGTGACGTTCTTTCAAGTCTCATATGAAGAGCAACTGGTCAATCTTGTCTTCCATGTTGTCCACAACAGGTCGCAAAAAGTTTGATACGATAGCAGATATTCAATGTTGTTCTGTTGAAAGGGCGAAGGCAAAAAGTTTACATCACTGATGAAGCTACCTCGTGCTTAGAAAGCTACCTCCTGATTAAATAGCTTAGGAAGAAGTTCAAGCAAGCCATTCTTTTCATCCCATTTCATAGTGAACTGTTTGATTATTGGATCTGAAGAGCTCTAACCAAAAGCTTATAGATGAGAAGAAACTGCAGCCTAAGGTGTTGTGATGCAATGGTGTACAGTGGCGGATTTAGGGGGGGGGCAGATGGGGGCAACTGCCCCCCCTTCACGATGAAAATTCAGCTTTGGCGCCCCCTTTTTGGCAAGAAAAGCGCCCCTTATCCTGACCCGAATGCACTCTTTTTTCAGTGATTCGTTCTGAATGCGGCGAAACATATAAACTAAGGCGTTATTCTGTAGAAAAACCAGATAATTTACTCGAATAAAGCCCCAAAAATTTTCGCGCGCCTTCGGCGCGCTAACTTTTCACTGTGTTTTTGGCGCCCCCTCTCCAAGTTGCCCCCCCTTCAACTTCGGTCTGGATCCGCCCCTGATGGTGTAATCCCATGACTTTTCGGCAAGAACATTCAGGTGGAGTGGGCTCGTACGCAGCAGAACCCCACTCTTTGAGGGTCATGAAAAAGTGTCACAGACTCGACCAGGTCTGCTCTATTTCTTCGATCCCAGTGCTTGGCGCTGAAAACGCAACTTCACCTTCAACGTGGTGTGATGCATAACCTGCAAAACAGACTTTCCTGAAATGTTTCATGCATCGGAGAATGATGATATTGAAAGCAATGATGATTTTGAAAGCAGTGAAGAGATGGGAATTGAAGGAGATGAGCAATCAGATGCAAATGGAGAGGAGAGTGATACAGATAGTGACAATCTAGAATCAGAAGACCATGTGTCAGCATAAGAAGATGACTAGAGGGGTCTCTCAAACTTCAGTATAGATATGTGAACACAAAACATACTGTTTGTTACCAAGAATATGTTTCTGTCGATGCGTATCCAAGCATGAGGGGGCTGGGTGGAGCTAGTCCCACTGAAAGTCGAGCTAGACTACCAGCCAGATCTTCAAAAGAACCCTTGTCTGCAATTCAATACTGGGCCCATGTAACTCACTAATTTATGAAAATTCGCGAAATTTTGGTCGATCTTAGAGATGTATCAGGTCTTTCAACAAATGAAACTCATGTCAAAAAATTCAGTCCTAAAAACAAGCAAAAGACGTGACCTTTTGAGAGGAACGCCCAATGACGTGAACAATGAATTGCCACTGGTAACAAAAGAAAGATGTTATTTTTAGGGTTATTGATGAAAGATATGTGTTACTGAGCAATTATTTTATATTAAACGTTTAAATTTTCTTTTGTTGCAATTTTTTGTAAGAACAGCCACAAAAATCTGGAACAAAGAGTATTCTATGAGGGACCAAATGATACGGCAGCCATTTTGGATTTTAAAGGCGCCATTTTGAATTTTAGCATATGAATTTCAAAACATGGTCTTTATTGACAATTAAAGCACAAAAAACTACCTGAACAGCACTCTTGCTACACGAGAAGGGCATATTCAATGAAGAAATGGCATGGCAGCCATATTGGATTTTCAGGTAGTCATTGTGGAATTTTGGGCACCATTTTTCAAAAATCGGTCGTCACCATCGTTTTTAGCATCAAATTTTGGTCTAGAAGCATCTTTCCAAATAAAGTGAACACCATTTCCCAGTTCGGCATCCCTGTGTGACCGACTATAGCCTTATACGAAACACACAAGCCTCACACAAGTTCTATTTTGATTGATCATAGGTCCTGGTTTGATGGTCTAGGGGCCTTCCAGTTCAAGGAAAATTCATAAGAAATGGCTGCCAAGATGTCATAGATTTTAACAGATTTTTGCATATCGTTGATGGCATACACGAGGGGCTAATAGATCTGTAACCAATCATATCGGTAATGACCTACTTTTCCTGTAATTTCCAGAAAAGAAATTCGAGAAGTTAAGGAACAAATACGAAATATTATATGTTTAGAGGCCCCCTAAGGGATCTCGGGCTCCGAGTCTCCAGGACGTATTTTAATGGGCTCCGGGCTCCCAAAGACAAAATTGCTGTGCTCAAGGGCTCCATTGTATGCTCTTCCGGGCTCCAGGAACTCTATTTCCTAAAATTCGAGAAAATGGCCATGGGAATTTTCTGGGCTCCAGGGCTCCAAGCTTTCAAAATGATGGGCTCCAGGGCTCCAGTGACCCCCCTTTGGGGGCCTCTGTTTAAGAAACATTTAAGGCTAATGTGTGAGGAAATTGGTCTCTCAAATGCGGGGCTTTACCGTACTTGTTGACGTTTTAGCATGGTGGACCTTTTTCCTCCTCTTCTTCCTTGAAGCTACCAAAATATAGCGATGAGAATTACCTCAATCATTCTTTGGGCAATTAGCTTTTAAACGTAATATTGATCATTAACCAATCTCGTCATCCGTTGCTGGGCAACCAAAAAGCAAAGGCAGTAGGAAACATCTTTACTTTTTCACAAGGAAGAAATATGTTTTTTGAAATATTCAACAAATTTTGATAGAAAGAGGTGTCAAATTATCCATCATTTGATCTCAAAATTGTCACATCTCATGTTTATTCACCCTATTGGTTGGGCTATATGATACGTCCTATTTTTGTAGGGTTTGTTGGGACTCCTCACTGTCCCATGTTGCCAGCTCTGCAGACTATTGAAAAGTATATCATTCACAAATAACAACTGTCTTGGCGGCCATGACATTGATCAATCTATCAATTACGATCTTTCAAACTCAACACTCCCTTGATCAACAACTCTGACAACTAGTGACAAACAACTAACTGAAACTGACAAGTCTCCAAACATTTAATGTAATTGCCAATTTTTGTAAGCATGATACAGCAAAAGTTAAAGAAATAAGTAATAATGAAATCGTCCGTTCCCACATAAAAATAACCCTAAAATTGAAAAGTCCATTGCTATCTGGTATGCGTTAATGTCCATAATCTTCAAAAGCAGTAATTTCCTTGTTAGTAACCTTAAAGCTGCTAATTGAACAGGCGTGTCCACTAATAGGATAAATCTGTAACCACATTCTACAAAATACCCTTTAGAGGTTTCTATGGGAACGCGATGCCTAATGATAAATTCCGAACACTCTCCCCCCCCCCTTGACTCACTCTGAGTCAAGCATGGCACGTGTAAGTGCACGCGCATCCAAAGCTGCGACCCTGGGGATTCTGCGCACCAACTCATTTCTTCCACTTTCTTCCCCATCTGTCCTCACAACTTTTTCCTCTTTGCTCTCTTCCATACATCCTAGTCCTTCCTTCTTCTCATTTGTTACTTCCAATGGATACAACTTCTGTAGCGGTCTATTCAAAATTTCTGGTTTACCCTTACAAATTACACGCAAAGTTGCTCCTCTTACCATTCCATCTCTACCTGTGATTAAACTTTCCACTCTTCCCATCTTCCACACGTTGCGTTTCACCTTGTCATCTGCAATTATCACAATATCTCCTTCATGGCTCATGGCTGTTTCTCTTCCAGATGAGTTGTGTGTTTCTCTTAAATCACAAAGACATTCCTTTCGCCACCTGTTCCAAAAATGAGAAAGTTTTGTGGTCAAATAGGCAAACCTTTTGCTAAAAGAAGTTTGTTCATCATCATCTAAATCATACTTGTGATCAAAGTTATCTGCAACTGGAGACAATCGTTTTCCAAATATCAAATGTGAAGGAGTCAAAACTTCAACATCACATTCATTGTAAATGTATGTAATAGGTCTAGAGTTCAGAATGTTCTCTACTTTGACCAGTACCGTGTGCATCTCATCCATTGTTAGTCTAGCATTGCCTATAACCTTCCTTAATGAGCGCTTCACCAACCCGACCATCCGCTCAAAGACCCCGCCCATCCACGGACTACGCTCTAAGTTGAACTTCCAAGGGATTCTTTTTCTCCGCAACTCTTCTTCCACATCTGTATCCTTCCAAAATTTCTTCAGAATCTTCCTTGATGCCTTAAAGGTCTTCGCGATATCAGTAACAATCAAACTAGGCGTACCTCTCCTAGCTGTGAACCGTCGTAAATATCTAATAAAAGTTGGTGTTGCTAAATTTTCCACAATCTCAAGATGCAACGCTCTTGTGACACAACAAGAGAATAGTGCAATATACACTTTCCGCATAACACCTGAATCATCTTTCACATACAACGGTCCCGCGAAGTCAATACCTACCTTGCTGAAAGGATCAGACTGTTGCACCCTAAAATCAGGGAGTGGGGCCATTGGTGGTGGATTGTAAGACTTACCTTCATGCCTTTTACAAATGATACACTTGCCTATCAATTTCTTGACATACTGTCCTCCCTTGGTTATCCAGTACTTAGACCTTACCTCTGCTAGTGTCATTCTCAGCCCTCCATGATGTACCTTGCAGTGAAGATCATTAACAAGCAGTTCTGTAAATCTGTGACATTTCGGTAAAATAATTGGTTGCTTACCTTCAACCTGTAAGTCTGAATTACAAAGTCTTCCTCTGCACTTGAGAATACCTTCCTCGTCAACAATTCCTAACTGAGCACAAATCTTACCATAGCGTGGAGAACATTTCAACAGTTTCTGAGCATTCAAAATCCAGTATCTCTCTGCAGCAGTCATGTTTTCAGTGCTCAAAATTCCTTGTTCAAGTGGTTGTTTACTTACCTTGGCCTTCAAATTTGCAATGAACATTTGTACATAAGCGGTTACTCGGATAAGCTTACCAAATGTACCAAACTTACCAATGTCTATCACAGGTGTCTCTACCTCAAGGTCTGCTGCTAAAAGGACATTTGTTGATTTCCTTTCACTTTCTGCTTCACTGGATATATCTGAAGTAAAACTGTTAGGCCAAAATTCCCTTGACCTTACCAACCAATCTGGACCGTTCCACCACAATTTACTCTCCTGCAATTTCTTACCTACAACTCCACATGAGCCTAAATCTGCAGGATTCTCGGTACCAGGACAATGTCTCCACTTCTCTTTTGAAGACAAAGTTAATATCTCATTGACCCTGTGTTGCACAAATTGTTTCCACTCATTTCTATTTTGGATCCAATAGAGTGCTGTTTTGCTATCTAACCAATAATACATTTCATCAATTTTCATCTGTGGAGATAAGGCATTACACACCGTGTTCATCAAAACAGCAAGGATACGAGCAGACATCAGCTCTAATCTGGGGATGGTCAATGGCTTCAAGGGAGCTACCCTGGTTTTCGAGCAAATAAGTCTGTTAAAAGTACCATTCTGAGTCTCGCAAACAAGATAAATCACAGCACAATAGCCCTTTTGGCTAGCATCACAAAATCCATGCAACGAACATTTAACGATCTCACCTTTCTGGTCTTCATACAAACACCGAGGTATTGTTATTGTACCTACTTCCTGGAGTTCCTTGATCCATAAATCCCATTTGACTCGCTGCTCTTCAGACAATTCCTCATCCCATCAAAGTTTTGTCAAGCACGGCTCCTGAAATAGAATTTTAGCTGTCACTGATATGGGAGAGACAATGCCTAAGGGGTCAAACAATTTAGCTAATGAGCTTAAAATTTCACGCTTGGTCACTTTCCTGTCTGATTCTATTTCTGTCATTTTTGTTAAGTCAAACTCAAAATTATCATTCTCTCGATCCCAGGTGATTTCCAGTACTTTACTCTTCAAGTTTCCCTTGCACGTATCTCCCAAGGTACTTTTGGCGAATGACTGATCAACTTCATGGTCTTTGCTGGTGCTTGCCTCTGTCACTTTCTCTTCTTTCTCAATCTTCTCTGCCAACTCTGTGCTGTTGGTTTTCCATTTTCGCAAGTGAAATCCACCTTTCTGCAATCTGTACTTGACTTTGTGGTACAGATCTAATGCGCTACTTACGTCTTCAGCTCCTGACGCCAAATCATCAACGTAGAACTCTCTTTTTACCTTGTTGGCAAATTGTGGGTCTGTCTCCTTGCAACCTTCTAAATGATGCCTGATAACTGCATTTAACAAGAAAGGCGACGAACGGACGCCAAACACAACCCTTTGGTAACGCAAGGTGACAAGTGATGGATTCTCTGTATTGATGCTGTCTACCCACAAAAAACGCAAACTGTCTCGATCACATGGGTGTATACCTACGTTGAGAAAAGCTTTCTCAATGTCAGCAACAAGGGCTACTTCCTGCTCTCTCAAACGAATAAGAAGATCAAACAACAAAGGTGTCAAAGACGGACCAGTGTGTAAACAATCATTCAAAGAAGTATCATTAGACCTTTCCTTGCAAGAAGCATCACAAAGACGATCCGTACTTTAGTTGTTTCTGCATCACGACGAATAACTGGTTGATGAGGCAAATAGTGAAGCTTCTCAGCTTCCGTGCTTTCCAAATCAACAACCTTCTCAATGATACCCAGCTGAAGTTGCTCATTTATGATTCGATCATATTCTTCCAGTACCTCAGGCTCCTTCTTTAACCTGGAAGGTTGACTTTTAAGTCTAGACACTGCAATGGAATAATTATCAGGTAAGGGCTTATGTCCTATCTTCCATGGCAGCTTGGTAGAATATCGCTCACCATCAAATTCAATGCTGTCTATGGTATCAGTGTGTACCTCATCTTGTTATCTGATACCTATACTATCAAGATCCCACAACTTATGCACATCATTGTCTAATTTCACTTTCTCTGCAACAGAAAGATTACAAGTTGCATTCAATGTACAATTCACAGTAGTATCTGATGTAATATCAAGTCTCTCACCTTTGATTGGACCAGACAGAACCCAGCCGAGTTTTGTTTTAACAGCCACTGGCTCATCTTGTCTCCCTCTTCTGGTTTCTCCATCCTGGAATCTCCACATAAAATCACTGCCAACAAGCACATGAATCTGCAATGATTCTTCGTTTGGTGTAACATCAGCAAACCATATGTCTTTCAAATGCTTGTAGTTGTTCTTCACAATTTCTAAATGTTGATTTGTGATTTCTGAAATGGAATCTACAACAAGAGCATCAATTTTTATGCTACACCCCCACCCTTGGGCATAAGGGTCAACTCCATAACATCCCTTTTACTAACTTCTGGCTCTTTACTACCAAATGTACGCAAACTTAACAATTCCTGCTTAAAGGGTGTTAATTCAGCCATTTGAACAACATTCGAAGTAACAAATGATTTGCTGCTTCCACTGTCAAAAAGAACTCTCACCTGGACATTCTTCCTTCCCTTCAGGACACCCTGGGCGGTTTGCAGGGCCACCCTCCCCCCACATCCAACATTCTCTATGCAAGAATGCGCATTAACACTCTCAACTGGAGGGGCAGTGGGTTTGGGGTCCTTAGACGCCCTTAGACGCACTTACGCTACCGGACTTATCCTTATCACGTAAAGAAACATGGTGTTTACCATTACATTTCAAGCAAAGAACCCGAGATCTACATTTAAAGGCACGGTGACCTTTAATCAAGCACACAAAGCAACGACCAAACTTCTTAACCAAGTTCTTACTTTCCTCAATGTCAGTTACTTTTTCACAAGCAGTCTCTTCGTGTGTTCCAAGGCAAAATGCACATTTGTGCTCTCTCGTCTCACTGTGTAAAGCCGTTGCTGTCTTCGTTTGGTTTCCTGGGTTGCTCTGCTTCCATCCTCCTGCATTCGATGTTGTTGGTCTAGAAGCTCCATCTTTCTTACTGGCGTTTTTCCGGATATATGGAAGGTTGCAAAAGTGATCCCTATCTTTAAAAAAGGTGATCGGTCAAATGTTGATAACTATCGCCCGATCTCTCTGCTCTCCTGCTTTGAGAAAATTCTCGAGCGACTCATGTACAATAGGATGACTGACTTTTTGAAAAAGCACAAGATATTATACAAGTTACAGTTTGGATTCAGAGAAAACCACTCAACTACACTTGCACTTATTGAAGTTTTAAACGAAATCTACTCCAATCTCGACTCTGGAAAATTCGTACTAGGAGTCTTCCTTGACCTTAAGAAAGCTTTTGATACCATTGACCATAAAGTCCTTATACACAAACTTGAGCATTATGGCTTTCGCGGAGTAGTGAGCAAATGGTTCACTAGTTATCTCTCTAATAGAAAGCAGTATGCTTGCGTTAATGGTGAAAACTCCGAACTTGATGTTATTACCACCGGTGTCCCACAGGGCTCTGTACTAGGACCTTTGCTTTTTACAATTTATGTTAATGATATGCAGCATGCATCTAATCTGCAGCCACGGCTTTTTGCTGATGATACCAATGTATTCACGACTGATTCAAACATCGACCACTTAATACAAAACACAAATAATGAGCTTCTAAACTTAGACACTTGGTTTAAAGCAAACCACTTGAAGCTAAGCCTAGACAAAACTACATATTGCATTTATTCCCCTAAAGAGAAACTACTAACATATAATGACGAAATTCGAATCGGTGATGTGGTAAAAAGGTCTGATAGTGTCAAGTACCTTGGATTATTAAGCGATGAAAAACTAACTTGGGAAAAGCATATAGATGAGCTAGGGAGCAAAATAGTTCAATATGCCTCCATTTTCCGCAAAGTCCGTGACCTGCTTCCCACAAATTGTTTGCAGTCCTTATTCAATTCATTTATTCAATCTAGGATAGATTATGCCATTGAAATATATGGAGATGCAAATAAGAAAGCCATCCAACGTATTCAGGTGCACCAAAACAGGATACTGAAGATATTACAATTCAAAAGGAGGCTGGCTTCTACTAACGAAATACATAAAAAGTTCAATGTGTTAAAAATTTCTGATCAATATGAATTCAAAATCCTGAAACTAATGCATTCTTACGTCAACAACAAGGAAATCCTGCCTGACGCATTTCATAATCTTTTCCGAACAAGGTCATCCCTTCACAGCTATCGAACAAGGAATGAAGATTTATTTGAAATTCCAAAGACAAGAAATCGTTTCGACAATTGTGCAATTTCTGTAAAAGGAGCAAAGATATGGAACAACCAACCTGCTGAACTGAGGATAATCGCAGGGAAAAACAAGTATCTAAATCATGTCAAACAGCTCAAGCTAGACTCCTATGAATGAATATGTTGGTGACATCGAATTTGCTTTTAGATTATTTTTTGTAGTATGTTAGCTTGTTTATTTTAGTGATGTACTTTTTCATTGTACAAATTCATAATTATGCTGTTGTTGAATTGGTATGTTTTAGCAGGGAGGTCAAGTTATCTCCCTGGTTTTTAGGGTTTTTAGAAATAAAATTGTTGCTGCTCTTGCTCTAATTAGAATAAATCAAATATTTAGATATTGTAATCAAACTGTTCCGTTTTGTTGTAAGCGCCCCAGACTCGATAAGCTTTGCTTCTCTGGGGCGTATGAAAGAGTATGTAGTTAGATTTAACAATGCTTTTTCATGAATCATTATCATCACCAGATCCAAAACTTCGAAAAATCGGCGTATGCATCTCACGAATTTCCAGTTCCTTTCGAAATGCATCAACAAACTCTGCCATATCCCATTCTGATCGCTTTTCTGTAGTTCGAATCATGCTGAGACGAAAACTTGGTGGCAGTTTCTCCATCAAAATTGGAACAACTATGCAGGAATATGACGCCATGTCTACGCCAAGTGCTTCTAAACCGCGAAAATTGGCCTCGGTCTGGTCATAAAATCCTCTCAATCGTGTCATGTCCCTCTCGTTGAAAACAGGACGCAAGTTTGCGAGTTCATTCAAATGTGCTTGTTTTATGACCGTGGGTTTAGCAAATCTTTCCTTTAACAAATTCAATGCATCTTCATAATTTCGTTCTGTCAATGAATATCCAGCTATGACTGCTCTTGCAGGCTCCTCTAATAAATGGCGAAGATAAGCAAATTTGTCAACAGTCAATAATGCTTCATTTTCGTCAACTGAGCTTTTGAACGAATCCCAAAACTCTTGCCAATCATAAGCTTTGCCACTAAATTTCTTTATTTCCAATTTTGGAAGCTTCGCTCTTACTCTCCTCGTCATTAATGTTGCTGTTGAGCTCAATGATTCAAAAGAACCGTTTCTTTCTATAAGTGGTCTTCCTTCTGGTACTTGCGGTGGTGGTTTCTGTGACAAAATGTCATCAAGTCGTGTCAATCCTGCCAATATTCTTCCTTTGAATTCGCTCGCAATTCCGATCTCCCTCACACAGGCAGTCGCATCATCCGTCACCAACAAGTTCTAAAATTTCCTCATCTAAAATTTCAAGTTTCCTCAGTTTTTCCTTTAACTGGGTCCTTGTGACTTTGCTTGCAGCTTGATTGTCTTTTCCGTCTTCGATCTGTGCCAAGAGTTGTTGCACATATTGTCGATGCCCCTCTCTTATTCGAACTTTCTTCCGCAGGACATCATTCGTTGGGTCATTCTCTTCGTCTCCCGCCATTTTCATCAAAATATCACAACAATCTGAAAAATATAACTTTCCAACATCCGCATAGCTCGGTGGACCAGTTTGTTGGGACTCCTCACTGTCCCATGTTGCCAGTTCTGCAGACTATTGAAAAGTATATCATTCACAAATAACAACTGTCTTGGCGGCCATGACATTGATCAATGTATCAATTACGATCTTTCAAACTCAACACTCTCTTGATCAACAACTCTGAAAACTAGTGACAAACAACTAACTGAAACTGACAAGTCTCCAAACATTTAATGTAGTGGCCAATTTTTGTAAGCATGATACAGCAAAAGTTAAAGAAATAAGTAATAATGAAATCGTCCGTTCCCACATAAAAATAACCCTAAAATTGAAAAGTCCATTGCTATCTGGTATGCGTTAATGTCCATAATCTTCAAAAGCAGTAATTTCCTTGTTAGTAACCTTAAAGCTGCTAATTGAACAGGCGTGTCCACTAATAGGATAAATCTGTAACCACATTCTACAAAATACCCTTTAGAGGTTTCTATGGGAACGCGATGCCTAATGATAAATTCCGAACAGGGGGGAAGCCCCCTACCCAACTCTTGACTGGTGATCGGTACACGTTTTTTTATAAGAAACTTGGATCAGGCCATAGTACTAAAAGTTTCTTAATTTAAGACCCCGTTTACACGGTGCCGGTCAAATATTCGAGCGGCTAAATATTCGGCCACTTAGCCTTCACGTCTACACGGGAACTGGTAAATGGCCAAGAATTTGCACGCTTAGGCGACCGAATTTTTGAACGCCTGAGAAAGCGACCGAATTGTAACTTGGCCGGCCATAATTTTGAACGGTTCCGTGTGCACGCTTTTAAACGTTCAAATTCTTGGCCAGTACGGAAACGAGGTGATTTATTTTGATGATGAGGCAAAACGATAAGGTTTTTACCCCCATACCAATCATCGCCAAATCATTTACGAATTTTGTTGACTGTCTGCTTACTTCATTACAAATATATTAAATATGCCATCATGGATGATTTGCAAACAAAACTTTTGTGAACACATCTTTTTTTCCAACGTTTGGGTAACCTTCAGTTAAGTCGCTGTGATAATTTTCTTTCAGTCTTTCCACCAACTCCTCGTACCTGTTCCTGATTGTCTCCCAGTCTAGGCCAAGAGAAAATTTTGCCGCTTTGTAGTCCAGCACTACCTTTATTACAAGTGCAGTTTCTTCTTTCGTCCATATCCACCGCCTTGTCTCCTTCTTGACTCCTTTCATCTGTGGCGCTCGTCTGCCGTTTTTTGGGATTTTTTCCTCAGAAACTTTGACTCGATTTTGATGTGAGAATATTTTGAGGAAATGCTCGATTTTGCGGGCTTTTGTTGAAAATTTTCCAGTTGTGCGATTCAAAAACATGAAAAGAAGGAGAAAGCGACCCCGTGTAGACGGAACCACTAAGTGTGCAAATATTCGGCCGGCTGTCTTTGCGTTCAAATATTTGGCCACCCAAGTATTTGACCGGCCCCGTGTAAACGGGGTCTAACATGAATTTTTGTCCCTTTCAGTACTAAATGTTTCTTAATTAGTTTCTTATTCTTTGAATGCAAGAATTGTCAATGTGGTCGCTAACGCTGCTGCAGATGTGTTCCTTGATATTCAAAACATCACATAGGAATAAACAGTGCTCTATTATGTTGAAAACACAAATGGTTAGATAATATTGCCCAATAATAAAGGTTCAACCATCTATTTGCTATAAAATTCATGCTTTTAACTTTGAAAAGTTTCCTAGTACTTCTCAGACATAGTACTAGAGATTCTTAAAATTTTGGCCATCTTAGTACTAGTTTCTTATAAACCAGTTTCTTATAATAAAAACACGTGTAAGGCAACCAGATTTGCTAATCTAATATCTAAATATTATAGTACATACCCCATTGTGGGTATTTCGTACTAGCGGTTAGTAGGTTAGTGCGTAAAAAAAGAATGATATTATTAGAGAATAAACTGGTCAGCACTGCCGGACTGGTAAGGGGCAGTGCAAAACTCATGATATTACATGGCCGGTGGAGAAGGAAAATTGTTGCAAAAAAATCTGCTCGCCCCGTATGAAATCATTGCAAAAAATACAACTGCCCAGTCACCTTTTTCCTTAAAGAATGCATATGCCCTGTATTCGTGAACAACACATGTTGTATAGTACTATAGTATCACCTTTGAATTAGCCAAAGACCATATGAAAGGCAATTCATCTCTGTACGAGTTTTTGTTAATGACTGATGAATCGTTGCAAAAAACTAACAAGGAAATTTGGCGTCATTTATACACATCTTTGCATACACTTCTCAACTTGATGATTCACAATTTTGTCGTCAGAGTGAGCCATTTTATAAAGTTCATCTTACCTTGATCTCATTAAAAGTTACTGCCCCGTTCAAGCCCGTTCATATTTGCTTGATAAAAAGTGTTGACCCGGTTGTGTACAAGATCAAAAAAAGTAGTTGCCCTGTTACGTTTTGCACCGGCCATGTTATAAAATAGACTTTGCACTGTCCCTAAGTGTTTATTCACTGAAAAGATTTTGGAGTTTGTCACATCAATTTCAGTTAAGACACTTGCTGTGATTTAGCCTAGATCCAACATTTAACAACATCTTAGCAGTCCAGCAGCTGACCAGTCAGTATATTACATGCAATAGAGTAAAAGAAAGAAAAGAAAGATAAAAAACCAGCAAACTATCGGTCAATTTTGGTTCAATAATACAGTCGTGTCTCTATTTGCTGTGCTAATAGCCTCAGGCATGTACTTTCTGAAAATGTAAAATATATCCAAAAACTAACAATAACAATAGTCAAGGAATGCTGCGACTCTGGGAGCACTCTCCACCGCGGTGTTCGTCACTCTTACTCATTCATTCCACAGTTCCGTGGACCTTGATTTCGTGGTCCGTAATTCACTCATAAAGACTCGATCCTCCAGGAATAGTTGCTTTTCCTCGAAACAACAGGCGGATTAAGAGGCTTTGTTTCCACAGTCATCGACAAAAACAAAAGATTTTCCTGTCATTGTTCTTCCTCTTAATTAAAAAATTTTTACGAAAGTCTCTTCTGTCCTCGAAGAATCAACAAAACCTCCCTTTTCGTTTTTAATGTTTTTCTTTAAATTTCTTTTAACGATTGTAATTAGGTTATTGATTAGTTTTATTTCGTGTAAAATATTTAATTAATTTAGTTTTAGTATATTTTATTGCATGACCCCCTGTAAATCAGTTTTCTCTAACTGAGGGGCTACCATGCCTAAAAAATTGAAAAAAAGATTGAAAAAAATAGAAATTGTTAAAGGAATAACACAGCTCTTTGGTTCAATTCCCATCTTAAAGAATTAGAAATAAAGTCTCTGAGAGAACAGGGTATTATATTTGATATATTTTGATATTTCATTTTATTAAGGATGGTAGCCCTTCAACCAGAGTTGTTTTACAAGGGGCCCTCCACTAAAAACATTAATATACAACTAGCAATAACATTAAAAAGTGAGTGCCGCGTTTTAGGCATTAAAAATATACTGAGCCAACCTGTTTGCATTAAAAAATGCGAAAAATCGATGTTTGATGGGCAACAGCTGGTTCTTGCAGTCGCATTTGTTTAAATCAAAAGGTCATGCGTTGCTCCCCCCAGTCTCACCTGCAAGAAATAGCTAAAAGCGGTTTATCAATAAAATCGTGAAACGTTCACTTAAAAATCAACCAAAATTCAGTTGCTTAACTAAATTCCAACAGTATTTCATTTCATTTCATTTTTCATTTCATTTCATTTTATTAGGGAGGGAGACCCTTCAACCAACTGGTTGATTTACAAGGGGCCCTCCATATAAAAACCTACAAAAATTAAACAAGTTAAAAACCGCTAAAAACTACTTACAATGAATACATCTAATGAAAAAAAAATCCTATCTATAAAAATGAAAGAAAAGTACCTAAAAAACAAAACCGCCAGTCCATCATAAGCTATCTTTAAAAATATATATAGAGGATGCCTGTTTGGTCTGGAGCTTGAACCCATAAAGTAAAGTATGGAGCTTGAACACCATAAAGGGACCAAAGAAAAGTCATATTTGTCTGTTTTATCCGTAAGAAGCACGATTATGCTTGATGTTGGAAGAAAAAGTATACTACACAGGACAAGGTCCTGTGGTCCGCACCTTAGCGTATTGCCGACTTTGAATACCAATTTTAAAAATTGACAAGCGGTTGTATGGCTTCACATCTGTGATATAAAGCATGGAAGGAATGGAACATATTGCCATCGATAGATTTCCCAGCTTTTCAATGACTCCTCCAGCATACGAGTTTCAAAAGATCCATTTTTTGGAGGTCTTTTGATGAGCAAAAAAATCGCGTAAAATTATATGGATCCAAGAAAGCCTTTAAGCAAGCGATTGCCGTCTACATCACTCAAAACGAGGCTGTGGTTGTTGTTGTGGAACTGTTCAAACTGGGAAAGTTTTTATTGGGACACCTGGTATTACTCAAAAAGATTTACAGGTATTAACAAACCATAAATAAATGGCAAAACCACAACAAATTTAACGCATAATGAAAACAAATATTCAATTTCTTTGTCCACAGCCCACAGCCTATTGCCTATGAGTTGGGAAAAGGATTGATTGTTTAAAAGGTCCAAGTGAAATGGTTTACAGGCGGATGTATGAAATTCTGTTATTCTTTTTCACCTATTCCAAAGGCTGAAAAGATTCTGCGCACCATTGCCAATGGCCTAACTTTCTACTATTTTCTATTTCCTGTTTCAGGTTCAACCTGTAATTTCGTGGATGGCTCTTCATGCGAGGTTGATACAATTATCATGTGCACTGGCTATCTTCACCATTATCCATTCCTAAGTGAAGAGCTTCGATTGAAGTGCCCTAACGTTCTTTATCCTCCTGGATTATACAAAGGCATTTTGTGGTCAGAGGCAGGTGATAACAGATTGCTGTACATAGGAGCTCAGGATCAATATTATACTTATACGATGTTTGATGCACAAGGTTTGTGGGCTGCGAAATACATTCTTGGAGACATTAATATTCCAGGAAAGGATGAAATGAAGCAAGATTGGAAACAATGGGTAGAAAGGTGATGTAGCCGTTTAAGTGTTACTTTCTAGATCCAAAATTTGCGACAATTGATGATTTCTTCACAACTTATGATCTAGATCACCTAATTAAGTTTTCACACCCCATTTGGTTCATCCCTCCCTCATTGAGTAATCTTATTAGACTGCATTTACCCACTGGCTCACACTCTGACGCGCAACCTTAACCTTAAAACAGCTTGAATTTTCCAAGTTTGCCTTAGCCAGGGAGCTATAGACGGGAGATGAAACGCGCGATGGCGCTGTCTGCAACGTGATATGCGACCTCGTTTGTGTAGACTTAGCAATGGCGCAACGATAATTATATTTCCCTAGCAACGATATTTTTGCTGTGGAGAACGGCCGGGAAGAAGACAAGAAGTACCTGCACTGGTACACTGTAAAGTGGGTCTTACATGCAATTATAATTTATTTACAGGAATAAAGGCCTGAAAGATTGTTATGACGAAATAAAATTCCAGACAGAGTATGTAACTGACCTTGCAAAGGATGCAAATTATGGCTATGATGTTGATGTCGCTGCAATTTTCGATGAATGGGAAGGAGACAAACATGACAGCATTCTTACGTACAGGGACAAATCTTTTGTAAGCAAATTCACTGGAAGCAAGTCACCACCTCATCACACAACTTTTATGAAAGCTTTTGATGATTCTATCACAACGTATGTGCCCCAGGACTGATCAGCTAGGCTATCTAAATTGAGACGTTTGTATGCAGTAAATATCAATGTAGGAAAGATGCTTCTCTGAATTGACATTGACCTTTTTATCTACCAGGTTGATTAAAAGAGTATCCAGGGGCTAAATCAATTAGTCTTTCTCGTATTGTTCTCTATTGAACATTTAACAACACAGACAAAGAAGAGACAGAGAGCTGTTCCATGTAAGGCCGGTATATCTGGGCATTATCTTTGTTTCCGAAAACTGTGACAGCCGATAGTCTTTAAAAGACCAGATGCCGAAATTGGAATCTTAGAAAAAGCAGTTGGCAAGAACAGTTACGGGTGAAGTTAAAAGGATTCATGTTATGAGTCTACGGCTAACATGTATCACAGCTAAGATGACAGCAGCATCAAATCAGAAAAGCTGCCGATAAAGCGTAAGAAGGATGGAAGTTATTTTCGTTTTTGACCTCAGACTGGCCAACGCTTAACCAGACTTTCCCGCCCCCCTCCCCCGAGGAGCACTTCACGATTGGATCATATGGGGATGTGTGCTCCATGAATTTTTGCCATGACAAAAAAAGATCAGAAAATTAGGAGGATTTTGACATCCAATTTCAGGATATGGGTGTGTTTTTCGACATGTGTTCTCACTACAAAGCAATTAGAAAATTGCTGTTGATCCATGACCTAAGAATGCTTGGAATTCATAGCAAAAAGTAGCTGCCAATCCCAAGATAATATTTTTGAAAAGTACATCCCATTCCCAGAATTTTCGTGTAAATAATCACCCAAAACCGGGGCAAATCCCCCTTACACCTTTCTTACTGATGGACAAGGGTCCAGTCCGGTATATTTATTATATGCCATGCCAGAGGGATTGGAGTATCTTAGTTCGTAGGATCTAAAATTTTATCGAGGATTATAAGAGATATTCATTTATGAAAATTTCAAAGCAGGAGATTGAATGCTATCATCAAATTTTGTTCTCTAATTTTTTATGAGAAGTCAGTTTTGATAAGAGTCAGATTTATGTAGTTATCTATACATTTACCATTTAATGACGATTAAAATTTACAAATCTTAAAAGCTAAAAATATACAATTTTAACTCCCATTAGTTAAATACCCATAAAAACAGCCCTTCGATAATGGTCCTCCAAGAGATGTTCGTTTAAACTGTACATGAATATAAACTTAAAAGTGTGTTTTGATGAAATGTAATTTGGTAGGATTGAATCATGAGGGTAAGATAGGATATGAGGTGTAAGTATTATGCATATATTTCATCTTGCTCTATCTGTATATTTTGGAAAAAAGTTTCTTTGATCTTGTGTCTAAAACGTGTTGATGGGTAAGTATAATCAGGAAAGATAGATATTCTTTTATAATCCAATATAATGCTACAATACATATTACGTTCTCCACTAATACCTATACAAAGGCTGTGTCTGCCCCAAGGGAATCGAGATATCTACCGGGTGAGCCAGAAAAAAGTTCCTACTTTTGAAAATTCATAGCACCAAGGTTACTTTACATATTTGAATCGTTCACATTCTAGTTAAAAGCCGAAAGATCATAGTATTTTTGTGACTTTTCTCGCTGTCCTACCAGCACTAGAAGTTTTGGTAAATTCTACTTTGTAAAAATCTTATGGTTGCAAAATATCGGAAAAGGGCCTAAATATTGACCAAATTGTAAGGACTCTATTCATGTCGAACGATAGGCAATGGGCGTTTCACCTCCCTCAAGTGTGATAAGACATCGATTTTAAAATAAATACTAAAGACTTTCAATCCCATGGTTTTTAATGTACAGAGGACATCTCTCATCCATGAGAAGTTTCATTTCCTTTATTATCCTGTGCGAGGAGTCATTTATGCTTAAATCGATGTTTTAGGCCATTCTTCAGTCATTTTGCAACCATGAAATTTTTTTAAAGTTAAATTTACCTATATTTGTAGTGCTCGTGAGGCGATGAGAAAATAAAAAAAAAATGCTTTGGGATTTTGGAAAAAACCTTTTGGCTTTTGACTATAACTGGAATCATTCACATCTGTAAAAAACTCTTGCTGTTATGAATTTTCAAAAGTGGGAACTTTTTCTGGCTCATCCGGTATGGGAAAAGAAAGAAAAACTAATGAAACTGAAATCAAAACAACACATACGTACAGCATGGTGAAAATTCGTTTCAGAAACCGCTGACCACTCAAATTCATCAGCCTTGCACCTTGGTTTCAAATTTCGCGAGGCAGCGGACCTAAATAGATGAGACAGCGGCTTTTGCATTCCAGCGTGATCACGTGCACACACAGATAAATCGACACATGAATTCAGATGCAGGAAAGGTTGGACAAGATGGAGAAATGGTGATCAACCAAATTTTCTCATTAAAAAGCATTATTTGAAGACTTCTTGTGGTCATGGAAAAAATGCCCCTAATTCACATGCAACTTCCAATCGACAAAGAGTATATTTCTCAAAAACTACACCGTGCCACATTAAGATCTTTACGGGAGTTCTTTCCAAGGATCTGAGGAACATCGCTTGTCAGATGGGTTCTTCACTTTTGTTGTGTTGGAAAGTTATTTTAGGTTTTCTGGGCACTGCTCTAGGACCATGTTAGGCAAGTAGCAGAGGGAGCCATTCCTGCCATGTTAGGCAAAATACTCCGGCTGGAAGTCTGGTGTTTGTTTGTGTTGAAAGATTTGCTTCTTGTCATAGAACATCCAAAAGCTTATATTCGTAAATGGTGAACAAAGCAGGCAAATCGTTATTTATCTAGCCTGCGTGCAGACTTTACTTGCCATTGTGAATGAGAGCCAAGGCGGAACTGTAAAGGAGTGTATCACAAGAAGCTAGGGTTGCCAGATTTGAATTCTAAACATAAGCCAAAAAGTGCTAAAAAACAAGCCAGATGGCTGGCAAATAAGCCAAAACGGAAAATTCAGCGCATGATGTCATTGTTTCCTTCACTGCGCATGCTCAATAGTTTCTACTGTGCATTACATCATTGGCTTCTACCATTTCTACCTTAAACACCTACCGGGTGTCTCAAAAAAGTACCCCTTTTGACTGGAAGTAGGAACGAAGCGATAGGATATTATTACTCTCGGAGTGAACAGCTAAATTCATCAATCTTCAACTTGGAATCACATACCTTGCATTTAAATATCGTCTACCAAACACCGGAGATACAAGCTTGCAAAGTCAAAATTTACAGTGCACCCGAAACCAGAGGTTTTGTAAAAGGGCCTAGCCCTAATTTTATATCACAGGCATCTTGCAAAAGAATTCGAACTTTGACCTTTAGCTTTTTCTCTTGAAAGGAATTATACCTTGAAATGCTTCAATTGTTCTACAGATCATTATTCCATCGAGGAATCAATCTGTGCATTGCATTCCATTCCAAGTGTCAAAGAAGAAGAACAGAGCACATGTATGTTCCTTTTGGTGATGTGGCACGACTTTACCATTCTTGAGCCTGATTCACACTAGGTCGTTTTGGTCGTTAGGGTCGTGCAAAAAGACCCAAAAGACAAAGACGCAGGGTTTGAGTCCTTTGTCTTTTGGGTCTCTCTGGACGATCTTAACGACCCTAACGATGTGAATCAGGCCTTTCCGCATCTTTATTATATTTGTTACATTTGTTTAATCAGAGCGATATGTCTTAGAGTCTTTCATTCTTTTCAAAGGCGAAAAAATGAAAGTTGAAATTTACAGGTCCTTTTGAAAATATGCATGATACAAATCATGGCTAGGCCCTTTTTCAAAACCTCTGGTTTCGGGTGCACTGTAAATTTTGACTTTGCAAGCTTGTATCTCCGGAGTTTGGTGGACGATTTTTAAATGCAAGGTATGTGAATCTAAGTTGAAGATTGATGAATTTAGCTGTTCACTCGGAGAGTAGTAATATCTTATCGCTTCGTTCCTATTTCCAGCCAAAAGGGGGTAATTTTTCGAGACACCCGGAAAACAATGAAACTTTTGAAAAGAAAATACGAATTTCAAAAAAGCCATTGAATTAGCCAAATTTAAGAAAAAGCCAAACTCGAATTTTCCACGCCATAAAGAGTTGAAGATAGCCAAAATCGTGAAATTTGTCTTTAAAAAATTGTGAGATATGGCAATCCTGCAAGAAGCAAATACTTTAGTACCTGATGCATCGAGAGCCAAGGAAGTTTTTCACTTAATGTCATAAGATTTACAAATATTTACTTCAGAGTTTTGTCTATGCAGGGAGTAACAAATTAATGAATTAGAGGTCAGGAATTAGCCCATTCCTTTTTGATGCAGCAACCTTGTGCCCACAGTGGGGTCCAGGTAGAACCGCCTGCCATATGCGAACGTCCGCTCAGTGGCGAAACGGAGGAAGCCGGGGCCCTCAGGGATTTTTCAGCTCGGAGACCTTAAGCCAAAAGCATGTGTAAAATGATATCATCTGTGCATTTACCTGTCTGTAGAAAGGTTTTTCATGTTCAAAGTTAATGCTTTTAATGAAAAAGAGATATTTTGGATTGACCCAGGGTCACCAGGAAAAGAGTGTTCGACCTACATAAGCAGTCTGGGCATATTTCATTATCTGTTTTCGACAGTAATATTATTATCCTAGAAGAAAAATGCACCTACAGTAAAATCTCAAGGGCAAGCAATTTCTGTGGCGAAATAAAAAAATCTTTCCACCACCAGATCTCTGTTATTATCGTTGATCCCACTTTTTTCAAAGATGGAGCAAGCAGACTGAGTAAGATTGTCTTTATTTTGAAACCACTTCGTGAGGAGTGCAGTCATATTTCAAATGAAACTAAGACACTTCCAGGGAATTAAGAAACCTTAGTAGAAGTGATCACAAGAAGCAATTTTGGAAGTTAGGGCATCTTGGTTATCTTTAAGGCATTGAACAATGTTTCAGTTAGATTCAGATTTAATTAGCAAACTTTTGATTGCAAAAGTAAACAAAAAAGTTCTTGACTTTTCTCAAAACCACCGAGGGACTTGGGTAGTAAGTCTGCTATTGGTGCCTTTCCAGTATGACATTTTGCCTCTGAAGCTTCCTCGATATATCAAACTCTCAAAAATTGGAAGTCTCTACTTGAAACCGAGTTTTCATGCGCATAAAAATGGAAAATAGCTATGCTCATATGGACAACAAGAATGATTTGATAATACCTAAGCCTGCTTCAAATCAGACATCACGTCAAAGTGATGGCAAGGAAAAGTAGCCATTGGAAAAGCCTTATCTTAAAGTTTCTTCATGCACGTAAAACACAATCTCACTGCGATCCAGCTGAAGAAACCGCAAAACATGGCAAAATCTGCAACATTTTGCATCTCAGCCCCCCCCCCCCCCCAGCCGAATCACAGTGCACCGTGCACCGGCCGTCCAATATGAAGAGACTTTCAAACGAAAAGAGGAAAATAATGGACAGGGATTTTGTGGTTACATGGAGTAAATGTATATAGTTAGAAACGGCCTTACTCAAACAGCCGGGCAAGTTTGCGGATGAACTGCAGAGTAAAGTTGAGAAAATTTCTACTGAGGTTGTGAGATTGTTTGTTGTCATACAGTAGAAACCCGCATAAAAGAACATAGGTTTTTTTTGAGCAGCCTGAATAGGTTCTTAATTTAATGGTTGTTATTCTAAATTTCAGCCTGCAAGGTCCTTAAAAGGTTCTTACACACAGTACACACCTTGCAAACATTAATACCATTTTTCAGCACAAGAATTCTGAAGAATTCTTTTGACTTCATGAGAACAGTTTTAGGTTAGAACCCTTGTTTAAAATCATGCAGCCTTTTGTACCACTGAAGAACTCTGATCAGAAAATTCTGAGGAATTCTGAACACATGAAACCTGTTATATAAGGAACTCTCCTAGTTTCAGTCTCTGGAGGGTTCTTTATTTAGGGGGTTTAAAAAATTAAATTTCAGCCTGAAGGTTCTTATAAAAAATAAGAACAGGTTCTTTTATGTGGGTTTCTACTGTAAAGTAAAAGCTGAGTGAGGACCGTATTTGAAACATTAGAATGTCCAAGTAGTGGTAATACAGCAAAGACTCCAGTGAGAAGGTCTATTCGTCAAGCATCAAAAGAGGAAAGAAATTTTTGATAGGTATACATGTTTGGTCTGCGTTACTTGGAACAGTTACATGGAAAGCTCAATTCAAACTTAGATGTTGGTGTTATTCGAATCTGGTAGAACTGGATGGAATAATTCGTCAGCACAAGCTGGAGCGGTTCTTAAAAAGTTTCGTTATACTTAAGGTATGTTTTGATCTTTTCTGTGGTGTCGGGAATCTGGGTTGACACTTTGACCGATAGCTTAAAAAGAGGACTGTAACTATGAAACGATAAAAATGCGATCCTAAGCGCGAAGGACCTAACGCCAACCCTAAAGTTGATTGAGAAAAGACAAGGAAGATAACTCGAAATTGCTGAACAACAGGCTCAACATAATATCTCAACAAGCTTATTATGACTAATTCTAAATACTCAAATTCTAAATCAATAGCTCAAATGTAATATTTTTGTCAGATAAGTCGCACTCCTAGGTTACTTAACGACTCCGTGTCTTAAGGACGTGCCTGGGGGAACGAGTAACTTATCGAGAAAGTTTGAGTAAATCGACTCACAACTTTACGCAACCAGGGAGTTACTTATCGCTTATTTCGTAATAAACGCTGGGTCTGGGAGGTGAAAGATGGGCCTAATTTCACCTGAACCAACAGTGTTGAATACTTCTATAGTAACTGTACTATAGTTCAGTAATACAAATCATAAAGAGCAAATTTCTAGCGTCGCTTAGCCTACAAATCCAGATCCCAAATGGATCTCTAATTATCTTAGGCACCTTACGCAAGGATTTTAAAGACTCATACCATCAATCTTTATCATTACCAGCTTTGGTCCTTCTTGGCATGTCTTTACTGCTCGTAGTGGCCACATGAGTAACAATGAGCGATTCCAAGTTTATATACTCTATTCTACGGGAATCGCCCCTTGCTACAAACTAATTATCAATTACGAGTATAACCTACAGGCAGCCATTACTTAATCCTCGAATAGCTTGCTACTATGCACAACTAAAATAACCAACGGTGATAACAAGCAATTAACACTAATGTCCATAGTCGGTTCCTGCAAGTGTCCGCTAATCGTATATGCGTCTTCTGAAGACTTATAACACAGGATATTAATAGTGTACTACAGATTCAGATTTAGATTATATATTTTAACCTACAATCGTCCCCGATACGCTAAATATTTGTCTCTTCTAAACCCGCATACTTGTTGATGTCCATGAATTTCCTCTCTCTCTCTTACTTCAGTGTGGTCATTCACGTCGAGTTCATGTCCAAAAATGCTAATGTTCTCTCGGTGATTCCCATAATGCTTAGTCATATTTCCAGTAGCAAGTCTCGATTTATCTTTCGGTCATGGCCTAAATCTATGGGCCTAAATCAGCACACACTCCCCTCTTCAATCATCTTTCAGTTGATTGAACTCGTCTTCTGCCAATGTGCTGATCACTGCCTTTGCATTCTTTGCTGCCATTCTGCTGCTCCTACGCAGTTCTTGCTCCTTCGCATCATCTGCTTTCTTCGTCTGCTGATCTATGCTGATTTCCAGTGGATAAATCTGCTGAACTGCTCTTTCCAGTCTCCTTTTGCTACCGTTGACAATGGTCTCCAAGGCAACTCCACAAACAATTCCATCATCCTTTCCTTTCAGTAGCTTGAGCACTCTTCCTTTCTTGCACATGCCACGTTGAGATCCCTTATTTTCTATGAGTACGATATCTCCAGGTTTCACCATGTAGCTTGACTCTGTTTTGGGCGTCTTGGGTTTGTGATATTCCCTGAGACCAATGAGATATTCCTTGCTCCATCGTTGCCACATTTGATTCAAAAGGGATTCAATGTGTTTGAATCTTGTAGCTAGGTTTTCATCTTCTTCAAATATATCTTCTGGTATGTCTGGCAATTGCTGCAGTCGATGTCCAAATATCAAATGGTTTGGTGTCAAGGCTTCTTCTTCAAGCTCCTCTCCTTGGTAGCACAATGGTCGATTATTCAATATTGCCTGAGTCTTCCTTATCACAATTTCCATCTCCGAGAACCTCAGCAAAGCCTTGCTTCCCAAGTGTTTTCCTCAAGATAACCTTCGTTAGGCCAACCATTTTTTCAAACCAGCCTCCCCACCATGGTGCCAAGGACAAATTGAATTGCCACGTGAGAAAGTTTGATTGCAGATATGCTTGAACTTCTGGATGTTCGAAAAGCTTCTCCAATGCAATAGCTGTTGTCTTGAATGTAGTTGCATTATCACTGACCATGAGATTAGGCATTCCCCAAAATGCAGCGAACTTTTCCAGTGCCATGCGAAATACTGGACCTGTCAGGTCAGGGGTAAGTTCCAGATGAACAGCTCTTGTGGTGGCACAAGTGAAGAGAGCAATATACGACTTCGTCTTTCCTTCGTCTGTCTTAAAATACAAGGGGCCTGCGAAATCCACGCCAGTGTGCTGAAATGGCCTTGATCTCATTACTCTCATTTCTGGAAGGGGGGCCATGCAAGGTGCAGTAAGATGTTTTGCAGAGAACACTTTGCAAACTTGACACTTCATCAGCACTGATTTCACCACCTGCCTTCTTCTTGGAATCCAAAACTCTGATCTGATCTCTGCTAATATCCGCCCGACTTTTTCGTGTCCAGCTGTCTTGTGGCAGTCCATTACGACCAGTTCTGTGAATTTGCTTCTCGCTGGCAGCAGAATTGGGTGTCTCTGACCAAACGTTAACTGTGCGTTTTTGAGCCTTCCACCACATCTTATCAGGCCATCTTCGTGTTTATATGCACCAAGGTTCTGTGATCGTGACTTGAATTCTGTTTCTTCAACCAGCTCCTGCTATACTGATTTTACCCAGGCCGTTCTCGCATTCTGGAGCTCTTCAGCTGTTATGTGACCTGCTTTCTTGTTTCTTGGGTTTCTGCAGTTGTCGACAAATCTGAGCACTATCACTGTGACTCGTAGCAATTTCCTGAAGGTGCTGAATCTTCCTATGTCGATTGTCGTTGATAGGCCTTGTGCGCTCCCCTCTTTGGCCAACAGTAGATTGGGACATCTCTCTTCGCACTGGGCATCTTTAGTGGGCTTAAACTCGTCATGTTGTTCTCGCCATGATTCTTTCTCCTGCTTCAGGAAGTCTGGCCCTTCCCACCAAAGCTGACTATGCTGCAATTTCGATGCAGATGCTCCTCTTGTCCCTAAGTCACTGGGGTTTTCATTCGTCGGGCAGTGCTGCCAAATTGCTTCTGGAACCAATTTGTGGATTTCTTTCACTCTGTTGTTGACAAAAGGTTTCCACACTCCCTTGTTTGCGATCCAGTAAAGTGCTGTGATACTGTCCAGCCAAATGTACAATTTCGAGATGCTCCATTTTTTCAGCGCTTGCAATACGGAATTTGCCAATTTTGCACCCATTGTTGCAGACAACAATTCCAGTCTTGGGATGGTCAGTTTCTTTAGGGGTGCCAGTCTGCATTTTGCTGTACGTAGTCTGCTTCTAACACCGGTTGAAGTATCCATGACTACGTACACTGCTGCACAGTATCCCACACCACTTGCATCACAGAATACATGCAGACGGCAATCACCAAGGCTGTCATTGGTCTGGCCAACAAATCGAGGCATTGAGAGGTACTTCATCTCATGGAGATCTTCCAACCATCTTCGAAATTGCTTCTCATCATCCTCTGACAGTGTATCATCCCAGTTCTTGCCTTCTGCACAAAGTTTCTGAAGCATCAGCCTTGCCTTCAAGATTACTGGTCCTGCAGCACCAAGGGGGTCATAAACTGCTGCCAAACAGCTCAGTAGTGCTCTTTTCGTCGTTTTGTCTTCTGGCTGCTCAATTTGCAAGTCGACTTTCAGCTCGTCTCTTTCAGGCTCCGACACTACTCCAAGCACTTTTCGCTGTTCATTTGTGGCCTCCTCATTGATCTGCTTGCAAAGTTCTGGATCGTTACTGTACCATTTCCTCAAGCAGAATCCACCATCTTGAAAGACACGCTGTAGCTTTTTTTTCTTTGCAACAATTCTTCGGGATTATTTCCACCAGAAATGTAGTCATCTACGTATAGACTTGTTTCTACATCTTCCACAAATTCTGCATCTTCGTCACTGTATTTCTGGAGATGATGGCGTATTGTAGCTGAAAGTATATAAGGACTCGGTCCGGCTCCAAAAATTGCCCTTGTAAATCTCAGCTCTTGCAATTCTGGAATGTCTGCCTTGATGTCTTTCACCCAGAGGAATCGGAGAGCATCTCCATCCACAGGATCGATCTCAATTTGAAGGAATGCTTGCTTTATGTCTGCCATCAATATTGTGTTGTGCATTCGAAACTTCAATATGACACTGTACAGCAGGGGATTCAAGGAAGGTCCCGTATGAAGACATTCATTTAATGACTTTGCTCCCTTCGTTGTCTTTGCAGAGGCATCGTAGACTACCCTCACTTTTGTTGTCTTTGCTTCTTCTCTAACCACAGCTTGATGTGGAATGTACGTTATTCTGTCTCCAGTTGGCCTATCTGGAACTTTCTCCACTATGCCTTCTTTAAGTTGCTGCAGAATTATCTCATTGTATTCCTCCAAAACTTTCGGAGTACGTTGTAGCTTTCTCAGTTGACTCTTGAGTCTTCCCTCTGCAAGGCCCTTGTTCATTGGGACGTGAAATCTTCCTTCTCGCCATGGAAGTGGTACTGAGTATCTTTCACCATTAAACTTGATTTCACCTTGAAATGCCATGTCTATCGGGTCCTCTTCTTTAATGCCCATAGTTTCCAGGTCCCACAATTTTGCAACTTCATCTTTTGGAGTCTTTTGGGCTTCAATAACGAGGCTGGATGGCTCCTTGTCGTGATGTTTTCCAACAGCAAGGCCAGTTGAACCCATCAATGTCCATCCTAACATTGTTTTCACTGCCACTGGCTCACTCATTTTACCTTTGCGTAGTTCTCCCGTTTGAATTTGTGCCAGATGCTCACTTCCAAGTAATAACTGCACTTCTAGCTCTTTGCTTGACGTGACATCTGTGAAGAACACGTCTTTTAAGTGCGGATAAACCTTCTTCAGCCTAACAGGAGATGGGTTTCCAACTGTAGTGATTTTTGGCAATGTTTTTACTTCCATTATTGTTTTATACGAGTCACACAGACTCTCCAAATGAATGTTGTGTCTTTCTGTTTGCAGCTCTTGGAACACTTGATTCAGGCCTTCGAATCTCTGCTTCGACCCCTGCTCCAATGGCTTGCTTCCAATTTCTTCTGCCAACCTTTGAGTCATGAAGCTTCTTGGACTCCCACTGTCCAAAAGAATCCTGGATTTTACTTCCTTGGTTCCATTCAAGCTTCTTACTTTTGCAATGACTGTCTGGTATGCGACTGACGCAGTAGGCCATGCTCTCTTGGCACTTATTATTCCAGTTGGTTCCTTTGCATGCTGCTCTGCAACGCATATCGCTACGTTGTGCTTTGCCACAAACACTGGACTTGTTGCATTTCTTTATCGAATGTCCTGGCTTCAAGCATCCAAAACATCTTTTGTACTTCTTTAGAATTTCTTTTCTTTCATTTGGTAGTGAATATTTGGTGCACTTTATTGACTTTCTGCTGACTATCTTTTGACACCAAGGTTGCTCCTGAGGAAATTGTACCTCTGAAACTGTGGCCTTCTTGTTGAGGTCGTCTTCTCTCTTGCATTGGCTTTTGTTGACCCTGTGCTCTCTCTTTGATTTGCACTCCACATTTCTCCAAGATTTTTACTGACCTTCTGAGACCTTCCACGAGTTCTCCAATTGAGAGATCTTCATTTTCGTCTTGCTGCCCCGTCAGTTTTATTCTAACCTCCATTGGAAGCTTGCTTATGATTTTGGGCACCATAGTTGTTGAATACTCCTCTGGTCTTACATTGATTGCCAGTAAAGCTTTGTAGTGACACTCCAGCTCCTCGTAGAACCTCTTTAGTCGTTGCATCTCGTAGGTATTCGTGATAACTGGGAGCTTCTCTAGGCCATCAAAATGTGCCTTCCTGAGTACATTCTTGTGTCCATATCTCTCTTGCAACAACTTCACTGCAACCTCGTAGTGATCTCCTTTCATGTCCAAATCCGATATCGTTACAAATGCAGGTCCCTTCATACAGTTCTTCAAATACTGCATCTTCTGATGATCTGGCAATGTCATGTTGTTGTGGACACCATGCTCGAAACATTCCCAGAACTCATGCCATTTCAAGACATTCCCCTCGAAGGTCTTTAATTCCATTTTTGGTAGGCGAATTCCTGTATCTGCAGTCTGCGTTCTTCGTCTTTGCGCATTGTTAGGCTCCCCTCTGTTCAGCTTGTTGCTCAGTTTTCTCAAGGCTGAATTTACTGATGTTGTCATTTCTTCAAACTCTTCCAGTTGTTTCAGCCTCGCATCCACTGTCAGTCCAGCCTTCTTTTGGCGCAGTTCTACCTTGTCATTCCTTTCCTCCAACCACTTGCATGCTCTTAGTAGAGCCTCCTTTTTGTCACACAGCTCCTCCATATCGTCCGTTTCCATGTTTATTGATGCCATTAGCCTTTCTGCCATCTGCTTTGCGATTTCGTAATCTTCCTCGGTCTTTTTGAGAAGATTCCTGTTTGGGCTACCAATTGGTTCTGGGGCTGCTTGCTGGGGGGTATCAAGGTAGGGTGGTTGCAGAGGTGCAGGTGGGTAGGATGGTTGCAGGGGGGGAGGTGGGTGGGGTGGCTGGTAGGAGGCAGCTTGTTTTGGTTGTTGGTACTGCGAGATGGTGAGGTGGGGAATGAGGAGAGATCTATCACCAGTTGACTGACTGATACCATATGATCGAGCAACACCAACTGATTGCAACTGATTCTCGCCGAAGGACTGGGCAACACCATGTGATCGTGCGACACCAACTGAATGCGACTGATTCTCGCCGAAGGAATGGGCAACACCGTGTGATCGTGCGACACCAACTGATTGCAACTGATCATCACCAAATGATTGATATGCACTGCTCCCTGACGTGTACCTATACACGTTTGATTCGTGCGACACCAGTTGCTCCTGAATCCATGGTACATCTCATTGCTCCTCCTTGTCACGTTTTGCGTGTGTGATGCATCACCAATTTCCAACAGTTGTCTTGCTGCTGACATTTCGTCACCATCGTCCAATTCTATAGATACAGAACTTAACCCTACGTGCTGTTGAGACATTTCGTCTTTGAATCTTCTTTATCTTTTCTCGTTTAACCTATAACTTCGCTGACCAAAAACGCTTGATCTCACGAAGTTGATTTAAATACAAAATCCTATATTTCGCGATTCAGTTTCTAATTACAATACGCGCAAGGTCGGGAAGGGTTGGACGACATGGTGGTCTATCCGGCTCGGTGGACCACTCAAAGTGTCGGGAATCTGGGTTGACACTTTGACCGATAGCTTAAAAAGAGGACTGTAACTATAAAACGATAAAAATGCGATCCTAAGCGCGAAGGACCAAACGCCAACCCTAAAGTTGATTGAGAAAAGACAAGGAAGATAACTCGAAATTGCTGAACAACAGGCTCAACATAATATCTCAACAAGCTTATTATGACTAATTCTAAATACTCAAATTCTAAATCAATAGCTCAAATGTAATAATTTTGTCAGATAAGTCGCACTCCTAGGTTACTTAACGACTCCGTGTCTTAAGGACGTGCCTGGGGGAACGAGTAACTTATCGAGAAAGTTTGAGTAAATCGACTCACAACTTTACGCAACTAGGGAGTTACTTATCGCTTATTTCGTAATAAACGCTGGGTCTGGGAGGTGAAAGATGGGCCTAATTTCACCTGAACCAACAGTGTTGAATACTTCTATAGTAACTGTACTATAGTTCAGTAATACAGATCATAAAGAGCGAATTTCTAGCGTCGCTTAGCCTACAAATCCAGATCCCAAATGGATCTCTAATTATCTTAGGCACCTTACGCAAGGATTTTAAAGACTCATACCATCAATCTTTATCTTTACCAGCTTTGGTCCTTCTTGGCATGTCTTTACTGCTCGTAGTGGCCACATGAGTAACAATGAGCGATTCCAAGTTTATATACTCTATTCTACGGGAATCGCCCCTTGCTACAAACTAATTATCAATTACGAGTATAACCTACAGGCAACCATTACTTAATCCTCGAATAGCTTGCTACTATGCACAACTAAAATAACCAGCGGTGATAACAAGCAATTAACACTAATGTCCATAGTCGGTTCCTGCAAGTGTCCGCTAATCGTATATGCGTCTTCTGAAGACTTATAACACAGGATATTAATAGTGTACTACAGATTCAGATTTAGATTATATATTTTAACCTACAATCGTCCCCGATACGCTAAATATTTGTCTCTTCTAAACCCGCATACTTGTTGACGTCCATGAATTTCCTCTCTCTCTCTTACTTCAGTGTGGTCATTCACGTCGAGTTCATGTCCAAAAATGCTAACGTTCTCTTGGTGATTCCCATAATGCTTAGTCATATTTCCAGTAGCAAGTCTCGATTTATCTTTCGGTCATGGCCTAAACCTATGGGCCTAAATCAGCACAGTGGTTGGTGGGGAGCTTGTTTATAGCTTTGAATTCTGTACCCCGAAGTGATGTGTTTTTAAATTCAGATAAAAGCGAATGCATTTGTTTCGTGCCAACTGGATTTTTTTCTTACTGCCACTTACTCGACGTTTGGTGCTATTAGTTGCAGAAGTAATCACAGTGAGGTTGAATAAGAGCATTTAAAAGGAACATGCGAAGGCAATTATCCAGGAAGTTTTATTTTCTGTAAAGAAATTTGAGCTTGCTATTTGACCTTTTTTGTTTTTCCAAGAATTTTAGTGGTCGTTGACTCCCTGGAAAGATTTTCATCCAGAACAGACCCAAGATATGTCACCGTCAATGTTGTTTAATTTCTATGTCACCCCTCCCGGTGTTCAGGTTTTAAAGTGGCTTCTTTTTTTTCCGGAAAGAAGGGACTTGCTCTTGTCATTTCATTTCATTTTAAATTATTTATACAGGGTAAAAAACATTCAGTTCATACGGGAAAAAAACTGCTTTACAATGTGCCCTGTTAAAACAGAAAAGAAAAACAAAAAGAAAAAATTAATTACTCAAGAAATTCCTAATACCACTTAATGCATTGTCAGATAAATTCCCTAAAAAAAACCTAATTTTAATTATTCCTATCCAAACGAAAAAAGGAAATTAAATTGCAACAGAGAGGAAAAATTAATATATGTTCTTGATGGAAGGAAGTACGTAAAGTTTGCTTTATAATCCTTCCTTTAGTTTAAATTTGAAGTTTGATAGCGAGGGAGACAGTTTGATTTGGTGATCTAGACTATTCCAAACGGTAGCCCCTCGATATGCAAATGACTTTTGTCCATTGTTTGTTCTAAACAAAGGAAGTCTCAAGTCAGTTTCGGTGTTTCTTAGCGTCCTCATTGCCTGTTCACGCTGTCTTTGAAACATTTGGGCCATATAGTCTGGGCAAAGTTGGTTAACAGATTTGAAAACAGTAGTTGCCGTTTCAAACCTGATCAGCTCTTTAACTGTTAGCCAGCCCAGACCTTTAATAAGGGGCAAGGAGTGTGCATCATAAGCACTATTTGTCACAATACGGGCAGCGCGATTTTGGAGAATTTGCAATCTTTTTAAGTCTGCCTCAGTGCAACATCCCCATACCGTGCAACAGTATCGTAGATAGGGTTCGACTATACTTCTGTACATGGTTTTTACTGTACTGAGTGGGACGTACCTCTTTGCATATCTCAGCATCCCTATCCCTCGCGAAATCTTCGCAGCAATAATGTTGATATGTTCCTTCCAACCCAATGTTTTGTCAATTTGTATTCCAAGGTACTTAGCTTCATTTATCATCGGGACAACTTCGTCATCAATAACAAACTTAGGGCTAATGACATCACTGTTAGAAATGTTCTGGAGTTTTGCCCTGCTACCGATAAGCATAGCTTGAGTTTTCGTAACATTTAGAGACAACTTATTGCCTTCTAACCATAATTTGAGATTGGACAAATCATCATTGATTGCTGAATTGATTTCATCAACTGATTTAGAGGAATAAGAGATGCTGGTATCATCTGCATACATAGTAACCTTGGCATTATCAAGTGCAAGTGGAAGGTCATTAATATATATCAAGAAGAGAAGTGGTCCCAAGCAAGACCCTTGGGGAACTCCATATCGAATACTTTCAATGTTCGATATGTGCCCATTCACCTTACAGCACTGTTTTCTCCCACTAAGATAGGATCTGAACCACTCAAGCTCAATACCCCTTATGCCATAAAGTGACAACTTTTCTAGCAGGATACTATGGTCTACAGTGTCGAAAGCCTTTTTAAGGTCGATGAAAACGACCGCATTGACATTGCCTCTGTCGATGTCTGTGTACCAATCATTCGTGCTCTTGAGTAAACATGTGACACAAGAGTGCAATGATCGGAACCCAGATTGGTGCAAGTAAAGCAACTTGTCCTCGCCCTGGGCCGATACCAGCCATGATTACTAGGGGGCGAAAAGCCAAAACTTTCCGACGAAAAAACCATCAACAACAACAGTAATAACAAAAGTTGTAGGAACATACGTTAAATTTATGCACTATATGACCGATCTAACTCCTCAGTAACAGCAATTTGGCCACATTTCAGAATCCAACCTTGAAATCAACACAGTTAATGAATATTAATCAAAAATATGTCATAAATTCAATAATTTCTGTTAGAATTTACGTTCTTACCCTTATTAATTTAAGTTTTACGCATTATTTCTCCTGAAAATCCTCCGAAACTACAATTCCTGCCAAAAGTCCTTGGAATACTTAGGCCATTTCTTCATAATCCGCATTTCTAACCATAGCCATCAGGTTCAAATACCCCCTCGCCCCCGAAACAATGTTGATTTCGAAGGTTATTGTCCCAGCATTCCAGCAGAGTCGCGGATCGTCCTATCATGCCGATTTTTTGACCACAACACAACATTGTTCTGAGAGGGAGAGGGGGAAATCGCAAAACAAGGCAAAATTTGCAGAGGTGTTCCAAGACTTTTGGCAGGCATTGTAGTAATTTAAATCACAAAGATTCCGAGAGCAACATTTTCCGACAAACGGTCTCCTGGGCGAGGCCCTCCGCCCCCAGCCCCCATTGGCTTTGGCCCTGTCCTCGCCAAGATGAATGCGTAACTTGATTTTCACAAACCAATCGCAGAGAGAGTTGAAGTTTGCATTCGCGTTTGTCTCTTTCTGTTCTATTTATTTACTAAGATGCGTCATAGGAATGACCGGAAACCTTTAATCTTCCCATTTGTTTTCCCTGATACAAGCACTCTTGTGAAAACTGGCTCTCAGAGCCTTTTTATGGGATTTTAAGTGGGGAAACAAGTCCTAGAAAAGGGATATGGCAACTCCTAAAATCGTGGCTGGATTGTAGCCAAGTTAAGCTCCGGCCAAACGCCCTCGACTTTTCACTCGACAACGCTCGACAAAAATCGAGCAATGTCGAGCGTTGTCGAGCAAAAGGTGCCCAAACGCTCTCAATATTTCACTCGAGTCTTCCTCGACTTCACGGTGGCATCGACTTCGTGTTTTGGTTTCTGTTTCTTTCGTAAAAAAGCGCATTAAATTTGTTGCTGTTCTCAAGCCAGCATCAAAATTCTATCAAGACAACGTAAGGCTGTTGCTAGCCCGATTTTGACAGTGATCTTCGATAAAGGAGAAGCAAAGACAGCAAAGAGGTTTATTTTGAAAATATCTTCACAGAGTTGAGCGACCAAAAGGCTTCCGATATATGATAAGATTGTCCTACGAAGATTTTCTGCTTATATTGCAGAATTTCGAAGAATTATTGCTTGGCAGAGCCTTTCTCACCGCGATTTTGGTGGAAAAAATTATAAAGTGCACATAATAATAAATCATAATAAATTCTTTGTTTAAGGCTGGCGTAGGTGATAGCACTAGGCTAATTAATGCCAACCATAATTACAACAGCATGAAACTAGAATAAATCAATATCATAGATATTAAGGTGACTATGCCCCCCGCCCCCGCGAAGCCGCAAGCCTCCGCCCGGCGAAAAGCCACCCCCAGGGACCAACCAGCCCCCGAGCTCCACCCAGCCCGCTGAAAAGCAGCAAAGAGGCGGCCGCCCCGCACAGTCCCGACAATAGAAGAAACTTCGAAAGCCGAGACCACGCAAAACAACACCGCCCCACCGCCCCCCAACAGACCGAGCAGCACCCGAGAAGCAGACAACCCCCAAAGAGGGCGGCCCCCGCCGGACGGCATCCCGCGACCCATTACAGCGGACAGCATAGCCACCCTAAATGTAACCTAAATTTACAATGTAAGTCTTACATAATCTACAGTTGCACGTAAAATTCCAAAACTTAATATACTTTTTAAAATGTTTACAGTTAGGGACTCCTTTATATGCAGTGGTAAGTCTCTCCAAAGATTTTGCCCTAGGAAGCCTACATTTTGTAATCCATAGGCTGTAGTCCTAGGTTTACGTGCATATATGTTGTTTGTAACTCTTAAGTTATATTGTATTTTTTTTTAATTTATTCATTTATAACGATATCCCATCAGTACAGTGTTACACAATAATCTAAGTAATAATCAAATACAATCATATTTACAGAAAAGAAGAATGTGTTATCTGCAAGGCACTGATCTTCCAGGGAGTCGTTCTTGAGGGGGGGGGGGGCTATCGCGAATTTTCGTTGTTCAGTAAATACCCTTTCAGCTTTTTCTTGAATAGGGTTAACGATGACAGTTCTCTGATTTCAAGTGGAATGTCATTCTATATTTTGATTCCGGAATATCGGAAGCCCTTCTTTCTGTGTTCGAGATTTACTTTTGGGATATGAAGATCTCTATTATTTCTTGTGTTATAACTTGAGAGATTGTATCTTTGTTCATACATATCCCAATTGTTGGGGATACATGGTACTCCCCCGTTTGTTCCATCTGTTTGTTTTAGGCTCAACTTGACAGCCAATCAGCGCGGGGACTATGAACGCATGCGCTGTAGACATCACTTGATCATACAAATATTTGCAGCCGTTTCGAAGATCGTTGCAGTGACAGCGGGCAGTGAGGGAAGATTTTCGCAGCTCTATTTACAGGAAACTTTGCCTATGTTTCATCAATTCCTGACTGCGGTTGTGACTGATATGTGCCTGCAAGATTTCATGACCGCTCGTTCTGGAAGCTTGGTACAGAAGTAAATGTCAAGTGGTTGATCTCGCGTGGGGTAAATTTATGGCCTAAGCGGCGCTCCCTGGCCTGAGCCAAACATCAGCGCTTTCATTTGAGCTTTGCTGTCGAAAGCCCAGTACTCATATCTGGATTTGCTGTATTGACAAAATTCCACGAACCAATGCGATTAGACATAAAAAGCCAAACTAAGCTGGGTATGACCATACCAAATACTTATCAGATAAATTCGTTTCATTTCCAAGCTTCCATGAAACGATATCGTGAGACGTTTTGAACACTGTTATCATTGTTCCCCCATAAAAAATTGATTGCTCTGTGGCAGATGTGGTTTCCTGCGAACATCTTCCGATTGCCTCTCGAAGGACTAAGAATTCGTGATGAAAATAGTGACATTAAGGAATCAAATCGACAAAAATTCACACACTACGCATGCGTTCATAGTCCTCGAGGTGATGTCCACTGCCTCGTCAACTTGAGCTCGCACGTATTCCCAACAACAAAGGCTTTCCGGGCAAAGCTTGTTTACAACCTTATGCACCATCACTGAGCGATCGAAACGAATGAGGGTCTCTATATTTAACAGATTATTCTGCCAGTGATCCTTTATTTTCGCTCTTTCAATTATGGATATGGCTCTGTTTTGTAGTCGCTGCAAAGTGTGAAGGTTGGTTGCAGAGAGGCTCCCCCAGATGACATCGCCGTATCGTAGATGACTCTCAAAGAGGGCCCGATATACATCACATAACTTTGACTGTGGGAGTATATCCTTTAGTTTCTTAAGGGATGATAGACCACCAGCTAATTTACCAAGTAGGGATTTATACTGATCTTTCCAACTGAGCCCTTCATCTACTACCGGGTGAGTCAATAAAAACGCCCGGCGTTTGAAAAAATCCTGCTCCCTGAATATCGAGGCAATGATGTTGAAACCTGTCTTGTTTTATCCTCGATATGTCAAATTAGGTTCAGTAATTTACCCGGCTTTAATCGGTCATTCCTTCCCGTCGAAATAGGAGATTTTCTGCAGAAAGCCCCTTTCGAAAACCTGCAAAAACGAGCGAAAACAGCAAGCAAAATTTCTCTTTGTTCTACTTCCTAGCAATAATAACTCCTGGATGTGCTGTTGTATTTTGTCCTCATGGGAGAATGAAATCCCCCTGAATAAGTCATTCACACTAGGGGGAAGACTTTTCAACCATCCATAACGAAAGCACGTGCTAAAGCATGCTGAAAGTCATCGCTGTGAAATAAACACAGTAGGGGCTTTTGCTTGCAATTTTAGCATGTTTTTTAAGGTTTCTCAAAGGGACTCATTTTGGAAAATTGTCTACAGAATCTGAACGGAGTGACCGATTTTAGTCAGAAAAATTTCTAAACATAATTGAACATGCTAGCTACTTAATCAGATATTGCAAAATATCGTCGCTTGTATAGTCAGGGAGCAGTAGCCTTTCAAACGACGGGCGCTTTTTCTGACTCACCCGGTATAATTCCTAGGGATTTCGTTTTCTTCACCCTTTTTATTTCGCATTGGTTTAATTCAAGCGAAGGGAGGGTTCCCAGTTCATTCAATTTTCGTGAATGTCCTATAACCACGTATTCAGTTTTGGAAGGGTTCGGAGTCAGTTTGTTTACTCGTAGCCAATCGCTAATATTCGACAGCTCTTCCTTGGTCATACTTATTAAATCCTCTGTGTCGCTAGCAGCAACTGTTGTGTGCGTGTCATCTGCGTACATGCTAGCTTTTGAGTAATCTAAGCATCCCTTAAAATCGTTAAGGAACACTATGAATAGGAGAGGACCTAGACATGACCCTTGAGGAATTCCACATCTTACGTCTCTTATTTCAGATTTCTGGCCGTTTATGGAGCAGTATTGTCTCCTTTCTTTCAAGTAAGACTTGGACCACTCTATTTCAATCCCTCTAACACAAATCCTTGTAATTGCTAGGATTGCTCCTATTTACAAGGATGGTAAGAGCGATAACAGATCAAACTATCGTCCAATCTCTGTTTTGCCTGTGATCTCTAGGTTATTCGAGAAGCTTGTTTACGACCAATATTATAATTTTCTCGTGTCAGGTAGTCTGTTGTATTCACAACAGTCCAGCTTTAGATTGCTACATTCAGTATTGACATGTCTATTAAAGTGTACAAACGACTGGTATTTGAATATCGAAAACGGTACATATACCTCGGTCACATTCATAGACTTGAAGAAAGCTTTTGACACGGTGAACCACGAAATCCTAATTAACAAGCTAAAACTTTATGGAGTTGCAGGCAAAGTGCTACGCTGGTTTCAGTCATACCTTTCTAATAGGAAGCAGTGCTGTAAGGTAAACGGGAAGCTTTCTGACCTGGGAGAAGTAACTTGTGGAGTTCCGCAGGGATCATGTTTAGGCCCCCTACTTTTCATCATCTATATAAATGATCTTCCCCTATCTATTAAGCACTCACAAGTTAATATGTATGCCGATGACACCAGTTTATCTTTCTCCTCAAATAGCATTTCCACAATAAATGAAAAGGTTAATGAGGACCTAGAATGTCTAAACACATGGCTTGCAGGAAATAAATTGTCACTTAACGTTGCTAAAACAAACAGCATTGTGATTGGAAGTCGGAAAAAGGTTAAGGATATTCAAAGAACATCAGCTATAAAACCGTCACTTGTCATTCGCGACGAGGAAATTTCGATGATAGAGCACACAAAATACTTAGGGGTACATGTGGACCAATACCTTAGTTGGGATGTTCACATAGCCGAAATGATGAAAAAGATTTCAAGGGCGTTAGGTATGATACGCCATGCAAAACAGTATCTCCCTTTAAGCGTACTGCAGACCATGTACAGAAGTATGGTTGAGCCTTATTTCCGTTTCTGTTGCCCTGTCTGGGGTGTTTGTGGCACCACAGCACTCAACAAGCTTCAGAAGCTCCAAAATCGTGCAGCCAGAATCGTGACAAATAGCCCCTACAGAATGTCTGCACCACCCATCATCAAGCAGTTGGGATGGCTAACGGTGAACGATCTCATAGAAACTGAAACATTGAAAATGGTCTATAGGTCTATTAACCATGAAGCACCTGAGTATCTTACAGGACTGTTCCAAAGGTTATCTGATACCAGCGCTCGACAGCTTCGTAATACCAGCACTGACCTCGATGTACCTTTTCTAAGAACTGCGTGTGGCCAAAAATGCTTCTCTTATAGAGGAGCCAAACTTTGGAATGATCTAACTAGAGAATGTAAGATGGCAAATACTTTCACCCAATTCAAATCGTCACTGAAAAATGACAAATCCTGAGCACTGTCTCACATCTCCTTTTACTTTACTTTTGTATACAAATTTTTATCTTGAAATTGTAATTTTTATAGCTTATTTTCTTTTGTAACAGGGCAGTTTGTAAATCAACTTCACTTTTTGTATTGAATACTTACCCTGTATAAATATTATAAAATGAAATGAAATGAAATGAACACCGTATTTGACCATTTTACTTATCAATATTTTATGATCAACGGTGTCAAAGGCTTTCTTCAAATCTAGGAATAGAGTTAAGTTTCGTTTATGATCATCAGTGTTTTTAAGCCAATTTTCGGAGCTGCTGATAAGGGAAGTTATCGTGGAACAAAGTTTCTGAAAGGCATTTTAGTTTTTTGTTAAAATCCCATGTGCCCTTAAGAAATCTTGTAGTTGATCATGTACAATTTTATCAAATACTCGTGAGAAACTCTCTTTCCACGAAAATTTCTTTCATAAATGGGGGATTTAGATTCATCCTTGTTCGGTAAATTTCGGTGACAAGCAACTGCAGATTCCGTTGATGAATAGAGACTGAATTATCTGTGATTAACAGTTCTTCAAAACTAGCGGTCCGATCTTGATACGCTATTCGTAGTGCTCTTTCATGAATTTAGTTGATTTTTGTGTTTACACGTCTATCGTGAAACATCCATATCAGCGGACAGTAACTAAACTGAGACATTATAAAGGCCCTTATGACCATTCTAGTTTTTTCTTTGGGCATATACGTTGAAGCCCTTGCAAGAGCATGTAGTTTCTGACTTGCCTTCCTGCAAACCGTATCTAAATGTTGCTTGAAATTTAGCTTGTGGTCAATTACAACGCCTAACAATTTTTCTTCTTTGCTCTCTTTGATCACGGAGGGGCCAACATTTATTGAGATCTCTGTGTCTTTTTCACCAAATACTAGGAGGTGGCATTTTTCTTCATTCAATTTCATAAAATTTTCTGCAAACCAATTGCTTAGTTTAACAGTATCATTTTCTAGTCTTCAGGTAACCTCCTGTAGCTCCTTGTGAGAACAGTAAATTGTCGTGTCGTCTGCATAATTACAGATTTAGTCTCATTCAACAAAAGGAAAATATCATTGATAAATATGCCGGGTGAGCCAGAAAAAAGTTCCCACTTTTGAAAATTAATAACACCAAGACTACTTCACGGATTTGAATCATTCAAATTCTAGTTAAAAGTCTAAAGATCGAAGTATTTTTGTGATTTTTCTCGCTGTCCTACCAGCACTAAAGTATTGGTAAATGCAACTTTATAGAAATTTCATGGTTGCAAAATCACGGAAAAAGGGCCTAAAACATTGATCAAATCGTAAGGATTCTATTCAAATCGAACAATAGGCCATGGGCGTTTCACCTCCCTCAAGAGTTATAAGACATTGATTTTCAAACAAATACGAAAGATTTTCGATCCCAAGGCAATCAATGCCTAGAGGATATCTGTCACCCATGAGAAGTTGGATTTCCTTCGTTATTCTGTCCGAGAAGTCATTTCTGAATTGATCAACGTTTTAGGCCATTTTTCAGTCATTTTGCAACCATGAAATTTTTGTAAAGTTGAATTAACCTATATTTGTAGTGCTTGTAGGACAGCGAGAAAAATCTCAAAAATACTTTGATCTTTCGGCTTTTAACTCAAATTTGAATAATTCAAATCCGTGAATTAGTCTTGGTGTTATGAATTTTCAAAAGTGGGAACTTTTTTCTGGCTCACCCGGTATTAAACAAGAGAGGCCCAAGAACTGATCCTTGAGGGACGCCTAATTTCATTTCTTTCCAAGAGCTGAATGAGTAAGCTGAATGAGCAATGTCGAGCGGAAAGTCGAGCACCTGGCCAAACGCATTCGACAACATTCGACAAAACCTCAAACAATAGAAATGTCGAGCACATTCGCTCAACAATTTTGACCTTGATCAAATTTGACTCGACAACGCTCGAGAACGCTCGACATCACTATACAAGGTGGCCAAACGCTCTCGACAATTTCACTCGACATCAATGTCGAGCGTTGTCGAGTGGAAAGTCGAGAGCGTTTGGCTGGGGCTAATGTTGACAAAATCTCTTTTTTTTCATCTTTTCTTAATATGGTATTACCATCCGGGATCTTAAAGCCTGGTTTTCATTAATCGTAATTCATCGCCTATCATTGTCTTAAGGCTGCTCTCCATATCCAGCGTTTTGAGCGCGCGGGCGCTGCGACACGACCAAGATTGATTCCTTCAGTAGGAATCACCGTAATTTTAACTTCCATAGGCTCCTGCTATGGAAGTTAAAATTGTTCCTACTCCCAAAGCGCCTAAAAATCGGTCGCTTGCGAGGGCCCCTCTTATTTGATGTATTTATAAACGACCTTTTCTTTTTGGTGGAAGAGACTGAGATTTGCAATTATGCTGACGACACGACTATCTATGTATGCGGTCATAAACTAGAATATGTTGTATTTAGCCTCAAAACAGATGCTCAGAGGCTCTCTAAGTGGTTTCTCGATAACAGTATGAAACTGAATCCTGACAAAAAGGATTTGAAAACAGGATGCTTACTGGTATGATACTAATTGATTTACAAAAAGCGTTTGACACCATCGACCATGAGATTTTCCTTCAAAAAATGAAACACATTGGCTTTGCTGATTCAGCTTTATATTGGTTAAAATCTTATCTAACAAATCGAACTTTCTTTGTAAACGTAGGGAAAGAGTCTTCATTGCCTGGCAATTTATCATGTGGAGTACCGCAAGGCTCTATTCTTGGCCCACTCATTTTCCTTTTGTATGTCAATGATATGCCTCAGGCAGTTGACTGTGACCTTCTTTTATATGCAGATGACTCCTGCCTTGTATTCAGTGACAAAAGCATCAATGACATAGAAGAGCAACTAAATAAAAATTTTAATTCTCTTTGTGATTGGTTTGTTGATAACAAACTAAGCATTCACTTTGGAGAGGACAAAACAAAATCTATACTTTTTGGAAAAACAAACAAGAAAAGTGGTAATAAGAAACTAGACATCAGAAGGGGTGACATCAAGATTAAACAACACACGTCAGTGACCTATCTGGGCTGCATTCTTGATGAAGGCCTGTCTGGTGAGTCGATGGCAGCCAGGACCCTGAGTAAAATCAATGGCAGGCTAAGGTTCCTCTATAGAAAGCAAAATTTTCTTGACTTCCCTCTTCGTAGGCTACTTGCAAATGCACTGATCCAGCCCCACTTTGACTATGCATGCAGTGCTTGGTTCCCTTTGATAAATAAAAGATTAACCAGGAGAATTCAAACCGCCCAAAATAAATGTGTCAGATTTTGTTTAAACATGAATAACAGAGCACATATAGGAGTTAGGGAATTTAAAAACATAAATTGGCTCCCTACTAAAGAGAGATTTGAACAATGTACTGCTACAAGCGTTTTCAAATTTTTCAATAACTCGGCCCCATCCTATATGTCGGAGATGTTCTTACCAGTTGGCCAAAGCCGGGTTACTCGAAGATCAAAAAACAAATTAAACCAACCTTTTAGAAAAAGTAACAAGGGGCAAAACGGTCTCTCCTACCTAGGACCTAAAATTTGGAACAATCTACACTCTGACCTAAAGTCAGCTGAGAGCGTTAACAGTTTCAAACATAAAATTAAGAACAAATTCTTTAAGGACCTCCAAAATCAAGAAGACAACCCTTATGAATATTACTGAATTTCCAAAATTGCAAAAAACAAGACTCCACCATACTTTCTACTTTGATACAAAATATACATTTTTTTTACACTTTCCTTTCAAGAAAACTTTTCTTTTAATGGCACCTCTGGGGGGACCATTATGGAAACAAGGTCACACTGACCTTTTAATGCTATCCCTGCCATTTTAAACTGGGGGTGTTTTTATACTTAGGTTTTTTATATCAGATCTTAGTTTTTTGCTTTTCTTTTTATCATTATTGTTTTTTCTACGCATGTAATTAGCTTTCTGTTTATTTTGCAGTAAATTTTATAATTAAGTTTTTAATTTTAATGGCATAATATTACATACATACATACATACAAATGTCATCTTTTGATTTTTGGGGAGAAAAACAATGACGTATCAGTGCAGATTGGTGCAACTACAATAACAGGATCTGCTGAAGAAAAACTTCTAGGTGTAACGCTGGGTAAGAACCTGGATTTCAAGAACCATGTAAACACACTTTGTAGAAAAGCTGGACAGAAACTGCATGCACTTGCACGTATTTCAAACTATGTGGATGTTGAGAAACTGAGGGTTATGATGCACGCCTTCATTATTTCCCAGTTTAGCTACTGTCCACTTGTTTGGATGTTTCACGATAGGTCGGTCAATAAGAAAATAAACAAAATCCACGAGAGAGCTTTGAGAATCGCATACAAAGATAGTTGTTCAAATTTCGAGGAATTATTGACAAAAGCGAATTCAGCAACGATTCACCACAAAAATTTACAGTTGCTTGCTACTGAAATTTTTAAAACTCAAAGGAATCTCAATGTGCGGAAACCCAGCCCAATGCCACTGCGGAGCAGGTCTATGGTTCCCATAATGCTTTGCAAAAAAGCATGTGCCAGAGCTGGCTGAAGTTTTGTAGTGGAAGTCTTACGACTTTGAAGAAATTACAGTGAAATTACGAGTGTGCAAGCCATATATCTGCCTTTTTTCTGCTTTACATTTACATTAAAGAACCTTCTACAACACTTGATCCACCGAGCCGGATGTAATGTTTAGCAGCTGCTAAGACGAAGATCGATGAAATCTCGTTACAGTTAGGCCACTTGTTAGGCCGAAAGCGTGTTGACAAATAATGGCTGAGCAACTAGGGACGTTGAAACGGTGCAGAAGTGCACATCGTATGAATGTTAAGAAGCAGCTCAAAGACGCACAGGAGTGTATAGATAACAATTCTAAGGATAATGCCAAACTGTTGAAGTTGAAAGTCGGATTAGCTTCGAAATTGGTAAAAATTGTAAAAGTTGATGAGCAAATTCTCATGAAATTGTGCCAGGATGATGCGATTGAGGAAGATACTATCGCAACCGAAACAGAAGAGGCTGATGATTTGGCCACGGCCATTAGGACAATGTTGATCAGGCTTGATAGCATGTTAAATAAGAACAAATCACCTTCTACTCCCAGGAGCGTGTTACCCATGCTGCCAATAACTTCACCTAGTAGAGCAGCATTTGGAGGGCCTAATTCACCAACAGGAGGCAGTCCTGCGGGCAGTCATGTGTCTACTGGACCACAGGTCTCAGTTTACAACAAGGCAAGGCTTCCCAAACTTGAAATGAAGAGGTTTAATGGTGATATCTGTCATTGGCAAGAGTTTTGGGACTGCTTTGAGAGTTCTGTTGACAGTGATCAAGATTTGCCACCGGTGATGAAGTTAAACTATTTGCGTGGACTTTTGGATGGGCCAGCAAAGGCTGTTATTGCAGGATATGAGACAACTAATGCTAATTATGCTGAAGCTCTTGATGTTTTGAAAGATAGGTATGGGAAGAAGTCTGTGATACGGTTAGCACATTTGAATGGTATCATGAACCATGCTGCAGTTAAAGATAAGAACGATATCGTGGGACTTAGGAAATTTCAGGACACTATAGAAGTCCATTATCGTGGACTGCGAGCTTTGGGTGTTGATGAAGAGACATACTCTGCTATTATTGTGCAAAAAATTGTTGAGAAGCTTCCAAAAGATTTGCATTTGACCATCATAAGAGGAGAAGCTTTTTGCATTGAAGAAACTGAGAGAGAGAGCTGAGAGAAGAAACTGCGAGGGCTGCTGGTACTAACAAGGAAGTGAAAAAGAAACTGTTTTCTCCACAGAAAGCAACTGCTAGTGCATTCTTAACTGAGACAGTAGATTCTAAATGTCTATTTTGCCTGGGAAAGCATGCAGCAAGGGACTGTGAAAAAGTGAAGACCATAAAGGAGCGTAAGAATTCTTTACGTAAATATTGAAGATGTTTTAAATGTTTAGGAAAGGGTCATAGAGCTAATACTTGTCCAATTAATGTTTCTTGTGAAAAGTGTGGTGGGAGCCATAACTCTGCTCTTTGTGAGGGAGGGATGGGCTCTGGGGGGAATGTTGGCTCTGTAGCTAGCCCCATGCATGTGGGGGAGTCTGGGAGTCATATGGCGATGCAGACTGCGCAGGCACTTGTTCGGGGACAGAGTGAATGTAGGGTTCATGTGTTATTTGATTCTGGAAGTAACAAATCCTTTGTTACAACCAGTGTCAAAGAGTGCATTAACCCTAAGGTGAAAGGTTCGTATGGTATTTGATGCCTCATCCAAGACGGGTAAGAAGGGTATTAGTCTTAATGATTGTTTACATGTGGGACCGTCATTAAATCCATTGCATTATGACATCTTATTAAGGTTTCAAATGGCAGGAGTTGCAATGACGGCGGATATAGAGAAATCATTCTTAAACATCGAAGTAGACAAAGCAGACAGAGACAGCCTTAGGTTTTTATGGGCTACAAGTCCATTTGATGACAATCCGACAGTCGAAACGTACCGGTTCTGTAGGGTTGTCTGTGGGGTCAACAGTTTGCCTCTCTTGCTCAACGGAACGTTAAGGTATCACCTTCAGAATTATGAGAACACTGATCCGCTCTTTGTTCAGCAGATGATTGACAGCCTTTATGTAGACGACATGGTATTTTCGACCAGTACGCTGCAGTGTGCGTATGGAATGTATGAAAAGGCTAGGGAGAGAATGATGAGTGGTGGTTTTAGATTGAGAAAGTGGGTAACGAACAACCAGGAATTAGCAGAAAGAATCAAATGTAGAGAAGAGAGCCGCGAAAGGAATTGTGACCCAGAAAAGCAGTCCGAAGAGAGCTATGCTAAAGCAACATTAGGCTTTACAGGAGAGCCATCAATGCATAAGGTTTTAGGCCTTGATTGGAATTTTGATAACGATACCGTCCTCTTTGATTTTAGGCCCACTTTGAAGAAAGCCAAAGCTATGAAACAAACAAAGCGAGAAGTCTTAAGTCTGATGGCAGGAGTATTTGATCCTCTAGGTCTCATAAGCCCAGTGCAGTTGAGCATGAAAGTTTTATTCCAACAGTTGTGCAAGGAGAATGTTGGATGGGATGATGAGCCTAAGGGACCCCTTAAGTTAAGGTGGAAAGAGCTTGGGCAAAGCAGGTTGTATTAGCATAGATAGGTTTGCATCGCAAGGAAGTAATGAAGGTAAGACAATTCAGAAAGGAACTCTTCATGGGTTCTCTGATGCCAGTAAGGATGCATACTGTGCAATGGTTTATGTTGTGTTTGAAACAAATGAAGGATTGAAGGCATCAATCCTTCATTGCTTCATTCATTCATTCATCATTGCTTACTAGTAAGACAAGAGTAGCTCCACTTAAGCCCATGACCATCCCAATATTAGAATTAATGTCAGCAAGAATCTTAGCACAGCTAATGGAAACAGCAAAAGAGGCCATCAAGTCACACATTGAAATCACAGATTGTTACTATTGGTCTGACAGTATGACTGCCTTGCAGTGGATTGCAGTGCAGTGGCAAAGCCAAAGGCCCCCAAGAAAACTAGAATAAATCCTCACAGTTGCAAGCTTCTGCTCTTGCTTCGTAGACTCTTTCTCTGTTCTCTGCCTGTTATTTGACTGTTATCAATCAGATTATCTGCCTGCTCGTACCCTGCTAAGCTAATATTTGGGGGGCTTACATACATGTCTTCTTGCAGATTATCTGCCTGTTCGTACCCTAGGCCAATAAGTAATATTTAGGGGGGGGGCTAAGATGAAACATGGGCTAGCGGCTACGGAGATAGTGCAGCCTTGCAGTGCAGTGGACAAGGGACAGTGGAAACAATTTGTGAGATCACGGGTGAATGAGATTTTAGGTGCCACAAGAAGGATAGATGGAGACATTGTCCTGGGGAAATCAACCCTGCAGACATAGGTTCTAGGGAATGAAGGCAGAAGATTTAAAAGACAGCAAGCTTTGGTGGGAGGGGCCACAGTTCCTTACTGACCCTTCACTTGAGTGGTAAAAAATACTACGTTTCTGCTATTTCTCAATTGTTTCAGGGCGAACCAAATGGGATTTGAACTGGTTTTCGATCACCTAACTTTCAAGCATATGGATGCTTTGAGGAAACAGATTCAGTCTGTCGTTATGTTTTGAACCACTGTTTTTGGACGTATGCAATCTTAAGCAAATTTTGAGAATGATCACAAGGATTAAACTACTTTGGAAGACCTATTTGATTTGCTCTGATATCAACGAGAGGTGTGACATTAGACAAGTTTCTTTTATCTCGGTCTTCGAGGATTTCTGCATTACAAGTAATCTGTGGGTCTCTGGTTTCAGCTTCGCATATTTTTGTCTTTTAAAGCTTTTTCTTCAGTGAATTTTCACCTCATTTGCAAGATTCTGGTCTCTAAAATTATTTCAAAATCTTAGAGACTGGTTGATCTTCCCAGGAGTCTGTTCATATTGTCGTTATTTTTCAATATTTAATCAAACGCCGAACAACTTTTTGAGCCACCCTGTAGAGTTCCCTTTCAGTAGCGAGAAATCCTGACTAGCCCACTCAAAACAAATTGAAAACAAACAAACAAACAAACAAACAAACAAATTAGCTACAGTCTACGCAAGGCAAGGCGATGACGCTCCACTGCAAAAAGTAGGAACAACGTCCTTTGGAGTTGAATCCATTGCTTAGGTTGGAAATAAACTGTGGCAGAATTTATAGCAAGAAACAATCAGTCTTACTATCTTGAAAAAAAATTTGATGTTGGAATGGTGGAAAATGCAACTATAGGTGTAGGAAAGTATATATCCCGAAGGTTGGGTTTCTAACAGGATAGATCTTTTAACATCTTTTGTCCTGCAACATTTATTTATAGTTTTATTGTAATTAATGTATACTGTAAATAGTAGGCTTTACTTAGCTGTAATTTCGCAACTCTTTAGCCTACTTTAAATACATTTCTAATAATAATGATAACAATAATATCGTTTTATTCTAGTTTTCAGTAGCGTTTTCTTCAACAGCCATTTCACTTTCGTCACACAGTTGAATAAGGCTTGGGCAAGATGAAATCCCACTGGAAAAGGCCGGCCTTGCTGTTCTAAATGAAGGGAGAAGGGCTTCCATTGATTTCTTATTTCTACATTCTACATTTTGAGTAGGTACTGAATATTTCAGGGTAAATTCTTTAGAAACATTTTTCCAATTTAAGAAAAAGGCCTATGAGCTATACGTATTTGTTATAAGAAAATGAGACTTTGGGCCAGCACTAAAAGTTTCTTTAAATCATCAGATTTCCCAGTACCTTCAACATACCGTAAAACCTGAAATAAGCCCTATGGGAGCTTATTTCGCAAAAAAATTTGGGGTGGTGGCTTATTCGAGGGAATGGGGCTTATCTAGCAGCAGCCAACAATATTAGCAACACTACTCTTCCCCCTTACTTGAGGCTGCACAGTACACGCAAACAGCAGATATAATGGAATTTATTGTTTTCGAGGCAGTGTCCAAGCCCGATAAAGTTGAAATAACAAGAAGAAAGTCAGTCAAAGGAGACAATCAAAGTATTCACTAAAATAAAGAAGGTTTTGACAACCAGCGTTCCCTATAGGGGCTTATTCCAGTGTTGGGGCAAAGTTTTTGGGTGGAGGTGGGGGCTCATTGGAGGACTTACGGCAGGTTTTTCATTACAACATCTTTCGCATGTTCACTGTGGGAAACCACGCGTAGGTGCACTCATAATTACTTTTCTTGTTCATGTTGCAATTGTAATCGCAGACGGCATCGTGTTTCCGTAGTAGACACATCAAGAAAGGTTAGAGTTGCGGAGCCTATGAACTCTGAAAGAATTTTTCATTATGTTACTTAATGTGCTCCACTGTAGAGTTAGAGAAAATAGCCGGGGTGTTACACAGGAAAGGTATCTAGCCCAGAGTCCTTTTGCTCATTTCTAACTTTTAAACTTTGTTGAGGTTCATCTGGTTTTTGTCTTATCTATCAAGTTTTTAGTTTCTTTGTTTTTATGGGGGGGGGGGGGCTCTCTCTCTCGATTAGTTTACCTATTTAGAGCGCTCCTACTTAATCAGTCTATCCTATCTACAATCAAGTAATGCTATTCTCTTTGTTTCAGTTTGTGGTTACTTAACCCTTTGATTCTACTATCGTGCTCGTGTTTAACTGTATTGTAAAGTTATAAATTGTATGTAAGATCGATTGATAATCAAATGAAACTGAAAATGAAACTGAAATAACAACTAGCCCCGGTCTTCTCTACTTTGGTCTTACTTCCCGTTATTTCGCGACTCACTTCTTCGCCTACCCAGCATTGTTTTGAACAAACAGGGTACCATAGATGTTTTAACAAATAAGCAAATATATTAAACACAAGACAGCATGAAGTATCCAATTGCTAAAGATGTATACACATTTACTAAAGGTGTATTTAGAGTTTTTACAGTTACGTATGGAGGCTCATAGTGATGAGTCTAATGTCATATGCATTTAAATTCGTAACTTGGAAAACCAAGGAGATCCTTCATCCCATGGATAGTTAGTTAGCATCATGTTAGAAAATCCAAAAGAATTTCGTAGACTGCGAACAATTTTGCAAAATCATGGCAAAATCAAGACTTCTTAACGAGATTCGCCAGTCATAGTAGGCCAAAAATAGGAATCAACTAGTTATACCGATTTTTGCCCATGGCCTATGGCCAAAAACTTCTGAAGCCTGATTTTCACGGACAACGTGACAACGAATAAATGAAGAAGACAAAAGAAACCCGTGAAAAAGAAACCTACCTTCATCATACGGAACAACAAAGGATGACTGCTTAAAATTTCTCGAATTTTTAACGAAATTTACTCTCCGAATGTTGAGGCTTCTGTTTAAATGCACGTTTAAATATATAACGGTCTCGAGGAGTTATCGCGTCTCAAATTTTAACACAAACCGCTAAAGTATATGCACAGTCTTCACTGGTTCCTTTTGCTTTCTTCGGTTACTCACCGTCTGATTGGTCCGTGAAAACGAAGCTTCGGAGGTAATCAGCAATGAGTCATGGGAAAAATCGGGAAAAAACTTGGTTCCTGTCTGGTATAGGTCTAAATATCAATGTTGGTACTACAATTACATAGATTCGATATTCTTGTTATCACAACGTGACCTATCTGTTCCTTCTTTATCGCACAGTGATTTTTTTGACCTTGTCATGTGCCTGCTACAAGCGACTTTCCGCTTTCGTGCTTGTAATTTTGGACGAATCATCCCTACCGGCTGCGATTTGTTGACCGTTCCATGAGTGTGTGACGTCATATTCTTGACAAAAAGCTCCGTTTCAACAGAGACGAGTAAATTCGTGTCGTCATTCTTGATAATTCCCTCCAGCTCCTCTATGAGCGAAGCTGAGTGCCGTAAACGATTTCTTGCAATGTTAGCAATCGTGGAAAGCACCACACGGAAGTCTTGGTTTTTGCCTGATATCAAATATACTTTAATCTTCCGTTGTAAGTCCTTTGCAGCACTGCTTCTGTCCGGGAGAGTAATCTCGATGTTATCTCTATCAATGAGTGTTTCTTTAACTGGTGTATCTAGCACATCTAAGACCCAGTAGTTCATGTCTACCCATTCGGAGATCTTCTCTAATCCTTCAAAATGACGTCTTAGAAACCTTAGCTTTCTTACATCTCCAGTGTGTATGAACTCCCTGAAAAACAAAAAGCGTAAAGAACATTGAAGCAGAGGAATATTCCAAACGCCCTAAAAGAGCGAGGTATGCTGACAAATGATTCTGGTAGAGTCTTGGTTTAAAGTGCCACTAAACGTTCAGGGATTTTTGCAGAAATTGATAGAGATTATTTTTCCCAGCCAGAAACAGAAAAAATTTTTTCTTTACGACCTCTGGTTATTTTTATACGATTTCTCAAAGTTGCATTTTTGGCCCAATTTGGGGTGTCAAGGACGCGGAAAAACGATCCAAGAGGCGACCTGGGCACGAGACGTTTTTACGTCATACCGGGAAGGCAAAGCGAAAGCAAAGAAACGCGAGTAGGAAGCTCACACTGGTGGCCGCTATACCTGCAGCTCTACAACCCAAGCAGATGCCTGCCGGATACAATGTAGCAGAATTTTCGAAGGATTTACACTTTATCCTATTGCATGTCATCATGATAGGTGACTTGGCTGCACCAAAGTGAAGATAAACGTTAGAATTGAACCAGCAGAAAGACTTCGCCTGAAGTGAAACCGGGTTTTTTAGGCCAAGGCCTATGAATTGGATATGTTGGACCTGCGTTTCTTCCGACAGCGACAAAGGTTTCGTTCTTTTGGGAGCAAATACTGTTCACCTTCAAGATTTTGGAGTTCCTGTCGTCCTAATGATATTGAAACAATTCGAGGAGAAATGGAAGCTGCTTCAAAGGAAACAAAAAGAAAGGTACAGTGAGCGACTCTTGCAAATGATGGACGTTGAATAGGCCTACCATGCTTTAAGTTTTCGGCGATGGCACCACCCAGGTGATGGGGAAAAATTAGTTCAAAACTGATAAATATTTCTCTTGTTACTTCAGTATTTGCCAGATTTGTCTATTAGGCCAAGGACAATGTTTTGATAGAAGAGCTCTGGTTTCCCCTCAAATAAGAAAGAGGAAACCGGAATTGTTCTATCAAAACATTGTCCTTGGCCTAAATCCAGACAAATTGGCAAGCACTGAAGTAACAAGAGAGGTACTTATCAATTTAAACCAGTTTCCCCCACCACCTGTGATGGCACCAGATGATATTGATCAAGCCACTTGGATGGGTTTAGGGATATTAAGCTGTAGTGTGTTTGTGAGAAGATTGAAAGCCCTCTTCTTCACTGTGAAATATAAAGACACTTCAAAATTACAACAATGCCGTTTACTTCAAAGTTGAAGAGGGTAGGGCAGAGGCAGAATTGCTCTCACCAGCACTAGATTACAGGTGCTTGTACTGTACTTCCATTTCTGGTGACAGATACTGTACAGATTCCTTTAAAAATATCCAGGATGCAAAAGAGAAGTGTTAGAGGCAAGCCAAGCGAAACATTTGCTAGATCTTTGTGACAAGCTTCCCAGATTTGATGTTCAAGGCTTTTAGACTTCTGTTTTCTTCTAGGATCTGGACCATATTCCATACTTGAATAAGTATGCCTTTGATGATGTAAGCACATGAGCCATGTGGACAGCACCCAGCCCCAGATGTTAGAAATGTTTAATAAATCAGCTACATTCAGGGAAAAAGACCACTAGTAGCGCAAAATGTTCATAGTCAATAAATTTTTACAGTTCCTTCATGTACTGTTGAAAGAGGCAATGCAAAGCAGTGGAATTTGCTCCGTGGCCAAGTTTCTTCTGTGGCATGAGAAGCAGTAGAATGTAGTCGCTGGCACAAGTTTCCTTTGTGACACTTTGTACAGAAGAAAATACACTTTTTTATCACCGCTACAAGTCTTTTTATGTAGGACTGGTTTCTAAGAAAATTTGTTTACACTGTCAGTATCTACTAATTGCAGAGTAATACTTTGGGATCAGCATGATTGAGGGCGTATCAATCACTCTTCCAAAAAAAGTCTATGAGATTTTCAGTACAAAAGGATTTTCAGAGATTTTTAGGAACTTTAATTGAAATACATAAGGATGTGCCCATCAACTATAATAGCAACAGAAATAGAATAGAGAAGCTCAGCCAGGGCTTGTTACACCCTTTTCAAGTCATATGATGATTCTATGCCCTGCCAAAGTGGACAAAAGTATAAGGCAGCTTATAAATTATATAAGACAGCTTATAAATTAGAAAACAACGATATATAAATCAAACCTGGCAATGATAAATATATTCTATAACGTAATGTAATATATATAGATACATTAAACATTTTTATAACTCACGAAAACCAAACACATACAATTGAAAAAATGATATATACATAGTACAGTTCCAATATGAAGTTGTTTTATGTATTAAGTATAAACGTAAAATATAAAGAACTCAGCAAGTTTGACATATAAAGTATAAACGTATAAAGTATAAACGTAAAGTGTAAGGAACTTGCGCAAGGTACTTGCGCGTCAGCAAGTTTCTCATGTAAAGTGTAAACGTATAAAGTATAAAAGTAAAGTGTAAGGAACTTGCGCAAGGTACTTGCGCGTCAGCAAATTTCGCACGTGTGTTGCAAGAGCGACAACTCTGAGCCATGATATTGCTGGAACAGCATCATGAGCGAAGGAAGCAGCAGTAACAGTCGTAGTGATATTAACGAAATCATATCAAACATTGTTAACCATCCAAGCTTTAGAAGCACTCTAAATCAGATTCTAGACGTACGCAGTGGTGCCACAAATGTTAGCAACAATCATTCAACGCCCAGTGGTGTGCCAACGGAGGAACTTGTTGATACAGCATCGAGACCAAGCCAGCGGTACAACTCGCCTGCCCAGGAGTTCTCTTCAATTTTTCAAAGGGGGGGTTCTTCCTCAGGCGTTCCATATCAACGTGGCAGGAATCACGCCAGAGGATACCCTTACCCAAGGAGCCGACCTGCATCACAAGTGCGAGGTGGGCGGTCGGCCCTCTCAACGTCCAGAACACAAACAGCACGAGCAAGTTCTGCAAGCACCAGCCGAGCTTCATCAATTTTTAGAACAAAAGAAGTCATTCTTTTGCCAGGGAAAAATGATTCTGAAGTATGCAGAGGTAACAGGAAAGTTTTGCTGATGAACAGTGGATTCATACGTTCTGAACTGGAACTGGACAGGCGATGGACAGCTCAACAAGTGGTAGAACACTTTGAAAAATGTTTCGAAGAAAAACTAGCTACGATTCCTAAGACGCCTGCAGTACCAAGGTAGGCAAATTCATATTTTGTTATGGCCTAAAAGCATTTGTAAGGTATGTAAAATGACTAAGGAAAGTCGTACGATGAAAGTAAGTTTTACCAAGGAAAACAACATCGCCTGACTACGGAAAGTTTTGAATTTCGTGTTAAATTTCCAGCATCGTCAATAATTCATGTGATACAGTACTGCAATTCAGGGCTTCCACACACATTGTGGAACAATTCCTGTATCCTGTTATTTTATCCTACAGTTTAGGCCTAAATTCCGTGTTTGTTTTGAAACTTGGCAATAGGGGTAAAATAGAATGGTTAAGATGGTTAAGGCATAACGGAATAACCAGACCCAGGACCAGTAAGACCGGACCCTGACGGACCAGACCCCTGTAAAATACCCCCTCATTTCCTTGTTTCCAGACAAAAGATGGGGTATATCCACAACGGACTGCTTGTTCTTGGTACATATAGAGCCTATTCCCTGGCTCTGAAAAAGCTCCTTGAGGTGTAAAGTTGTATTATCCACAAAAGAAAGCCAACAAAGTGCCCTTGCTTTGTATCAGATTTTAGCACTTTGCGTTACATGAATCTTGCTCGGAATGTCAATGTGTGCTTTGTTCTGGTGTAAGCGAAGTAAGTTACAGGGCCTAGCTAGACAGTGCCATGAGTAATGGAATTTTATATGCCTATATTGGATGATTCAATGTATCTAATAACCGTGCATTGTTATTGTTCCTTGTCAGCAATGATTTCATTGGTCTTGTCTTGGTTTTGTGTGCAACTTTGCGCTGGCATAACAAACTCACGAAGGGAAGGAACGGGTATCACCCAGGGGTCTGGTCCGTTAGGGTCTGGTCTTTTTGGTCCTGATTCTGGTTTTTCCGTTATGCCTAAATCCAACATTCCTTAATCTTGATGATCCTGATAAGCACCTCCGGATTACTTTAGAGTCTGTGAATCATTTGTTGTGTCATGTTTCAAATAAAGGGTAAATTAAAGCTGGTCTTCGGTTGATAATGACGTTGGCAGGGCCATAGGAAGCCGGCACTTAATGGGGGGGGGGGCAATTTTTCTTATGACAATAGAGAACAATACATCTAATTAATGCTTCTGACGTAGCACTATATCGTTTTCAAAATTATTGAGGGGCTAGAGCCCTACCTGCCCCCCTTCCTACTGCCTTGATATTAGATTTCAATGGTAATTTCAAGCTTAGCATGAAATTGTCTCAAGCTTAGCATGAAATTGTCTAGCAATGTCTGTTTAGTGAAACTGTTGTCATCTTTGGGTATTCACGATTTCTGACGAGTTTCTTACGAGTTCCTTCGGGATCTCTATGTTTACTTCCTCTGCCCTCAAGAGCCTTACAAAATGAATTTTTATAAAGACTTTCCTTTGTTCAGACATTACTCAAGTAAGTACTTGCGGAGTAAATAGCAATAGAACAAAGTAAGCAACGAGGCAAGTTAGAGTGAATTTAGAATAAGGTATTCTGTTTTTAAATATTCTGAAATATTCCACAAACCATTCTGTTTTGGCTAGTGTACCTGTATCTTGTTTGTTAGGATAACTTTGTTAGTTGGCATTGGCAAGTCGCTTCAAACCCCTTGTCTACAAGAAGGTCAACTGCTCGATGGTTCAAGGGTCAGCAGGATCTTCGCGCAGAAACTAATTTGGTTGCGACCAACAGAGGATCTGCCATTTCAGGAGGATAGCAGAAACAATGAAGGACAATGCAACATGGAACAAGAAGAGAACATCCATACGCTCGAAGATGATCAATATCTCATAACTGACCTGCTACCAGTAAGTTTTGCTTGTCCCTTCTGATCCTTGGTTTGATAGAGCCCAACTAGACCACTTAGACAAAGACAGATCATATGAAATTCATTCCTACATGTCACTTTCTGAGTAAAAATAATATTAGTAACAAGTTTTCTTAAGTGTGGCTTTTCACTAAACTGTAATGCATCGCCTATCATCTGTGGCGGGGCCACAGGGAGGAATGAGGGGTCCGGACGCCCCCCTCCAACTATTCCAAAAGTAGGTTTCTGAGATTCGCACAAGGATGCGATAAAATTGTATCTCATGAGAGGTGAGCCTGATCAATCGTCCTCGTCATGAATTTTAAAGGATCACTTCAAGTAATACTGCGGTGCCTGCATTTTCTAAAAGTCTCCGTGTCTGCGCACGTTAATTTCACGTTGATCCTGAAACATAACACAACTTCGATCCCTATTGCATGTCCATGGGGGTTGGTGGGGGGGGGGGGGTTCTCCACTAAATTTCGGATTAGGGTTTGCTGCCAGCATCTTCGAAATGGTACCTTTGGCTGGACCAAATCACAGGGAAACCAGTATTCCGCTCGCTGTTTATTGCTTTTATCAGTTAAACAGATAGGAGAGTACTGAGTTTTCTGTGACTAAATTCTACATCAAACACATCAAAATTGCCGGTTACTGAACTTAAATAACGTCAAATTCTGTTCGTTTCAGCTTGCAAATGAAAGACCCTCTACGCAGTGGCAAAATACGTTGAACACACCTGCAAATATAAGGCGTCTTCAGGAAATAGTCCCAGACAGCCCGGAGCAGGACATAGATGCCGTGCTCAGCACTTCGGCTAATCTGGAAGAGGCAATTGAGATCCTGGTCTCAAGAAGCACAAATGTAATTGATGCACATGCTGTCATTTTTGATTCAACAGCAAGTGTTGTGAAGAAATACCAGGAAGAGAATTTCAATCCTGATGTTGGCAGTGCAGTAATCCACGTATCAAGGGAAAATCTATGGCGTGACGCCCTCACCTTTTACAAACGCAATATGGGTGACAAGCAAAAGCTTCTTTGCAAATTATGTGTGTCGTTCAATGGGGAAGATGGCATCGACGCTGGGGCATTGATGGTTGAGTTTTTCACACTCCTTTTCAACTGTGCCAAAGAAAACCTTTTTGAGCCAATTGAAGGAAAGTCCTGGCTTCTAGTCCCTAAACGATCAGGGGGAAACCTGCAAATTTTCAAGATTGCAGGGATCATCATTGCACACAGTATTCTCCAAGGTGGCCCGTTCTTCAATTTCCTAGCTCCATGGGTAGTAGATGTGCTTTTCAACAATAATGGCACATCAGGTGATATCCCATTGGAGCACATACCAATTAATTCTGCAACTGGCGGTATGATAAATTTCATCAAGTCGCTGAGGCGCTGTGACAGTAATGATGAAATTAATGAGCTATTTGCCTCCGCAGACGGACCAGCTTTTGAGCAAATCATAAGCACATCAGATTGGGAACCAAGCCAGAGCATAAGTGTCGACAACAAAAACATTCTCATTGATATGCTTCTGTACGAAGAAACAGTTGTTCGATGTGGAAGGAAAATCAGTGCCATCCGAGAAGGACTGCAGTTTTTAGGGTTCGACAAACATCTGACTCATGATGCTACAAAAAGCATGTTTCTTGGGTCAAGAAAATTGATTCAAAGTGACGAATTCCTGCGCCTATTTGAGTTTGGCACTTGTAATGATGAATCAGGTAAAGTACAATGCAGAGACTGGTTTAACGAATACATCAAGCAAGCCAAACAGGATACCCTTGTAAGTCTACTCAGGTTTTCCACAGGGTTTGAAGATACCGCTTCTTTCGGTGACAAGCTTGTGTTCGTGGAGTTTTTGGCCGATGAGAAGCTGCCGAAAGCATCTGCTTGTTCAACAACGCTCCGGCTGCCAATGGCCACTGTTAACAAAGAAGAATTTTTCTTCATGATGGATAAAGCTCTTGAGTTTGAAAGCGTAGGATTTGGAGACTTCTAACTTTATGTATTGATGCAACATAAGATCTTCATATAATCCAACCCAGGTCCTCTTGTTTCGTGTTAGTTTTTATGTAAAGAAGAATCAAAATATTCACATTATTGCTTCAGACCGAGGCATTATTTAACCAATGATTTGCTTCTAACAATTTATTTTTTTCATTTTGTATAAGTTCGTTTCGAAAATAGCACGCATATCTTATTTCCAGTGTTAATGTCATCCCAAGCATCCTTCTTGATATTTTCCAAAATTCCCTTCGATTCTGAGTAATTCCTCCACATCAATGTACTTATCAGTCTCGTGCTCAACATTAGAAGTGACGTTAGAATTACACAGTGGTACAATTTCATGGGACACGTTAGGTGTACAAATGAATCATGAGCGATGTTCCTTTTTCCTTGTATTACACCGTCAGCCCCCCTCCAACATTTTCAAAGCACTAGATGTGCATTTTGATTTCTATCTCATCTTTGAATATCCAAGTATATCATTAATGCTATAAACCGGGTGACCAAGCAATGGCTTCCATTTGGATAATCGTTGCAGCAAAAGCAGTTGTGCTTTTTTGAGCATGGAGACTGATTATCTGATAGCTAAAAGAGCGATGTATTTTTCATCTATCTACGTTATCTTAAAGAAATATCCGTCGGTGAATTCGAAATAATTAAGGGTCAGCCTTGCACAACAGCCGGAAAATGACCTAAAACTCACGATCAGATTTTGCAGCTTCATTCGAAATCCTTTGAGAATTAGCATATACTGAGACAGAAGCTGAAGTTAAAGGGGCTGGACCAAGTGATGTGCCAGTGGAAACAAACTCGTTTCGAAGGAGTGATTTTGCAATATTTTTGATATGCCATATCACAGAGATATTCTAATAGTTTTTCAGAAAGAAAAGGTGTTATTTTGACGATGGTCTTTTGAATTTCGTAGAGAAATAAACGAAACACTCGTATGTTGCATGATTGCAGAGATATTAATGGATTTTAAGAGGTAACAACAGAGTGAATTCACCCCATCCACCAAAATCTGTGCAGAGCACAATGGCCACGTCTGGGCAACAATATAGATTTTATAGAAGACAAGTTGTTGAAACCGTTTTTGTTTTCGATTCTTCTAATTTTCCGTGGGACTACTATTTTGAAAATTACAACAACAAAAACACAAAAACTACTTCAGTCTTGTTGCTATTTGCAACGTGAATTGTCATGAGTTCTAATTGGCCGATGAGAAACTGCCGAAAGCATCTGCTTGTGCAAAAACCAATGGGTATTATTTGCTACAATAGTCTTTCTAACAGGTAAGAGAGGAAACTAAACTTTAAACAAAGCAAAGCAATCAAAATACACATATCACAAACAACAGGTTGACATATGATTTGAAAACGAGTGGTCCCCAAAGTTCTGATATTTAGGAAATGTCCTTTTAGGAAATGCATACGATTGTCATTTTTGTTCCAGTTAGCCTCGTTCATCCTAGTTAGTTATTGAAATGTTGTCTACTGAAAGCTGCATCAGAGTTTTGTTCAATAATATTCAGTTTTTTCAGCATAAATGATTTGTTCAATGTAATCATGTGTATGCATCTTAATTCCTCTTTACTGCTCTCGCTTAACTTCACTGGTGAATTCCAAATTAATAATGATAAACCTTACCCAAAGTCAATTTGAAAAAGCGGTGATGTAATCTTGTGTTAAAATCATAGATAGCGCAAGGCAATTCTTCTTCTTCCGTTCTAAGCGAATTCTTACAAATCTATCAAAAACCATTAATCAAATTTCATGAAGGCCCTTGTGGCACTACAACTTTGGATCCTTAGTTAGCAGACGTGAAATGGATCAGTCTCCTGTTTAAACTGTCTCTGCTGACTGTATCATTTTGTTGCTTTCTGTAGAAAACTTTTTTCATTGGCAGCGTAAACGCTCTTGAACTGCAACTGCGTGATCTGCAGAAAGAGCTCCTAGGCAATGATAATATCAAAGAGGGTAAACTTTCTTGTCTTTGGTACTACAAACTTTTTTATACGGAAAAACTGGAAGGAATACTGAAAATGGAGTTCATTAATTCTCTTTGAAGATAAGTTGCAAAATTTTGCATGACAAACAGAACTGACTGTGAAACCCTAGCCTACGCGTAGACCATTGTTCCAGAAGAAGGAAAGGTCTACGAAACTGTAGCGTATGAGTCTAATAGTATTGGAATGTGTTGACGTAAAGAACATTGAACAGGACTAATTAGTTGTTGTCAACGAGCAATTAGCATAAGTTGAGTAAACAGCCTTTTATGTTGTTCAGAAAAGAATTGTAGTTAGTTGTCGTCGAACTGAGATAGAGGCAAGTAACGTAAACAAGAGTAGTGCTTTCTACCAAGGCTTAGGCCCGAGGGCCTTGCCTTTGTGTATCTCACCCCATCGGAAAAGAGCCAATTCGTTACAACTGGTGACAGAGGGGGAGTGGAGTGCAGATACAGAGTTCGACAGAGAGAATATATATTATTATAGAGATTATTAAAGTGACCAAGGTCTTTGAAAGAAAGAGTACGTGGCTGGACTGAGCAGCTGAGTGAATGGAACATCAAATCTGTTCTATAAACTATGATCTTACGGGCGTATCAGTCGACATTGACGAGACTGCAGACAGAAACATAACATGTCAGAAAGCTGTCAAGATAGGAACAAGTTAAAACACACGAAAGCCCTCAATAGAAAGTTGAATTAGAGTGATGTGATTTTGGACGAGAAATGTACAAGTTTAAGTTGGTATACTCGCAATCAAAAATTTGGTGCGTACGGGAATGGTAGTAGCTGAAATCAATGTTTGAGAGGAGTTCGATGACGGTCTGATCAAGCAATGATATCAACGCTGTTCAGGAGAAGTATACCTGATTTCTGAGACTGTGTGGGGGACGTGACTTTGCAGAAGTGAATAATCAACGAGCGATGTTTCACGGCGACCACCAGGCGACAGAACTTTTGGATACTGGACACTGTTTCTGGCGGAGATTCTTGCAGCGATGAGTACAGCTTTGAACGATGCTTGAAGTCTTCTGTGAACCTTCCTTTGCCAAAGCTTCCGGGCTTTTTGGAGTTACCGAGAATTTTCTTTTAGTTTTTGAGTTTAGAGGATTGTGGACAGTTCAGGGAAACGTCAAGAAATTGTGTTACGAGAATAAGTCAAAAAGGGAGGGGATGGTGTAGCGTATGAGTCTAATAGTATTGGAATGTGTTGACGTAAAGAACATTGAACAGGACTAATTAGTTGTTGTCAACGAGCAATTAGCATAAGTTGAGTAAACAGCCTTTTATGTTGTTCAGAAAAGAATTGTAGTTAGTTGTCGTCGAACTGAGATAGAGGCAAGTAACGTAAACAAGAGTAGTGCTTTCTACCAAGGCTTAGGCCCGAGGGCCTTGCCTTTGTGTATCTCACCCCATCGGAAAGAGCCAATTCGTTACAAAACAAAGGGCAAAGCCTTGCTACGGCTCCCAATTAATTATTCCAATCCTCTTTTTTGATTATTTGTGAAGCGCGTCTAAACAAAGGCTGCATAAATTAAGTTTCTACAAATCCAGAAACCTCGTAGCAAGCTTTTGCTATTTGGTTCGTAGACACTTTCTTCTTTTGGAATAATGGGTCTACGCGTAGGCCAGTGAAAGTGAAACCCTATCTGTTGTCCGTTTCATTTAGAACCAATTCATATGATCCCCGGGGGGGGGGGTACTTCACTATAAATTCATACGGGGGTGTGCGCCGCAAGGATTTTTGTTACGACCCAATCCCAGAAATTTGGTCCGATATTGATACCCAATCCCAGAATATATGTCAGACATTGATACCCAATCGAAGAAATAACAAAAACAATTCCACGTCAAAGGGATAAGGGATTGAGGGCTGGGAACGAGTATTTTGGTTCCAAGTGGCCATTGGAACGAGGTTCTGATCTGAGGACGTTTTTCAACACAGAAGTACTTGAAATCAGTTCACCTGAAACTGACCACGTGTTGCTCGAAAATTTATAAAGAATTTGAGTATAACAGTAAACCCCAATCCCAGAAAATGCCGAGTGAAAGTATACCCCAATCACAGAAATTTTCCAGTAAAAGGATACCCCAATCCCAGAATTTTCAGGCCAAAAACTACCCAAAACTGGCGCACATCCCCGCCTTACCCATAGTGAAGTACCCCCCCCCCCCCCGGGATATGATCATACATATTAGAAAAATTCCGACATGTTATGCTGATTTTAAAACGATCAACCTTCTGATTTAAAGAAAGATAGATATTGACCATAGCTAGTTATTTTCTTCATTTCCAAGAGAACAGCACGGTAGGCGTGTTATCATTGACAATGCCGCTAGTGCATCTTGGTAAACATTGATTCCTTCGTTTCGATCCTGGATGATAGGTTCCATGTTACGTGCAACTTCTTGCAAGTGATAATCGCACAGATTCACTCTACTTTCTGGGACTGACACGTCGTTGTTAGTTTCAATGTTTGGAAATTGGACATCTTCGTCAATTCCATAGTGGTTCCAACTTAGAATTCCAGCTGCCTCGGGAGACTATGGATCGACTCTCATTCGCCTGCTCATACCTTGATGCCACAGTTGACGTGGAGATCTGTTATTTTCCGTCGAAATAGGATGAAATTCCCAGTCGCGTTCAAACTCATTCAATGCCACATTTATGCGTGGTAAGTAAACAAGATGCAAGGCAAACAAGTGAAGATCATTTAAGGGGTCCAACAAGTTCTGTGATTCCATGAAATAGAAAACATTTCTGAAATGATGAACGACACATCGTAGCACTTCTCCCCATAAACGCTCTATTCGCTGGTTATGAACAGAGGATCCAGTGATAAAACTCCCTCGGTTAATTCCTCTCTCTTGGCATTCCAACATAAAACGAGCAACATCAACGTTTTCGACACCAAAGTCAGCTCGCACTCTAGAAGGCAACCCATGGATTTCAACTGCTTCCAGAAACAGTTTCAAAACAGTAGCCGCTTTGTTGTTTGTGCAGCATTTCAAGTACGTTATTAATCGGCTGTAACCATCTATTGAACCATGGATCACAAACCTCCATCTGATCAACTTGTGGTGACCATCAATGTGCCTGTACATGGAAAGAAACCTTGTCATGTTTCTGTTTGACACCCCCACAGTAACGACCGCGCCGGGCATTAAAAGTACAGCGGGGAAATTATGAAACTATACATTTTAAGCGGGGATTGAAAATTTCGTGACGGGGAATAAAAACTTTTGGCAATCATCTGTGATGGAACTTGTGTAACTTTTGACGGGTAAACAAAAACTTCAACGAGGAAGAACAGAACAAAGGTGGGAAAGTGCTTTAAACTCAATCTTGGCGGGAAACACATTTTCCAGGTGGGTCATTTTTTTTTACCTTGGCGGGGCAGCGTTTCAGCGGGGTCGTTACAGGGGTGTGTTGTTTTCGCCCTGCCAAACAATACTGAACTATTTCATCCGAAAAATGTCCCACAAATTGCCTCAGATTTACACAAGGCCTTAGAAGGAATCTCAAACTTGGTGGGGCATAAAACTTCAGCAGGCCTGCCGAGAGGTTTCGGAGGCCCAGGAACAAAACTTTAAAATGAGACCCCCTACGAAGACAGGGGAGTATCTCACCTCATGAAGCCTCCGAGGTCCTCGGCCAAATTACCTCTCCTGCTCCCCACCCTTGGTGGCCCTGCACTTCAAGGACATTTTTCATTAAGCTAATGGGCACTTCCTTAAAGACAAAGGCTCGTTTCAAACAATTATGATGCATTGGGCAAACATTTGTCTAATGACTTCAATGAGACAAAAGAGATACTTTAGGGGTTTCTATGAATTTTGTTGGGTTGGTATGGCCTGAAAGCACTTTACTTACTTGGCAGAGTTTCACTGTTGTGGATAAGTCCACCTCCACGTTATTCAAGATGTTTGGTACATTCACAAGTACACTTACCACAAGGAGTTTGGTGCAGGAACACTATAAGTGCGTCTGATCACGCTTATTGATCTTCGCAAAGCACGGCTCACTGGGTCTACCATTGCAATCGCATTCCTAATTCTTTGGCGCTGAACGTGGATGTTGCGCCTTCTACAGGCACCAATGATGTAGGTTTCGCCCGCATTTGGCAGGATTTCCAAAACTTCTCTGACGGTATTACACAATTCTTCATCTGATATTGGTGTATAAGTAATCCGTGGACCCCTTCTTCTAGAAAGTTCAAGGCCAAGTTCCGTCCTACGTCTTTGCAGTGTTCTCGTTGATACGCCTAGCATAGCTGCTACTTCACGCCAAGAATGATAGATATCAAACAATCTCTCTATTTCCACCTTGTCAACCAGTAGACGTGGACGTCCGTAAGTTTCATTTGCATTCTCTGTTTGAATTTCGTCTACACGGGAGTCTGCTAGGCCCAGAGCATAATCTTCATCAGTTGCAATAACATTTTCAAGCCTTCCACACAAGGCTTGGACTTCGCGTGTTAATTGTCGAATCTCATGCAACAGACTGTCTGGGGAGTTAACATCCTCGCATCTATTTGTAAAAATTATCAGCAGGTTGAGTGCATCGTGAAGTCTTCTATTGTAGTATTCTAAAATATTCAGGTTATTGCTATATGCATGCCTTCTTGCTTGGTCTATCAAGCTCGGTAATTCGTCAAAAAACTGGTCTAAAACAACACTGAGCGACATCGAGAGCAACTTTTCGGCCTCTGCATAATTTGGTTCAAACTAAAATCTCGGTTACTGCTGCATCAGAATTCGAGCTGCTCACTTCGTATAGCCAATAACAAAGACAGCAACCTTCGAGCTGGCAACGTACACACGTGCGAAATTTGCTGACGCGCAAGTACCTTGCGCAAGTTCCTTACACTTTACTTTTATACTTTATACGTTTACACTTTACATGAGAAACTTGCTGACGCGCAAGTACCTTGCGCAAGTTCCTTACACTTTACGTTTATACTTTATACGTTTATACTTTATATGTCAAACTTGCTGAGTTCTTTATATTTTACGTTTATACTTAATACATAAAACAACTTCATATTGGAACTGTACTATGTATATATCATTTTTCCAATTGTATGTGTTTGGTTTTCGTGAGTTATAAAAATGTTTAATGTATCTATATATATTACATTACGTTATAGAATATATTTATCATTGCCAGGTTTGATTTATATATCGTTGTTTTCTAATTTATAAGCTGTCTTATATAATTTATAAGCTGCCTTATACTTTTGTCCACTTTGGCAGGGCATATGATTCTCTTGATAAAAAATCTCTTGGTTATATACTTTAAAATTTTTCGTGGTATGAAAAGATGTGTCATACACTCAAAATGTACTATAATACAAAAACCCAAGAGTAAGGTCACATGACTTGAAGTGGGTAAACAAACTTTAGCTGCTGTTGTATTCACTGTTCATATATTCTGAAATTGCACAGCACACAAGTTTATAGTTGCAAGGGATGTCAGTATGTCAGGAAGTTGGATGCATGCAAATTTTGAAAAAAAAGATTATTGGATTTTGAGCAACATAATTTTTGCATCATTTTGCTTCCAAAAATGCAAAATGCATTACTTTCAGGGAATTGTCAACTGCGCATTGTATTTAGTGGTTGTTGCATCGATATGAATAATCCCTACAATTTTTTGTAAGAAGCTAAGAATTAGGGCCAATGCTGGAAGTTTGTTAAAATTGTGAGTTTTGAGTACTCAGAGTTCTTACAAGTTTCTTGAAAGTTTCAATGACAATCTTCATGTTCATTCTCTTTGCCATTGTGAAAATTTCCAAACAAGGTTTCCAAGCCTTTCCAAGGTTTCCAAGCCTCAACTAGGGTCTACTGGACTAGGGTAAAATGGGTCAGTTTTAATAAAATTGATAGGTTGAAAATTTGGATAAATTTTGCAGAAAACTTTGTTCAGGGTTGCCTCCAGCTAGAACTGCTCAAACTACCCTCCTTAGCCTGGTGAATGTTGATTTATGAGTTTTCAGGGTCCACTGTTTTCCTGTCATCAGGACTAACCCATTTTACCCCAGAAGACCCCACCTTCCAAGTAATACAATATGATACAGGAAAAAGTGAAAACAAAAGTCAAAACTACCTCAGATCAAAATAGATGGTTTGTTGAGAAATAGTTTCCCATTACTGGAGTTTCTTAACTTTCTTAGCAATCTAAGAGTTATGTTTCTGATATGGAGTTTTCTTTATAAAAAATATGTATGTGTCCTGTAGATAATCCATAAAACATCCATGGCTAGTATGTCCAGTTCAATGACTATGAATGGGCAGCCAATCTGTAGGATACATGCACCAGAAGTGGATAGCAATTGAAAAATGTTTTGGCAGGATCAGACATGTTGAATTTAATTTTCTTCACATTCACCTGCAAAAAAGAGAAAAAGATTGTCACACGGTTAACCTGGCTGGCTGAAAGGAAGTGAATAGCCATCACAATGAAACTAAAATCACGTAATCTATCTTGAACACCCTTACCATGGAGGGGGAAGGATTTTTTATACCATAGTTGCCTGTGAAGGTATCTTGGGATGCCCCATCCTCAAGGTTATATTTTGCAGTATTCCTAGTACATATGAAGGTTTTCTTTTTGCATTCCTGGCCATGAAAGAGGGTACAATTTCCAACAATTTACATCAACGGAAAGTTAAATTTTGGCTCTTGATGGCCAGGGTCTACTGGGGTAAAATGAGTAAGTCTGGGGTAAAGTAGGTTTGGTCTTAAATATGGATAAAATCTTGCCAAATCTTTGTGCAGAGTTTTCCTCAAGCTTGAACCACCTGAACTACCTTCCATGACATGGTGAATGTTGATTTATCAATTCCAGCTCTACTGCTTTCCAGCAATCAATACCACGCATTTTACCCTAGCCTGGCCCATACACCAGTAGACCCTACCAAATACAAGATTTCATGATTGTTTGCAGGAAATCTCATGTTTCAGATCCCATGTCTCTGAGAGATATATTCACAAGACGATTCACAGGCGCCTGAGTACAAATAGGGTAGATTGATGCAGAGGACGTTTCACAGTTTTGGTCATAGATGTAGAAAATTCATCATTCAAGCACAAAAATAAAATCTTGAAAATTTCGATTATGAAAGAACAACAAACCTCAGCAACTGTCGCAGCATTCAGCAATTTCAGACGCCTCTCTATTGCAAGCTCACAGATATTATTTAAGCAAGAGCAATGAAAAGAGCAAGCCAGCAAATGGTTTGTCTCGAATCAGTCCACCATCACCACATCGGAAATGTGGGCCTAAGCTCTTTCATGCCAGTCACGAAGCACAACCAAAGCTTCTAGAAGCTCTACTTCTGCAATTTCCACGTCGTTGTCGCCATCCAAAAACGTGATTGAAGTATCATTTGTAAAAAGCATCACCACTCAGCAATTCCAAGGTACAGACGATCGACCTTCGTTTCGTTCGATGGCGATCTCTCTGTTGTCAGCGCGGCTTCCCTTGTTGACAGGAAACGTGCATTCCCGGTATGACGTAGAAGGGAGATTCGTTCCCAGTTCCCCGCATGACCCGTCCTTGACACCAAAAACTGCATGGAAATCGCCCCCGTTTCCACGGAAGGAATTCGAATTTATCAACAATTTTTGTTTTATCATATTCTACGGACATCAATCTTTCGAAAAGCAAAAACTCCCCGGAACGTTTAGTGGCACTTTAAAGCGCGAAGATTTACATATTTACTTGTCTGAAGCCCGGTTATTCACAAAAAAAATGATGACAAAGACTCTACTTTCGCAGACATATGTTTAATTAAATTTTTAAACAATCTGTTTTATGGCAAATACCTTCAAAAACATTTGAAATTATGTCCAGTCTAAATTAGGTCTCTCGTTCCCAGATTACGAGACATATGAATATCTTTGAAATCCTTAAAAGATCTACAACTCATCTAGACTGCACGGCTCACAAAAGCACGGGTGATTATCATGGGAGTACTCAATGGTTCACACAGAAAGTCTGATCTTCTAAGGATGAAACTCTTATCAAAGATAGAACTTTTCGAGCACTAACTTTAATTTTCTCAAGACAAAAACGCTCTCTCGTTGGTTAGGTAAAACAAATCCAATTCCAAATTCAATCGAGGTATTTAGCTACTTTGCAAGCTCTTGGAAAGCAAAAATAGTTTGGGAATCAGCTGCAGTTATGGCAATATATACTTTAAATCATTGAGGTCACATGAGAATACTGAGGTACAAAATTATATAAAATTTTTTAAATAAAAAATTAGAATCTTAAAAATAGAATCTTAAAAGTCTCGCATGTTTCAAAGGCCATTATAGCTGATGATACAGGGTGAGTCAATGAAAACAATTTCCATTTGAAAAGGCGACGGTCCTTGGATATCTAGATGATGAAATAAGCAAATGCACAACTTAATGGTAGAAATGTCAAAATATACTTTAAAATGTTACAAACTAAAATCGGCCCTCCGTCCTGAAATTATGTAGGATTTTCTTCAGAAAGCCTCTTCATGAAACTTTCAAGGCAGGCTTCAAATCGTGACCAAATTTTCCTAACATTTCTACCTTACACGGGCGTTACAGCTGTGACTTCCACACACTTTAGCACGTGCTATCTTCTTCGGACGATGAAATCGCTCTGAAAGATGTTATTCTGCTGCCATAATGCACTTTTACAACGTCAAAGGGAAAATACGCTAGTAAAACCATTGCTGTAAGCGGAAAATTTGTTTGTTGCTTTAGGCACCTCTTCACAGTGGGGCAAGATTATGACATAGGCCAAAAAATAAACCTTCTCAATTTGATTTCAAATCTCCCTAGTTTGAAAGAGCAATAGTTGCTGACCAAGAAATCATATGACTTAGCGTCAAATCTTTACAGAAACAGTTTTGGCAATTATTTGTTTAACGTGTTCCGAAAAGACTTGGGATAAGACAAATTTTTGTTGTACATACGTATTAAAAACAGCTATCTTCAATCGCCTATAAGCTAAAGCCTTTAGACCAATTTCGATGAAATTTGAAACAGAGATTCCAACACCTTCCTTTGATTACTATTCAAGGTTTCCATCTTCTACTCCACTTCGATCTCCGTGAAACTAATTTTCATTGCAGTGAAGTAGATTTGACAAAAGTTTTGAAATAAATAATGATTTGCTCTACAAATAGTTAAACAAGTAGCTATCAGACAGCGTCAGAGATTAGGTTTATAGCTTAAAGTAACCAGCAGATGCTACTGGTTAAGTGAGAGAAATATTTGTGGAAATTTGCGGAATTTTTCATATCTAATTTTTTGTGAAGGGGACTTTGCACCGATTATTGCAATATTTGTCTACTGTATGAATCTTCAACGCCCAGGGTCGCTGAATTTCGCCAAGGTAAAAAGATATGGAAAGTAGCTGGAAATTATTCACTTCCAAGACAATAGATCACGTTGGGAAAGGAATCCCTAGGGTGGTGTATTGGGGGTAGGGGTTGGGGTTTCAGCCAATGTATAAGGGTCAGGAAGGGCCTTTTTCAACAGCAATGATAGCTGACTTCCGAAAAACTGATGACGAAGATTGTTTGTGTTTCTTCTATATTCAGTTACAGATGTGATGTTTCATCTATTACATAAACTATTATTACAGTAAACAATTGGCATCTTTCTGTTGCTTTCATGGGTTTCGCAAACACATCTCGATGCTAATACACTGTCTTGTAAACCTTTTTTCTCATTGCGGTAATTTTCCTCATAAAACTGAGTTTCGTCTTTGCTAGCAGGTTGGTGCTACAGGCCCAAGGAGACAATGGGGTTAACCATCTAGAACGTTAGTTTTACATAGGAGAAACTGGAAAATTAATACAGAATGAAGCATAAACATTGTGAAAATAAAAACTGTCGCTATCTTTTCATTTGTGGAAGCGTTTGAAATTAAACTGTTTAAGTCGTTATTAGTGGGAAGTATAAAATCATGGAGCTTAGTAAATAATTGCAAAACATACAGTAGACTGATATAATAGCCAAAGTCTAACGACATAGAAAGATGGTCAATTCTTCAACAAGATTGTAAGACGTTACTGAATTTGTGTCCTTGTTTTACTTGTTTGCCCTTTATTGAAAGCAGGTTTGAGGGAGGGCAAAATTGTGATCCATGCTTTAAACTCTCTGAACATCTCTGAACATCTCTGAACATCTTTTCGACATACTGATAATCAGTAAAGAAGCTATAATATTTTAAAACAAAATACTTAGACAGGTTGCGTCTAAGTCGAACTTTTCAAAATACATCCACTTTGACACGCTAACTGTGCAACTCACATACGAAAGTGATACGCATCTAACAATATTTTTTCCAAATAATGAATACATTTAAGATTGAATTGTGCAATAAGTGAACAATTGATGATATATTCAACCAATCTGAGCAAGATTGCATTGATACCAACTTGTAATTTTGTGTGCACAATGCTATCAAACTTTTGGCGTCCTAAAACCCATGCTTTTAAGTCATTTTATTCCATTTTATGAATTGTTAGATATGCAAGGGGCTGCAAATCACCACAGATTCACTTCTTGGGGCAGATCGTCCACCTTGGATCCATGTATAGCGAATGTCATAAGTAGTGCAGGTTTTAAAATTCATATTGCAATCTTTCAGTGGATATAAAAAAAATTCCTCTTTGATGGTATAAAGCGTTTTATGCTCTTCCATCTGACTGTGATTGTTCTTATTTTCTTCAAGAAGGATTTTAAAGAACTGATCTTTTGCATTGTCAACAACCCTGTGGAAATTTTGCTTTTCTCTCCTGTAGTTTCCCCATGCATCTGGTGACTTTAGGCGTTCAGAAGCTTTTCTTAGATCGCATTTCTATTGATTTTCTCTTCTAGCTCTTTTGTGAACCAAGGCTTTGGCAAGGGTCTGACTTTTACGGTTTTTCTCGAACATGCTTATTAAATATTCCGAGATACATTTGGTTCCATATCATGACTGTTGTGTCTGCATCATTTATCTTTGCACATTCAGACAGAAGTAGATTTGCTAGATTCTTTCAGAAACTTTCTTTGTTGAAATTTTTGTATGAACGGATCTTCTTGGTAATAGCTTTAGCTGGAGAGAATTTACAGTACAAAATAACGTACAACAGAGAATGGCCACTGAGTGTGCAATGTAGAACTCCTGCTTTCTTGGGCTTCATTGACTGGCGAGTCACAACAATATCAATCAATGTGAAGGATGTTTCAGTTACTCTTGTTACTTCTTCTATGTGCTGCTTCAGGGAGTAGGTAGAAACAATTTCCTTTAGATGTTTGGAAGGAATGGACTCAGGTCTTAGAAAATCACAGTTTAGGTCTCCAGTAATAATAATATCCTGATCAGTTGTCATTTCTTTTTATATACACAATCTAAGAATTTACAATTTAACAAACATATTTACATCAACGATATCATTGGGAGCATGATAGGCATGGCTACCCTAAATGATCTTCAATAAAAAACAATACAGATACTAAAGGCTATACCAAAGTACTGGTCCCTTCATAGGGAGAAACAGATCGTAGAGATGAGATAACACTATTGCCGGATCAAAATTCAAAGTGGACAGGTTTTGGTATAGTCTTCAGTAACATAAATATATTTACAATACAGATGTGATGTTACAACAAAATTAAAGATTAAAAGAGAATGATAAGATAAAAGATTAATGTCCCCAGGTTTGCATTGGTGGTGCTACAAAAAGCGCTCAGATGAGTGAATGAATTTTAACGTTGATTCCAAAATTTGTCTGTTTTGGTCATGAGTAAAACTTTTATCACCATACAACATTATTTGTACAAAGGTTTGATTTGGCAGGTTTGAAATGTTGTGTAGTTGGAATACTTCATTAACGGTGCCATGGAGATCACGCCTCTGATCTTCATATGCATGGCATTGCAGCAAGAAGTGTTCAGTATCCTCAATTCCATCATTGATTAGCCATATTGGGTCAACTGTGTCTCGAAAGTTATGCTTGAATTTGTGAGAATTTAGCTTACTGAGACCTACGCGTAGTTGGGTGAGGATGGCAACACCTTTTGGATCATAAATTCCATAAATAGGTTTTTGGGTGGGGCGGATGAGAGAGGAGAGTCTGTTTTTGAATGAGCTTACTGTAGGTAATTCCCTGATCTCAGAACAAGACTTTCCCATTCTTTTAAGCAGTTTGGATAGAAACTTGATCCAAAGCGCTCCGTCCTTGCATTTATTCGCCCAACTACGGCCTGGTTTCTAAGGGCATAATTTGACCAACGAATTCGTGGAATAGGATGTCTTGTATATTCAGGTGCAAGTTCGTTGATGAACTTAAAGAAGAGAACGAGACGCCTGCTCCACCTTCTGTCATTCAATGATTCCCAGCCAAGTTCCTCGTGTAACGATTGGGGTTCTTTCCATCCATTGGAGAGTGAGAGAGTAGAGGAAGCTAGGCCCAAGGGCCTAACTCTCGCTAGAAACACACTACTGTTTGAGCGTCTTGTTTCCATCTCAACGATCCACGAACTGACAAGCAAACAACATGTGAATACCTAAATGTATAGTCAACAGGAAACATCAATTATCACTAATACATTTTAATGACACATGCTAACAGAAAATCCTTTGAAAGTCCCTAATGACCTACGTCAATAACTCAGCGTGTCTACATACCATACACGCTGCACTCGTATATTTTGTCTCTTAAAGTACCTTTCCCCGCCCCAGCTGTAGCTAAGCCAGCAGAATACTGAACAGATTCAAGTCGTTCCATCAGGCGATGTAAGGTGACTTCATGGCTAAAGTCACACACTTTCTGTGGAATATGATAAATGACGTCACCATAGTCGAGATGTGGACGAACGTAGAGTTTGTAAAGTTGGTTTAGAGTTTGCCTTAGCAAGTAGTTAGATAAAAACCGAAGCATGCCAATCCCACGTCTCGCTTTATTGATAGCAGATTGAATATGGCTAGAAAATGTCAGTCGACTATCAAGCACGACACCTAGATGTTTATGTTCGTCCACCTTCATAACTGTTACATCATTGAAGAAGATAGGCGGATGGTCAACAGAGATCTTTTTCTTAGAAAATGTCATTTCGACTGCTTGCTTTGTAGGGTCAGGATTGAAAGACATCCTCCAGTCATGTCCCCAACGTTTGATAAGATCTAAGTCATGATTCAGATCTGCAGCGCATTCGTTTGGGTCGTAAAAAACTGAGAAAATTGATGTATCATCAGCAAATAACTTTACATTGCATTTGAGATCTGCTGTCAGATCATTAATGTAAACAAGGAAGAAGAGTTGTCATTGCCATGGCTATATGTCTTTTAAGGTTTGTTAACTGATTTACAAGGCTATCAGGAGGTCTATATACTGCAGCTATCAGCAAAGGTTTACCTTTTCCAATCTTAGCTTTTACCCAGAGTTGCTCCCCGGAATTTGTTTCAGATGCTGGTAGGCACAGGTCATATTACTTTTCAATAGTTAAATGACTCTTTGAAATTGAAACATTCGTTGCAAAGGGCAGCTTTATAATGAACTTTAGTAACAGTGCCACGACGAAAATTCTGAGGGCCATTTCAGAAAACAGACAAATCAGTGTAAATCGACATTCTTTCATTATGGCAAGTCAATGTTAAATATAAGTGGTGTTAAATTGACCAAGCCATGATTTATTTAGGACATTTCGAGACAACTTGTCTCATCCTCAGCTGGATAAGATTTTGTTTACGTGCGAGATTTTAAAATACAAATTATTCGCAAGCAATGCATAATTAAATATCAGTCATAATTAAAGAGCGCTTCTTCGTCCATTAGGGACCACATTAATGCAACTGGTCATGCTGCGTCGCTTGATGATTTTTGCATTCTTGACAAAGCTAACAACAATTTCGACTTACTGATACACGAGAGCCTGCTAATCTTAAGGGACCGCCCGACACTTAACAAAATTCTTCTATACCACTGTATCGTTTTTTGAAATCTCACTGGACGTTCTTATTATTCATTCAGTAGCTTCAATAGCCTTTCCATATCTAGAAATCATACGGTTGATAATCTGCTTGCGAATAATTTGTAGTTTAAAATCTTGCACGTAAACAAAATTTAATTCAGCTGAGGATGAGACAAGTTGTCACGAAACGTCCTAAATAAAATCATGGCTTAGTCGATTTAACACCACTTATATCTAACATGGACTTGTCATAATAACTGAATGTCGATTTACACTGATTTGTCTGTTTTCTGAAATGGCCCTCAAAATTTTCGTCATGGCACTGTTACTAAATGATTCTTGCAGTAAATTATGGTAAATTATTATTCCACCTCCTTTCTTTCCATCTCTGTCTTGCCTCAGGTCACATCTGTAGTTCTCAATAGCAGTAGCCTGTGGTTCAACACTTCTTGATAACCAGGTTTCAGTAATAACGAGGACATCAATTCCAGAATTGTCTAGAAACAGCTCAATCAAATTTTTGGATGGTAGTAGCGATCTGATGTTGATATGAGCTATCTTCAGTTTATCTGATTCATTTTGGAAAGTGGCATGAACTATATCATTGTTTGTTGGTTCACTGACATGCTGGAGCTGTGGAGGAGCTGGGCCTATGTTTATATGATCGTTCGGCTCAGTCGTCTGCAAGCAAACTAAATAAGACGGAGAATTCCATTTATAGATGGTCTTAATTGCAAGTTGATTGAAGTCTTTGACTGACACATTTCCACATTTGAAGTGACAGCGTTTCTGGCAGCGGTCACAATTCAATCTGCAGTGATGTTTAGCAACTGGTTTTGCGCACACAGAATATGGATTTTTTGTTGGGCTAGGGTTACTATGTATGTCTCCAGATGCTAGCAATAACTGTTTCTCATATGTTGATTGACTTTGCAGTTGGAAGGTAATTCCAATGCTAGAGTTACTGTATTTGTTAATTCTTGTTTTCCGGAACTGGAGTGTGGTTTTTTTTCATCAAGCCACCACTCGAGAATTTAGGCCCATCCACGATATGGCCGAAGCTGAGATTGACTGCTGAAATTTTGGACTGTTTGTTAAAGTCAGTGTACCAGCGTAAATCTATATTCCACAGAGCAGCAAATCTAATAACACAGTTAAAAATAACAGATGATATTAACAAGGTTCCATGAAGAGCATGGATTTTAAGGGAGCTATGTTTGCCATGTCCTTTCATGAGAATGGATCAAAAAGGTCAAGATTGAATTGAGTGATGTCGAGATGCAAGAACCAATCTTAATTACTACAGAAAATGCTGTACATATAGTGTTGTACAACATTTATAATTAATAAATTAACAATAACATCGATAAAGTGTTGTACAAAATGCTGACATATTTTTCTCCGTTTTTCTATCAATATTACATGTTTTACCGGTTTTCTTAGTTGTTTTCCCCCCTTTTGCAAACAGCTGCATCCTTTTATGGCAATTTTAACCTTTCTGGGACTATTCCAAATTCCCACTAGCGTGTATCTCATTTAGTATTCATGGTAATTCCACCCAGTCAATTTGCTGAGGATGGATCTAGGAAGGTTCGAAACGTACAATTAATCATGGCTTTGCCACTTGGACTTGTCGACTAATTTATCTATTTATCTAATATGGCTGTTTTTATATCACATGGACTTATCAATTGACGAATGGAATAATTTATCATGGATGAAAACTGATGAAAAGTGAATAGACCTTATTTTTTTTCGTTGTCCTTACTTTGCGATTTTTAATACAGCTGCGATTTCCAAATGATGTTCCAATTTCAACAATAATCCAACGACGATATGGCAGCGACATCCTTCAGATGTACCGTTCATTTGAAAAGCTTGACAAGAAACTTAAGAAAACAATATTTGACTTGAACTTTCTGCATTACTGTAAATACCAAGGCATTATCCCAAAATTTCTCAACTTGAAACTGGCTAACTCGTGATTGCGTTCTTCGATGATGTACATCAAGTGTAGAAGAAGACTCCTCTCCGTCGAATTAGCACAGAAAAGAAACACCTACAGAAACTTCAAGAAAGACACCTGGCCTTTCTTCAAAACATACGACCTCATTTTTGTTAGATGGACTTTAATCATTTTGTTGCTTTTGCCGCTGTTTCTTATGTTAAGTCTCTTAAGCGAGTTAAAGCTGTTCAGAATCGTAAATTAGAAACTCTTAAGCGTGAATATCTAGCCACTGGGATAGACCCTGACAAAGTCATATATAATTAATCTAAATATGCACTTAACGAAATTAAGAAAAACGTTCAATCTCGTCGACTGAAGTTCTCTTTACGCCCAGGAAAACGTGAATACTGCGGCTTTCTTACACCCTACGAAAAATTAGCTATCAATCTTAAGAACAGACACATAGATAAAGAGGGTGTAAATTTCGATTTTGGGTATGATTTTGGGTATGATTTTGGGTATGATTTTGGGTATATTTCGATTTGGGTATGATTTTTTGGGTATGATTTGGGTATGATTTTGGGTATGACCTCTCAGCCTTTTATGGGTATGATTCTGGTCAGCTTTCGCTCAATATTAGTAAAGCTGAACTTTCTGCACTAAATAGGCTGTGTAAGAATAAGGATACTGTTATAATCCGACCTGACAAAGGCAATGGAGTAGTTATTCTGAACCGACCGGACTACGTCAATAAAGTCGAAACACTTCTAGCGGATACAGTAGCTCTAAATTTAAGAAACTTGACTGTGATATGCTCGGCATTGGCCAGAAAAGGAAAGGCAAACTGATCCGTTTCCTAAGGGACACGTTACAGAAACAAAAATTTATCACTGATGAAGTTTATCGGGATCTGTTTCCTTCCGGTAGTACCCCTGGTATCCTGCATGGCCTACCCAAGGTTCATAAAGACAATTGTCCGGGTAGGCCTATTCTCTCAGCCATTGGTACTTATAATTACAAACTTGCTAAGTTTATTGTTCCGATCTTACAGCCTCTTACGGTTGGTCAATACACTGTCAAAGATTCGTTCAGTTTCGTCTCTGAAATTACGGCTTTCCAAATAGATGGTGACCTAGTGATGGATAGTTTTGATGTCTCTAGCCTTTTTACTAACATCCCTCTGGATGAATCAGTAGACCTCTGTGTTAACTTGCTCTTCGCAGATTGCGACTCGTAAGAAAACAAAGATTGTAAATTTAATCGCACTCAGTCTCGTAAATTGCTTAACTTTGCCGTGAACGACACTCATTTTATATTCAATGAACAGCTGTTTGATCAAATCGATGGTGTAGCAATGGGATCGCCCCTAGGCCCATCTTTGGCCAGAATTTTCATCTGTATGTTAGAACAATGATATCTTAATGACTGTCCTTCCGAATTTAAGCCTGTATTGTATCGTAAGTTTGTTGACTGCACGTTCTGCTTATTTAGGGGCAGATCTGAAATTAAAACGTTTCTAGATCATATAAATAGCTACTCCCCTAACATCAAATTTACTGGTCATCTCGAAATGGACAACGCACTACCATTTCTAGATATCATCCATGATCAAAACTGTTTCTCTACTAGCTTAAATAGGAAGAAGACCTTTACAGGACTTTTCACTGATTTTGGAACTCTTTCACCTAATAAATATAAGGTTAATTTAATGAGGGTCCCAGAGTACCACGCTTTTCACATATGCTCTACGTCTTCTAATTTTCACGACGATGTTGTTAGGATAAAAGGAATTCTGAAAGAAAACTGTTCTCCGTGACACTTTTTGACTGTGTTATTAAGACTTTCTTGGACCAACAGTTTAGTAAAAAGCCTCCACTTATTTGCGAAGAAAAGCAGTGTCTTATTTTCTGCCTCCCATTTCTGGGAAATTACAGCCTACAAGTTAAAACTAAGCTTACTAGGCTTTTGAAGCAATGTTACCCTAATATTAAGCTTAAGGTTATCTTTCAATCTTCCAAGCGTTTGGCATCATATTGTAGGTTTAAGGACCGCTTTCCTATTCTCACGAGCTCTTCTATAGTTTACTCATATCAGTGCCCTGGCTGCCATGCCTTGCACTATGGGAAAACAACCCGTAATTTAGTTACCCGCTGTAGAGAGCACTTGGGAATCAACAACGCAGGTCAAAAGATAAAAAATAACTGTTCCGCCACTATGGACCACATTTCTAAGTCTGGCCACAAAGGATCCCTTGAAGACTTCGATATTATCATTCTTTTGACCTTTTTATTCACGAAAGCTTCTTAATCCTCCGGCACCACCCCTCCCTTGATTCTCAGCAATCACCAATCCCACTGTTATTGTTCTGATTCATCTGTCTCCGTTTTTCTACCAGTATTACTGGTATTACCGGTTTTCTTAGTTGTTTTTCTCCCCTTTTGCACACAGCTGCACCTCTATATGGCAATTATTTGAAGCACTCTCTTATCTAGAGCACTCATGAAGGTTTTATTACGAATATCCAAGAAGGATGCAGAAAGCAGCGCTTCTTATGAACCGGTGACCTGCGGCATAGCTCCCAATGGAGGTTATTTCTGGCAAATTTTTTAACAAACGTATAGCAGCAAAACAAGTGACCAGTGCTGTGTGACAGTCAAGCCAGTCACGCCATGCAAAAATTAACTTCATGTTACTATTTGCGAAGGCCTGATCTTTCAAATGATGTATAGAAGGTTGGGAAATAGAGAACTTACAAGATTCAAGTTCTGCTCACTAAACTCTTGCGATTGATGTCTATCCTGTATTGTTTTGGAAAATAATCGCATCAAAAAGAATTAAAAAGATGTCAATCACGTGATTAAATACCATTGTAATCAACAGCTTAAAGGCAGTCTGTCACGTATCTGATTGGCCGCTACAATCAGAGTTCAACACAACAGATTTCTTTGTGAATCTGTGTATTTGAAACAAAGGAGGGCTAATCTTCTTGAATTTCTACGGCCATAGAAAATCAGAGGATCATCAGCCATTCAAATTTCCTATTCTTTGTATTGTCATTATCAACCAATCAAATGCGTGACAGACTGTCTTTAAATAAAGGAATGTGAAACGCTGTCAAATACATCCGTAAATCCGTTTTATACATCCGTTTTTTTTTTGGAGATGGCGTGGAGGTAAGACGTGTTTTCGCCGAGGGAGAAATCTGAATCAGTGTATAGATTCCAAATGTCTTGAGTGAACATAATTGAGGCTTCATGAAATTGTAAATGGTGTTGCGAGTGTCTATGCGTTGTGTACAATCTATGGAGCAAATTGTTTCGCATTAAAATGCCGAATACGGCACGGTTGCAAAAGAGTGAGAAGTTAGGCCCAACGGCAATGCAGTCCAGTAATTACATAACGAAGGCAGATTTCGAAAGCATTCTCGTCCAAAAGCTTGATTCATTGAAGGCGGATTTAGCCACGAAGGAGTGTATTCAAGGTTTGAAAGATGTCATCGAAGCGCAGAAATTGGAGATAAATAAGCTGGAATCAAGAGTTGTAATTATGGAGAGGTATGTGGCTCAACTCCAAAGGTCTGCTGACGAGCAGGAGCAATACCAGCGGAGATTATGCTTGAGAATTAATGGCGTGGAAGTTGAGCCTGGGAAGGAAGAAACTGGCAATGACTGTCTAAATAAATGTAGGAAAATCTTTAAAGATCTTGGTGTGAGAATCCCTGAATCAACACTTGATAGAGCTCACAGAATTGGAAGAGAAAAGAAGTCACAGGGAAAAGTTTATCGGCAAATCATCGTGCGTTTCACGACGTGGAGACATCGCACAATGGTGTACAAGGCGAGGAAAGCATCAAAAGGTCCAAAAATTCGACTAGATCTCACAAAACAAAGATTAAATGCTATTGGGAAAATGAATGACACGTTGAAATCCAGGAACATGCAAGATTCATTTGCGTTTGCTGACATTAACTGCCGACTTTGTGTCAAGATAAATGACGAATTCCATTATCTGAATGATGAAATAGACTTTGTGAATCTGATGGACAAAATGGATGCAGGAAATGTTAGTGAAGGAGAAGATGAAGGTGAAGGAGTACCTGGAGAAGAAGGCGATGAAGAAGAAGAAGAAATTGAGGATTAATTTATGTATATATGTATTTTTGTTTTAAAGGTTTAACCCTTAGCTTTGTGTTTTGCTCATGCTGCTGAGCAGGTTGCAGTTGAAAGAATCATGTTCGCTCTGATTGTCTAGGTGGGAACATGGTAAATTACTCCTAATATTGGCGCGTAATCGTTTCCTTGTTAAGTGGAATCATCAAGTAGTTTTAACAAGTGGAATCATCAAGTAGTTTTAACAAAATCTCTGTTTCCTTGATTTTATCTGCGCTCATCTAGACAATCAGTGCCACTTTAGAAAGTCGTTGAAATATGATTGCTGGGAATTCCCCCCCCCCGCCACAGATATGGTCATTGTCGTCGCCCCTATATGTAAATTTTATAGCAATACATTATAGCAATTTTTTGCTTTAATTTACAAGAATTTTAACTGATTACAGTTCTATTGGCCTAAGGCTTAAGCTAAAGATGTTTACAACAGCTTGTTTATTCAAAAAGCGATAGCATTCCCCCGAGGAACAATTTCCTAAGTTTACTTTTTTTAGAAATAGCAAGCTGTGTATCCTTTTGAAAGCACTTTTCAATTATGAATAAAAACCTCTTGACAAAGATTGATAAAAGATTGTAGAAAGACAAAAATTTCAGCACTAACCCTCGAAAACCCTTTTAATGACCACCTGGGAGACATGTATTGGTTGAAGTCTCTTGTGGCCATCGTTTTCTGTGGCTCTTTTTCGAAGTATTGTGTTAGAGCAAGCTCTTATTTCTTTGGTCTTTTCATTGATGTGTATTTTTGTCTAGTTTATGTTTCGTCATATTCATTTCCCCTTTTTTGTTATGGTGGTTGCTTCGTGGCGTATTGCCCCTTAGGAACAGCGAAAGGATCTGAGCACGATGATGCCGGTTGAAATCAGTCAGTGGCGAGCAACAATTGGGTGTTTCCGCGTATCCGTGCAAAAATCGTCCCCACTTATGAAAAGTGTCAAGCCATTTTCAGTCCTTTTTCAAATCCTCAAATTATTTTGGTTTTTCTATTGTTTCATCGCAATTTCAATCCTTGTTCTGCCCTTTACACTAACAATACAGTTTCTTGCAGTACACTCCGTGTCAACACGGTCGAGTTTCTTGCCTTTGTTCGCCCGTGTGCATCACTTTGCGAAGTCGGTTCTTTACACGACTATAGAACTTCTCAAGCGTTTCCCTATCGGTATCATTGCTCTTGTTCGGTATAAGCATGTAGCTGTGAGGCACTTTCTTTTCCTGTATGCTTATTTTTACATTGGGTGTATAGCATGCTTCACACTTCATACGCAATGGTTGGTTTTTAGGACACTTTTGCTGAGTGGTGATGTAGAAACGAACCCAGGCCCCGAAACACTTGATTTTTGTACTTGGAATCTAAATAGTATTACAGCGCATGACTTTTTACGAGTCTCTCTTTTAGAGGCTTACAATTCGGTTTATAATTATGACCTAATTGGCATTGTTGAAACCCACCTAGATAGTACCGTTGATAAAGATAAATTGGAACTAAATGGCTATACTTTTATCAATGACAACCATACTCAAAATTTGAAAAGGGGCGGTGTTGGGCTATACATCAAAGACTCCCTTCCATCAAAAAATCGTCCTGACCTGGTGACTCTTCCCGAATGTATTGTCTATGAAATTCAATTAAACAGGAAAAAATACTTCTTTGCTGTAATTTACAGAAGTCCAAGTCAGGGGCCTGAGGAGTTTGATAACTTTACAATAAACTTTGAGTTAATGTTATCTAAAATGCATGCTGAAAACCCATTCTGCGTTATCATTACTGGTGATTTCAACTGCAGATCAACTCAGTGGTGGGAAAATGATATAGAAAATAACGAAGGAAAACTATTTGAGCCACTAGCATCTGACAATGGTCTTCATCAGTTGATATCAGAACCAACGCACTTGATAGGTGATTCCGAATCCTGTATTGATTTGATATTCACTGATCAACCTAATCTCATCATTGAGTCTGGTGTTCATCCGTCATTGCATGAGCAGTGCCACCATCAAATAATTTACGGTAAACTATCTGTTTCAAACATAGCACTCCCTCCATATACCCGCAAAATTTGGCACTATGACAAGGCAGACTTTATAGCCATTAGGAAAAGCATTGAAATGTTTGCTTGGCACGAACATCTTGATAAGATGACTTGTCCTAATGAACAGGTAAAACTACTCAATGAAGTCCTTTTGAATATTTATTCTAACTTTATTCCAAACAAAGTAAAAACAATTAGGCCTCGTCAAGCACCCTGGCTAACGCAAGCTATCAAAAACTTTCTTAGGAAAAAGAATCGTGCTTATAAAAGTTTCGTGAGGAATGGTAGGCCAGACAACAAGCTTGAAGGCATACAAAATATGATATCTGAAGGAGTGAGACTGATTGAAGAAGCCAAACGGAATTATTTCCTTAAGGCAGGCAAAACTTTGGCAAATCCTGGGACCAGTAGCAAAACTTATTGGACTTTAATCAATACTGTTTTAAACAAAGTAAAGATTCCCACGATACCACCTCTGCTTGAAAACGGGCTGTTTGTAACAGATTTTGCCGAAAAGGCTCAGATCTTTAATGACTATTTTATACTTCAGTGCACGACCATTGATACCGGTAGTGAAATCCCACAAGATACTCCAATAACTACAACTCTGATAAGTGATTTTGTCATCTCTGAGGAAAAGATTCTTAATATCATTAGATCGCTTCATCCTAATAAAGCACATGGTTGGGATGAAATATCTGTGAGGATGATAAAGTTAAGCGATGTTGCTTTGGTTCTCCCACTTAAAACAATTTTCACAAATTGTATGAGGCGTGGTTTATTTCCCGAAATATGGAAATATGCAAATGTAGTTCCAGTCCATAAGAAAAATGAGAAAAATCTGAAAGGGAATTACCGTCCTATTTCTCTTTTACCAATTTTTGGGAAAATATTTGAAAAACTCATATACGACTCACTATACTCTCATCTTGTATCACATGAACTGCTTAACCCAAATCAATCAGGTTTTCGTCCAGGAGACTCAACAGTCAATCAGTTACTCTCAATAACACATACCATATTTAAAGCTTTTGACTGTAATCCTCCTCTCGATGTTCGTACTGTGTATCTAGACATTTCTAAAGCATTTGATAGGGTATGGCACGATGGTCTTATCTATAAATTAAAACGATGTGGTGTCTCAGGACAACTCCTTCTTCTAATCCAAAGTTTTCTTAAGGATCGAAAGCAGAGGACTGTACTGAATGGCCAAAGTTCTAATTGGGGAGATATTTCAGCAGGGGTGCCACAGGGCTCTATTCTGGGACCTCTGTTTTTCCTAGTGTACATAAATGATCTAGCCGTCGGCTTAAAATGCAATGTTAAGTTATTTGCTGATGATACATCATTGTTCACAGTGGTTGAAGATTCTCATACAGCAGCCAACGATATGAACCATGACTTGGATTCGATAAGTCAGTGGGCTCACACCTGGAGAATGTCTTTTAATCCTGACCCACAAAAACAAGCTGTTGAGTTAACTTTTTCAAGGAAGAAAATTGAAGTTGATCATCCAGTGATCCGTTTCAATGACATGCCTGTGAAGAAAGTAGATGAGCATAAACATTTAGGAATTACCTTGGACTCAAAACTATCTTTTTCAGCTCACATAAAATCAGCTATTTCAAAAACTAGAAAAGGCATTGGTTTGCTGAAATATCTCTCCAAGTATCTGCCCAGGCATACTCTAAACGAATTATATAAGCTCTATGTTCGACCCCACTTGGACTATGGTGATGTTATTTATCATATCCCTGCTAAAGTATGTGAATTCAGTCAAAACATCATTTTACCAAATCTGATGGAAAAGCTAGAGGCTGTTCAGTATTCTGCTGCTTTGGCAGTAACAGGAACATGGAGAGGAACGTCTCGCGACAAGCTGTACACAGAGCTTGGATGGGAGTCATTAAGTTCCAGAAGATGGAGTAGGCGCCTTACCTTGTTCTACAAGTTTGTAAATGATCTTAGTCCTGAGTATACAGTAGATCCGATTCCCCCTCTTCATCAGTCGCAGTACCGTCTTCGTGATCAGGATGTCATTGGGCGATTAAGGGCAAGGGCAGACAAATTCAAATCTAGCTTCTATCCAAATTGTTTGTCCGAATGGAATAAGCTTGAGCCTGAATTGAGACTTGCACCTTCTGTCGCTGTTTTTAAGAAAAAGCTTTTATCGATAATCCGCCCCCCTGCAAAATCTGTGTTTGGAATTTACAACCCAAAAGGATTATCCTATCTTACCCAACTCAGGGTTGGTCTCAGCAAATTGAATTTCCACAAATTCAAGCATAATTTTAGGGATACAATAAATCCAATGTGCCCAACAAGCGATGGCATTGAGGATACGGAGCACTTTCTGTTGCTCTGCCCTTCTTTTGATGCTCAACGTCGAGATCTTTTCGCTGGAATTGTTGAATTAATACGACCATTTAGGCAAATTACCGATCTTTCAAATGATTCTTTGACACAGCTTTTATTATACGGTGATCAAGACCTTTCTAATGATATGAACAGAAACATACTCGAACTGACTTTGCGCTTCATCCACGAAACTGGTCGGTTTGAATAAAATCATTTGCAACGTCCGTACCAAGCAGCCACCAAGTCCTTTAAAGTAAATGTTCTTTTTCTTTGTAATTCTGTTTCACATTAGATGTCAGGTAGTCTTACCATTTTCAACATCACGAACAACTCATGCTCGTGACTACATTTTTTTTTATCTGAAGCCCTGACCAGACATCTAATGTCAAACAGAAACTAGCACATTATCCATTAGGTCTTAAATCGTAGTGTAGCTGTTTGTTAGTTTAGTGTTGCTTGTTTTCTTATTGGTCATGGGGTAGTCATTATCTTTTCGTTCCCCATGGTATCGTCCCTATAGTGTAGTACAGTAATTAGAATTTGTAAGGTAGAAAGTAATATTGTTATTGTAATAATATATAATCAATAGAAAAAAAAAATACATCCGTGTTTGGCGTTCACAATGAAAATGGACTCTTTTCAACATGCATCGTTTTCAGATTCATCTACTTTTTTATCGCTTTCCAAAAGCTCCGTTTTCACAGCGAAGCAGTGTGAGCAAAATGTAAAAAAGAAAATTTTCGCTTCTTTTTCTAATGAAAGCATGAACAGGGCCTTTATGTCAGATAACTTACGTCACCAAAATGCTACCATTATCATCGGCTTAGTAAATATCATTTAAACACAACTTCGCCTGCTTAAGTCCAATGTGTGTCTGCGGCAAAGGTACGGAGGACAATTAGCATTTTCTCATGCACTGCCCTCTATACAGCATATTGCGCCGAGATCTCTTTGACCATTTCTCATTTTGCCGATGTAAATCCGAAAGAACTTTGCCCTTTACTCTTATTTGGTGATCAAAATTTGTGTACAGTTGCAAACAGAATCAAATTAGAAGCAACCATCTCCTTCATCAAAGCCTCAGCAAGGTTAAACTAATGTCGAAATGTAGCAGCAGCCCCCCTGTTTTCTTTCTACTTAATTTTTGTTTTTGTTGAATTAAATTTGTAGTTAAATTGTAAGTGGCATTCATGGTGCGGACCCGGTGACCTCGTGTCTTTCCTCGCCATGAATGTCACAGTGAATGTAATTGTAGTTTTTGTAGTAATTATAGTTTTTTTAAATTGATAAACAAAAAAAAAAAATGCTTTCAGCCTGCCGGTATACCGGCAGCTCAATAAACGGAACACTTCTGAGGAAACACGTCAAAATTTGAATTTACAACTCATCTTATGATTCACTTTTGTACAGTCACATTCCAGATAAAATCAGACGATCGAATGCAATTTTCTAATTGAGAATTGGAAACAATGGAAAGAAATCGTACCTGTATGCTTTCTTCGACTGAACTTTCTCTGTGGAACGATGTTGTAGTTGATGGCACATTCCTTTCTCAGTTTGCCACTTCCAAACTTTTTGTTGACGTGAGAGGAACTTTAAGCTGTAATCGAAGAACTCTTTCCATTTGACGAAGTGATTCTCAACTCGCGGAGCTAAGTCCAAATATGTCAGTAGAACACACTGAACAAGGTCTGATTCTGAGAATTCTGTGATATTTGCCCTTGCATGGTCGTAAAGCTTTGTTGCGAATCTCATGTATTCCCTCAGCTGCTTTCTGCCAAAGCGATGTAACTTCCCTTAAAATTAAAATTCCAACGACTTCACTAAGTACAGAAGATGGAAAAGTTTGATTGAAAAATAAGTTCCAATTTAAGATAACTCTTCTATCCACTCTTAGGAGCACAGAAAGCCGGTTCAGAGATCCTACCCTTCTAAAAAGAGACTGACTGATCACAATGGAAGGGCTGAAATTCCAGTACTATGATGAAACTGTCCATGTGATCAAGTCCAAAGAACAATATTTTGGAAAACCCATTTTCCCAAGAAAGCAACTTGTGTAAGTAAATGTAACGCCCATTTTGGTGAAAACTGACGAATTTTGGTTTGTTCAGGTTTTTGAAGGGAGATCTCTGCACAAAATCTCATAGCCACTGGAAGGAAAAACCGACTTAAGCTAGGTAAATTCATACATCTAATTGAAAATATTTGCCGATTTGATTATAGGGCAGGGTCTTACTTAGATCGGCTGGCTGGCACTCTAATTACAGTATCAGCGGCATCGGTTTGGTGTAAGTCCTATTTGGACGAGCGATGTCTAGGACTCGTAGCAATCAGGCTATATATCAGCTATGAAAGAAGACATTTTGCAATACCAATGTTTTGATGTGCCGGAAGTAGTCTTTTTCAAACGCTATGCGCATTTATTCACTCAACCAGTGCAAGAGAACCGTGGGGACAGAACAGCAAGCTCTGAATGCAATACGCCATAACTCATGAAGACAATCACGGGAAAATCGACAAAGAATCGCAAAATCGCATTAGTAGCTTAGCTAGGCCCTCCTTATTTACAGATGAATCAATTAGTCCCCCTAACTCCTCAGCGGCTAACCCTCTTGCGGTTGATACTGACACTACTGATGCCGAATCCAAACTAAAGTTGTTAAGGGTAGGAAATATTGGTAGGATCATTATTGGCTACCTCAACATAAATTCTGTTAGAAATAAATTTGATGCACTGAAAGAAATCGCTTAACAAAGTTTAGATGTCTTGATGATTGCCGAAAGAAAAATTGATTCTACTTTTCCGACGGGGCAATTTGCCATTGAGGGATTTGCAACTCCCTTTCAATTAGACAGAAATGCAAATGGCGGTGGCATGGTAGTCTATGTCCGAAGTGATATCTCCCCACTTAAGGTAAATTCTTTGAAATTTTCCGAGGCCATCGAATGCATTAGTTTTGAAGTGAATTTGAGGAAGAAGAAATTGGTGCTGTTCAGTGTTTATGGACTACCAACCCAGTCTCGAGATTATTCACTTTAAAACCTTGGTCGTGCTCTCCACCACTACAGTGACAATTATGAAAACTTTATGTTTATAGGAGATTTTAATATGACTGAAACTGAGGAGCAGATGAAAAATTATTTGGACCTACAAAGTCTCAAAAATCGTATGCTGGAGCCAACATGCTACAAATCTCAAACAGCAACATGCATCGCTCTTGTATTGACAAACCGAAACAGGAGCGTGCAACAAACTACTACAATTGAAACGGGATTGTCAGATTTTCATAAAATAGCTGTTACTGTCCTTAAAACCACTTTCCAAAACAAGGGCCAAATGCAATTAACTACGGAAATTACAAAAATTTCAGGGAAACTATTTTTAGAGACGATCTTCGTAAGGAACTAAGGAGAATAGAACCATCAGATTTGAATTACAGTTCATTCGAAACTCCTTTTGATAAAGTATTCGATAAACATGCTCCAATTAAAAAGAGAGATGTGCGGGCAAATGACAAACTATTCACGACTCGTGCTCTGCGCAAGGCGGTCATGTTGCGTACTAGATTACGTAATAGATATAACAAAGACCAAACTGTTGAGAATTGGAGCAAATTTCGCAAACATCGGAACTCCTGTGTTAAGTTATTTCGAAGAGAAGAAAGAAATTATTATGATAATCTAGACATTTCACTTGTTACTGACAATATGAAATTTTGGAAAACTGTAAAACCTTTCTCCTTGGACAAATTGCAAACAAATAATAAAACAGTTTTCATTGCAGATGAAACCATTATTTCCAATGATGTTGAGGTAGCAGAAACTATGAACGAAGTTTTTGTCATTGTAACGGACTCCCTTGGCATAAATGAAAACACTAACAAGAAGCCGAACGGCTTCGACGATACACGTTTTTTTTAAGAAACTGCTTATTAAGAAACTCAGCTGTCAGATCGCCAAAAAATTAAGAAACTCCAGTACTGGGAAAATATAACTTAAGAAACTAGTTGTTTTTAACAAAGGAAATCCTTACTATATTTTACTTTACTTCACTTGTTTCCTGTATCATATTACTCGCAATGTACTTGAGTGATGCCTAAACATGAAAACATCTGAAAGTTGTTAAAAAAAATTGTTTTGAAAATTCAGACAGTCGCAGCAAATGAACATGAAGATTGTTATGGAACCTTTAAGAAACTCGTAAGAAAGTCTGAGTTCTCAAGATCTGATGATTTTAAGAAACTCTCAGTACTCGCCCAAATTCTTAGTTTCTTATAAAGAAATACGTGCATGAAAATATTTTGGAAAGGGGATATCTCATCGAAATTTCCATTGAAGCAAATAACGCGTATTTTTTTTTTTGTATGAGAAACTAAGAATTTGTGCCAGTACCCCGGGTGGCGTACTTAGTATATTTTGCTGACGGGATGTGCACTCCTTCCCGGGTATCGTTTTTGCCCCTTTCTTCAACACCGGGCATCGGAGGAAGGCAATTTTCGTAAAGTCGGTTGTCAAAAGTGTTATTTCATTGTTTTCCTATGAATTCTTTAAGTTTTGAGAATACTTTTCGCCGATTTTTTCAAAGCCGGCTATCATTTTGAGGGAAAAATTCTAAAGCCTGGTGAAAAAGTTATTTCTTGGAGTGCACACCCCCGTACAATTTAAAGTCAAGTAGCCCCCGGGGCCAGTATCTAAAGTCATCATTTCAACAGCGATCAGATAACAGCTTTTGTTTCATGATGAAAGACTCAACTGTGCTTGTCAGAATGAGAGCAACAGGTGAGAACAACAAGGATTAAAAATTCTTTTGTTCTTCACTGTCATTGACGTCATACATTGAAAATCCGAGGCAAACCGCGGGTGACACAAGTGCTTACGTAGCACGGGAAAGTCGAGTTTCTGACATTCAGCCGAAATTAATACTCTACACTGCGTGTATCGTAATTACGAAAACACAACAGAAGGGATCACAGATCCTGTTGATAAGGCAGTATACAAATTTTCGAATCATCCTAGCATTCTAAAAATCAGAGATCACTGTCAAAAAGTCTGTTCCTTTCATTTTCACCTCTAAGGGGTGAACATCACCTCTAAGAGGACCATTATGGAAATAAGGTCAACTCGACCTTTTTATTGCTATCCCTGCCACCATAATTAGGGGTGTTTTTAACTTGAATATATCAAATTTGCTATTTAAAATTTATTGTAAATATTTCATTTATTTCATTTATTTTACCTTTTCCGTTAACCATTGTAAATTCTAATTTTTTTAGATGCAAATTTTTACTTACTATTCTTACTCACTTACTTTTCAGAAAGTTACCTCTGATGCTGTTGACAGAGAGGCTAAAGATCTAAATCTTAAGTATGCTACGACGCATAAAAACATCCCACCTAAACTTCTTAAATCTAATTCCGACGTGTGCGTAGAACCTTTGACGCAAATCTTTAATGATTGCATTGACCATTTATCTTTTCCCAGTGACCTCAAGTGCGCGGATGTCACATCTCTTCCAAAGAATGGACCAAGCAATACAAGGACTAACTTTAGGTCAATTAGCGTTCTGCCTACGGTCTCAAAGCTCTTTGAAAGAATATTGGATAAACAAATTTTTGCTTATATTACATCCTTTCTATCGTCACTTCTCTGTGGTTTTCGAAAAGGTTACAGTGCCCAGCATGCGCTTGTAAGGCTTTAAGAAAAATTCAAAATTGGCCTTGATGAAGGTGGTAAGGCAGGTGCTGTAATGATGGATCTCTCCAAGGCATTTGATTGTATCAGACATGACCTTTTGATTGAAAAAAAATTGCATGCCTACGGTTTCTCTCGCGAAGCTATATCACTGATTCATTTTCATTCATTTCATTTTCATTTATTTCAACAGGGTAAATACATTCAGTAACTATGGATATCTACTGTTTTACAATGTGCCCTGCTTTAAAACCCTAACTTACTTAATTACATGAATAATTATCGGCATTAAAATCCAATATATAAGAAAAAGAAAATCTTCAAAAAGAAAGGGGACGCTGAGGTCAAAGTATGTGGCTGAAGTAGATTTCGATCATCAAACTCTTTGATCTTTCAAAAAAGATTTTAATTTCGTTTTGAAAGCAGCTAGCGAAGGAGCAGTTTTGATTTCAAGGCTTAATTGGTTCCAAACAGTAACTCCTCGATACGAAAAGCTCCGCTGCCCATTTGAGGTTTTAAACAAAGGGATCCTGAGGTCAGTGCTGGTATTACGTAAAGTCCGATTGCAAGACTCGGACAATTTATGAAACATCGACTTCATATAGGGAGGTGCAAGCCCATGCCAAGGCTTTATATACCATGCAGGCTGTCTCAAAGTCAATCATTTCTTTAACTGTTAACCACCCTAGTTTTGATATTAATGGCAGCGATGTATGGTCGAAGGGACTATTTGTCACGACACGAGCTGCCCGATTTTGTAGCTTTTACTACAAAATTTAGATTTGTCATTAATTTAGATTAATGACTACCTCACAAATAGACAACGAAGTGTAAAAGTAAATGGGTCATTCAGTTCTTGGAAAAACGTTATAGATAAATAGACAAGTTATTGGATAGATAAATAGCACTAACCGTGTATATAATGCTCTCCGATCAATTGTGGATCAAAGTAACTTAAGTACGTGTGTGTACTTTTGTTCTTAACCAAGACATTTTCCATCAAGGCATATTTATCACCCAGCCTTAACTTCTTGTAATAGCGCTTCCTTCTACCCTGTATTTCTTCTGGGTAGATCGAGTCAACTTTCTTCGTACTTCGATACAATTTTCTCAAAACCTGTTCCTGAAAAGAAGCTTCGCTACCCCATTTGGCAACCGCAGCATCGTATGCTTCTGTCCATGCAATACTACGTCGGCTTCCACTTATGTCTCCCCTAGGCAGTTCATCGTCTGTAAGTCCTGAAATAAAATGTAAAATCTTAGTCCACTACCGGGAGAGGAAAAGCATAAGGATTCAAATTAGATGTGACTGCAGTTTCAGGTGTTACAATAGAATCCTTCGATGTGACTATCAATTTCTAACGTCATATGCCTCAAAATTAGTATGGGTTATGAAAAATTGATTGGTTGAATGTTGACTGTTCATCATCATCATCATTTGTTTATTTCAAGTAGGCTATAAAACTAAAAAAGAAATAGCTAAATTACAGCTAATTGAGGCCTACTTTATACAATTTTTACAATGTCTAAAAAGATTAAGAAGGAAAAAAAAATTTGCAATGTATATACATGAATATAAATTACAAGATAAAAACAACTATCCTGTTAGGAGGCCAACTTGCGGAACATATGTTTTACAAAGTCTGCAGTTGCATTTACCACCTTTCCAACATATAATTCGTTTTTTGAAGATAGGAAGGGTGTTAGGTTCACTGGAACGAGAACCTAACTGACAGATGTTAAGTAAATAACAAGAAACACGATGCGAGCATAAAGAATGGTACATAAGTTTTTCAAGCATCTTCTAAAACCCTGGTAGAAGAGAAATATGACGATAGTTTCTCTTTAAATTTTCTTCTGTTTGTTAAGAAGTGGCACTGCATTTTTATACTTGAAAGGCAATACACCATATCACATAAAGTTCGTGAATATCATCTCATTTAACTAATTAATGATCACTTAGTTTTATCATTTTCATAGAACTACCATCCCAGCCATGTGCTTTGCTAGAATTAAGTGATCTTATGATTTCAGCATCACTTCCTTTGTGTGATGGAATTATTATTATTATTATTATTATTATTATTATTATTATTATTATTATTATTATTATTATTATTATTATTATTATTATTATCATTATTATTATTATTAATGTTTAACTAAAAAAGCATTTAAGATATCTAAAAGGGTTAAACAGCGAGGATCATGACATTTCGAGTGAGATAAAGTTTCTGTCGCGCTTAGTTCGGTCACATCTTACTAAAAACAGGAGTGAGTCGTCATCGTTTGAAAAATTTGACCATGATCATGAAATACAACGAGGATTTTGGTCATACGTGAAAAGAGTAATTGATATTGAGGATGTTATCTTGCCACTCTTTAACAAAGATACATGCTATCATTATTTCCGAAAAATTTCCAAGAGAACTGTCAATCATGAGTTCACTCTTCCTTCCCGGATACCAGAGTTCCCTGAACCAACAAGGGTGAAAACTCTAGTTTGCCAACGTATCAAGAAATAACCAGAACTGTTCGACGTATGAAAGCGGGTAAATCACCGTGCCCCCTGGATCAGATATCAGTTATTGTTCTAAAAACATGTCCTTATCTAAGAACCTACTTAACGGCCATCTTTCAGAAAGTCTGGCTAACGAAGCAGATTCCTTGTGCTTGGAAAGCAGCTACAACAACCTTAATTCATAAAAAAGGCCTAGCTAGTGATCCAAGAAATTGCAGGCCAATCACACTCCAGCCAATCTGTTTAAAAGTGTTCACTTCAGTACTTCGAAATCGTTTATTTGAATTTGTAAAGAACAATAACTACATAGAATGCTGCATACAAAAGGGCTTTGTTCCAAAAATGTCTGGGACTTTTGAGCATACAGCTTTACTTGCACATATGATCCGCGATGCAAAACTAAAACAGAAATCCATTGTCATCACTCTCTTGGATCTTAAAAATGCGCTTGGAGAGGTGCAACATAATCTGATTCATGCCATCTTGAAATATCATCACGTACCAGACTCCTTTACTTCAATCGTCAAAAATTTATATGACGGTTTTCACACCAGTATAACAACGAAAGATTACGCAACACCCTTCCTACGAATTGAGAAAGGAGTCTTACAAGGTGACTGCTTGAGCCCCTTATTGTTCAACTCATGCATAAATTCCTTTATACAGTCCATCAAAACGAGGGAAATCGAACAGTTAAGCTACAGATCAAGCAAACTTCCAATGCCAAGACATTGGTTACAGTTTGCAGAAGATGCAGTTGCAGTCTCTGCCACAGAATTTGAAAACCAGACTCTAGTGAATGCGTTCTGCAGATGGTGTAATTGAGCTAAAATGACAATACGACCAGACAAGTGTCATTCTTTTGCCATGAAAAAGTTCAAAACTCTAGTGAAGCAATATAAGCCTAAAATATATGTGAATAATAAACTTATCAACGCAGTAGAAGAAAACGAGAGCTTTAAGTACTTAGGTCGATGGTTTAGCTTTTCCATGGATAATAGTGAACACAAAAAGGAACTCCGTGAGACACTTGAAAATAAGTTGGACATAATCCACAGACTGCCGTTGCACACCCAAGAATAAGCTTTGGCTGTATAGTAACTATCTGATTCAAAAGTTATGCTGGAACCTAACGATTGCCGATATAGATATTACTTGGATTAAACAAAATCTCGATCTATTATGTCACAACTATTTCCGCAGATGGTTAAACATCCCTGCTGCCGGAACAGTTGAAATATTACAACTCTCGAAAACAAAATTTGGGATGGATTTTCTAGATATCAGCTCTAAATTCATCCTTTGCCAAATAACAATTAGACAGTGTCTGAAAAAGTCACATATCCAGACATACATAATCTCTTCAAGGGTACATCAGAGAAAAACATCCAATACGATACATTTTCGACAGCTAAAGAGACACTAAAAAGCATAAGATCTCAAAAAGAAAACACTGTAAAAAACTTTCAAGTGCAAGGCTCAGTAGTTAAAGAGCTATGGAACTGCGCATTGTCTTCTGCTCGGGAGTACTGGTTCAAGGCCCAGCATATGCTGCCACGTAACATCTACAATTACACAGTTCGCTATATGAATGACACTCTGCCCTCGCTCTCCAATTTATTCAGATGGGGTAAAAGTCTTACAGCCAGTTGCAGTCACTGTAGACACGTCCAAACAATGAAGCACATTCTCTCTGGCTGCTCGTCTTGCTTAGACAGGTACACATGGCGTCACAATTCAGTTCTCGTAAACCTGGCAAACGTGTTACAACCAATCGTCAAGAAGATTTTCGTTGACTTACCTGGAAGATTCTCAACTCCAGACATCATCACTGGACCTAGTCTAAGACCTGACATGATTGTAATTGATAAAAGTAATAGGATGTACATCATAGAACTAACTGTTGGTCACGAATCGAACGCTGAATCAAACTCAAAGCGTAAAGCAGAGAAATTCAGTCAATTACTGCATGATGAAGCATTATGTAGGACGTATGAAAGCATTGATTTCATTAACCTGGTAATGAAAACCGGAGGCGTCTTCTCTAAAGACACAAGATCATTTTTCACAATGCTGAACACTCTCAAAATAGACAGTTCTGTGATCATATACACAGCAGTTAAAGTGACATGTATCTGTATCAGAACATCGTACTACATCTTTTGTATGAGAGATAAGGACTGGTCCTCACCTGAACTTATTGAATTTTGAAACAAACGTTCCTTTTTACACGCATTAACTCTAGATTTCATACTGTGTATGCAATTCAGCCATGCCTACTTATTTAGAGAGTGGTTGTATTGAATAGGCATAAATAGAGTCTTTTTACTTTTTATAGCATTTTAGAAACATATGTACTAGGATATATATTCATTGAAAAGTTTCCATTATCATTATCATTATCATTATCATTATTATTATCATTATTATTATTATTATTATTATCATTATTATTATTATTATTATTATTATTAGCCTGTTAACAGGCCTTTTGTTGATGGAAATTTTGGAAAAGAGGAACGAAAGGAAGGGGAGAGGAAAAATAAGGCCTGTGGACAAGTTATTGAATACTGTTTGCGAGACTACCTACATATAGGTAGTGCATTTTGATTGGTTGCTTGCAGAAATTTTAAATTATGCAGTATTTCGCTCGCACACAAATCCAATTAATGGCGGTCGCAAATTTTGTAGCTGTGGCAAAAGGTTCCTGCCATCTTGAAATCTAGTTCCACGGTTTTGTCTTTTCCATTAGCCTCTAATTCATTGCAAAAAACCTAAAACGAGACTCCACCATTCCCTTTGTCTTTCTCAACTGCATTCCTGCATTTCGAGAGGAAGAAGTATCACGAAATTTCCTGTTTTTCGACGGCAAAGCGAGAGGATCTATGCAAGGAAATCCGCCAGGCCTTGAATATCTCGTTTCCCGAGATAAAAGAGTTAAGGAAGGAGCAGCTGGATGCCATATCTGCAATTGTTCATGATAGGAAAGACGTAGCTGCTGTGCTTCCTACTGGCTATGGGAAAAGTCTCATTTATCAACTTTTACCAACATTACATCAGCTACGAAAAGATGAAGCAAGTATCGTTGCCGTAATAACACCTTTGAAGGCAATAACAGACCAACAAGTGACAGAGCTTTGCCTCAGAAAAATGCCTAGTCGCTCATTTAAAGCAGCTTCTCTCGATGAAGAAGGACTCGCTCGTGAAGAAGTGAAAAAAGGTAACGTTGATGTGGTGGTTGGGTCTGCCGAAAAATGGCTATCAAAGGAATGGAAACAAGAGCTTCAGGATGGTACACTTGGGAAGAAGATTGCAAAGATTTGTGTAGATGAGGCACATGCTGTGATTGAGTGGTATGTTTCAATGTTTTGGGCATTCCATTTTTTGTCACGGACGAAATAAATTCTAGGTACTGTAGGCTAGGCCAATCCAGCCAAGAAAAGAGGGAGAGTCGACTTAGACAATAGAAAGATCATTGCCACAAGGCTCTTGTCTTGGTCCTCTTTTGTTCTTGATATATATCAATGATCTGCCATTTTCTCTTCAAAACAGTCAGGTTACCATGTATGCAGATGATAGCACCATATCATATGCGTCCAATAACATCGATGATATCAACGATAACCTAAATAGAGACTTGAACTGCCTGAAGCAGTGGCTTCAAGGAAATAAACTGTCTTTAAACGTTATTAAGACTCAAGCCATGGTTGTAGGATCTCGACCTAATCTTAAAAAGATCTCTGAAGGAAATGTTCAGTCCCCCTCCTTTGCTATAGGTGACTCGCAGATTGAGATTGTTGAGAAAACTAAGTATCTGGGAATTCAGCTAGATCAACACCTTGCTTGGGATGAGCACACTAGATTATTGCGTGCTAAGGTCTCCCGTGCCATAGGGTTTTTAAAGTATGCCAAGACAATACTACCCCAAGAAACTCTTAGTCAAATATATAGAGGAATCGTAGAACCGCATTTCCGCTATTGTTGCTCTGTGTGGGGGAGCTGTGGGGAATCCAGAAGGCTTACACTGCAGAAGTTACAAAATCGGGCTGCCAGAATTGTAACAAACAGTAGCTATGATGCACCTGCTGATGCCCTTATACAACAGTTAAAGTGGCCAAATATCGCTGAAATCATAAAACGAGAGACAGCGACGATCGTTTACAAATCTTTAAATGGTCTTGCACCGACATATCTCTCAAATATCTTTTCAAAGAACTCTTCACGGCGCACTGTCAAGTTGAGAAACTCGGAGACTGACTTACGCATTCCGCTTTATAAAACCAGTAATGGGCAAAAATCATTCTCATATCGTGGCGTACATCTGTGGAACAGCCTTGAACCTGAGGTTAAGCAAGCACCCTCTTTATAAGCTTTTAAACATCGCCTTTAATTTGATCGTGGGTGGCGGGATGCGGTTGGATTGGACTTGGGTCGGTCGGATTCTTTGCCTTTCTTGAGGTGCTGTAAATGGTGTCTTATTTCAGGGTGGGCATGGGGTCCGGTTTGATCTGGTCCGGTCTGATTGTGTCATGCCACTCACGATATGAAAATTATGTAAATATTGATTTTAATTTTACTATAACTTTGTAATTAGATTTTTTAGTTTCGTTTGCTCATATATTTTACTTGTAAATTTTAGACTAAGTTTTTGTCACGGCCCCCTGAAAAGCGGCCTTTGCCGACGGGGTTACCGTGTTTAAAGAATATAAAATGTGTTTAAAGAATATAAAATGCATGTATGGCTGCTACCTTTCTGCCATGTCAAAGGCCTCTGAATCATTCATTTTTCAACATGCAAAGGAAAGGAAAGTAAAAGTCTAAATTCTCAATTTTCTTATTGTATATCAGTTGAGCTTTTAAAGTGATTTCTAGCAGCAACTGACCATGAACAACACAAGAAAGTAATTGTTTCTGTATAAAATCATACAACTGATTTTGTTAGTAATCATTCATCAATTTCTTACACTCATCCAAATTTGGTTGAGGGCTCCACGCCCTGGGTGCATTCCGATGCTCTCCAGCCAGAGAAATCCGGCAGAGAGCCATCTTTTTTATTTTCTCGTGCCAAATTTCTTTCGTTGTGATTTGGTGGGCAGTTGGTGTGGTGCATATTACCATAAATTCAGTGAATATGATGGAATGGTCGAGGCAATAGATTTTTTCAATCATGTTCTCCATTCTGTTTTTGGACTTGTCACCCAAATCTGTTATCTCCCTGTGTTTATTTTGTCATTCCCATGAACACCACCAAATTGACTTTGGCGGAAAAATCCTGCTCCGCCTACATCCCTGGCGGGAGCATCTGGCAGAGGAACATTGGAATGCACTAGTGCTCCACGCATGTTAAATCGTGTATAGCATTAAAGATATGATTATAACATTAAAGATATGATAAAACATACTCTAGGGTCTGCAGGGGTAAAATAGGTTAAGTTGATTCAGAAAGATTATAGATTATAGACTGTTTCATCACTATTCAATGCCTTAAGGAGGGTAGCTTTAACAAATGAGTTAGATAAGATCTGAATTAGCATGTAAATAGGCCTTTTATTGTGGAAATTAGGCTATATGTGAATCTGAAGATTTTTAGAAACATATTCATTGCCTTCTTACCTGGCTCGATTTTTCCTGAGAATTTGAAAAAAATGTTTCCGTTTGCATCGAAAAAGGAGAAATCCTGGTTGCTACCCATTCTACCCAAGGTTACTTTTACCTCAGTATACCATACAGTTTATACCGGGTGAGTCAGAAAAAACGCCCGGCGTTTGAAAGGCTACTGCTCCCTGACTATATAAGCAATGATACTTTGCAATATCTGATTACATAGCTAACATGTTCAATTATTTTTAGAAATTTTCCTGACTAAAATCGGTCACTCCGTTCAAATTCTGTAGGCAATTTTCCAATATGAGTCCCTTTGAGAAACCTTAAAAAACGTGCTAAAATTGCAAGCAAAACTCCCTAATGTGTTCACCTCACAGCGATGACTTTCAGCATGCTTTAGCACGTGCTTTCGTTTTGGATGGTTGAAAAGTCTTCTCCCTAGTGTGAATAACATATTGAGGGGGATTCCATTCTCCCATGAGGACAAAATACTTGAGCTCATCCAGGAGTCATAATTGCCAGGAAGGAGAACAAAGGGAAATTTTGCTTGCTGTTTTCGCTCGTTTTTGCAGGTTTTCGAAAGGGGCTTTCTGCAGAAAATCTCCTTTTTCGACGGGAAGGAATGACCGATTAAAGCCGGGTAAATTACTGAACCTAATTTGACATATCGACGACAAAACAAGACAGGTTTCAACATCATTGCTTTGATATTCAGGGAGCAGGATTTTTTCAAACGCCGGGCGTTTTTATTGACTCACCCGGTAGTATCTTCTGTATATATAACATTTATACTTCTGTTATTTGTTTTCAGGGGAACAACAGTGGACCAAAGCAAAACAAAGAGCAAAGATTCAAAACCATTTCGTGAAGCTTTTGGGAGAATAGGAGAGCTGCGGTCTTTGTTACCAAAATGTCCTTTGATTGCCTTATCTGCCTCAATAAGATTGAGAAATCGAAAGCAATTGCAGAAAGTTCTTGCTATGGATACAGCAGCAGTTTTTGACATGAGCCCCAACAGAGAAAATGTCCGGCTCTCTGTTCTGTTTGTCAAGGACGTCACTGAAGCCTTAAACAATCTTAACTGGTTGATTGATATCATCGCAGAAAAAAAGGAAAGGGCACCAAAAAATATCATATTTTGCAATGTGTTAACAGACATTGCTCATGTGTTGAGCTACCTTCTGATGAAGCTTGGATCCTCTGCTTTCATCACTGTTGATGGGAAAAGAATGTGGTTGCTTGCCGTCTACCATTCTCAGACTTGGGATACCACTAAGTCATTCATTAATGAAGATTTCAGGATTGCAGATAGAAGCATTGTATGCATTGTAATTGCTACTACATCTCTAAGCATGGGTGTTAACTTCTTAGATGTACGTTACATTGTACATTTTCAAGCCCCTGCTCGTTCTCTTGAGAATCATGTACAGCAGTTAAGAAGAGCTGGACGTGATGGAAGTCCTGCCCATGACATATCATTGATCTGCAAGGCACAATTAAAAAACTGTGAAAAAGACATCCAGAAGATCTTAAAAGAATCTAGCAGTTGCTTACGTGTAGCATTGATGCAACATTTTGATGAAAGTGTGAAGTCAGTGAATCAAAAACGCAGTTGTTGTTCAACATGTGCTAAGACTTGTCAATGCACTGCTGATAGAGATGGCTGTAATTCTCAGTTGGATCTGCCTTTTGACGAGGAAGCTATAAATGACGCTGCTACAAGCATGAATCCAGCTACTAGTTCTACAGCAGGATATACAAGAACCCGGTTGATCACAACAGAAGATAGAGATGAAATGAGAAGGGCATTAACTGAAGAGCAAAACCGTTGCACTTCAGCTGAAGGAGGAGTTACAATATTTGGATCAGACACTCTTCATGGCTTCTCAGTTCTCCTTATAGAGGAAGTTATCAAAAATCTTGGTTCATTGTTTTGTTCACAAGATATACTTGAATTGCTGCCAGTCTGCACCGTAAAACATGCAAGAGTTATTCTTGAACTCATCCAAGAATTCTTCAATGACATAAAGGATTATGAAGAACAGATTGAGATGTTATGTGATGCAGAAATTAAACTGAGCAATGAAATGGAATACTTTGCTTTCATGGAAATGTTCAGCGACACTCCTGGTGAAGAAGACTTTTCGTTGGATGACATTGATAGCATCGACTTTGATGCAGACTTTTTGGATGAGAATGACATCTTACCAGAATTTGAACTCACACTATGATATTATTTTATAATCTTTACTCGTATATTGCTCCCCAAATTTTTAATAATCTGTTTATCCAAGAAAAGTACTTTGAAAAGTTAAGAGCGTTCAAAACATTCATCTTAAATTTGGGAAAGGTCTTGTGTTGACGCCCTGGTATTTCTTCAAAGCAGTCCTCACTGATAAGATCCTTTGCAATTTGTAAGACACTTTGTTGCAGTGGCTTTTTGCTGTGGTGGCCAGAAGGAACCTTGCACTGACAGTCATTGCTTGCATTTTGACGTAAGTCCTCTAAATGGCCCAGTGACTGTGCAATACGTTGCGCACCACCTTCACTAATATTTGCTCCCAGTTGTTTAATGCAGATTTTAACAAGCGTACCATATGTTCAATACGAAGGTCAAGGGGAGCGTTGTGTCCTGCACCAACAGTTTTGTTGAAGAAGCGATTCCATATTAGCTCATGTGCTTGCCCTGCTGACATGATGGTCATTGCTTTTGTGAGATGCAGCAGAATGACATAACTGTACTTTGTTCGTTTATAAACATGAAAAAACAGCAGCAGCAGTGGTAAGGTCAGGAACAGACGCTCACCATCACCCTCTTTGATTGAATCTCGCAAATTCAGGTCAAGTAATCCAAATCTGAGACGAGCAACATGATAATTGAATTTATGGTCTTCCTCTGTCAAGGAATTTTCTGGTTGCTGAGCTTCAGCAGTTGCTTCAGAAAATGGGAGTGCTTTATTAGGATGCATATTTCTTTCATGTCTAGAAAATATGAAATAGTGAGTAAGCACAACAAACAACTGTTTTTCATTTCAAATTACAGAAGATTTTATTGTCATGATTACTGAATTAATGGTGGACCATGATTACAGCCCCATCTAAGTGCCCTGGTACGTTATACCCTGATGATTTCCTCGGTGAAAAAATTGGAGCAAAATCTGTCCTCAACCAACCTGTGAATCTCCCTGGTACAAACACCTCATAAGTGAAACATCAGCTGCAAACAGGCAAACCCTGGGGAGAAATTTAAGAAATATTTCCACCTAGAAACAATTCCACGCAAATAATTATGATGTTCTTGTTACATAATTCGAGCTCCCCGGTGAAAATATGACCATATGTTTTGGTCACTAGGGGCACTTAGACAAGGCTGCATTATTTAATGCTATTGTTTCCTTCAGGAAAGCACAATTTTTATTGTATCACTTCTAAGTATTACTTAAAGAAAGCATATAGTTTGTAACATATCATTTTGAGTATTCTTGCCTGGTTAATGTGCAATACACAAAAGTCATGTGATTATACACACTCTCAGTTACCAAACAGACATTGTATTTCTATTCTATTTTTGAACCACACAATGAAATACAGTATTTCCTCATCCCTTTTTCATAATAAAGCACACAAGATGCACCTCTCAGACTTTGCCCAACTATTCTTGCATTTTTACCTATTTTTCAGAAAGTTTCCTAACAAATGAAAGAAATCTAAATACTGTATTTAAAGACACCCAATAGTTTATATGATAGTTCTGTAAGTTAATTCATCATAATGGAAAGAAAACTGATATAATTTGTACCTGTTTCGACCTTGCTTTGAACGATATGTGTGCCCACAGTGAAATCTACATTTGAAATAGCCAAATTCTTTGGTTACTTGATCTTTCATCTCCTCATGTTTTATTCCATCCGCCTCCAAGATCCCCAAATACTTGTAACCACTTCCTTCCTCGATACATTTCATCATCTTTCCATTAGGCATATCAATTCCTTCTCTTGTAACAACCTTTCCTCTCTTCATTATTAAGACAGCGCACTTCGACAATCCAAATTCCATTTTTATATCATCCGAGAATATCCTCACTGAATTTACTAAGCTATCTATTTGTTCCTCATTTTTTGCAAACAGCTTGAGATCGTCCATAAATAGCAAATGGTTGATCTTCTCACCTCCCTTTTTCAATTGATAAAATATCTTTGTTTTTCTTAACATCAGCGTCAGTGGAATCATTGCCAACACAAACAAAAGAGGAGAAAGGCTATCTCCTTGGAATATACCACGTCTAATCCTAACATTTCCTAATCTCTGCTCACCAGACATCAACTCTGTATTCCACTGCTTCATGTTGCTACTAATGAAGCGCCTAAAATTTATTGCCACTCCAAACATCTCCATTGACTTTTCTATCCAGCTGTGCGGTACCATATCGTACGCTTTGCGGTAATCAATCCATGCTACTCCCAATGATGTTAATCTCTTTTTACAATTCTTCACTATCACTTTATCAATTAGCAATTGGTCCTTTGTGCCCCTACTCCCTTTTCTACAACCCTTCTACAACCCTTCTACTCCCTTTCTACAATTATTATTGCTATTATTATTATTTTTATTATTATTACTGTTATTGTGTCTTTCAGTTTTTGTGCGTTTCTATTCGAGGCCAAGACCAAACCATGGTCCTGAGGCTTTAAGTCCAGTCTTTTCTCAGGTTATAAATAGAGCTCTCCTCAGGATGTGTGATGTTCCTAGCAAGACAATCTTCTGGATTTCTTCGATGCAGATCCTTCCAGGGATCTTTGACACGTGATCATTCATTCGCTTTCTGATAAGGCCAAGGGCTCCAACGATAACAGGGACAGTAGTCGTTTTCATGTTCCACATTTTGTTTACTTCTATTTCCAGGTCTTTGTACTTTGACAGTTTTTCTGTTTCTTTATTAGCGACATTCCGTTCAGATGGCACAGACATATCAATGAAAATACATTTGTTTTCTTTCTTGTCTTTAATCACTATATCGGGCCTGTTTGCAGTAATCTCTTTGTCAGTATGGATTGGCATATCCCATAGTATGACTACATCTTTCCCTTCCATTACTGTGCTTGGCTTATGTTCATACCATCTAGAGGGCACTGCGATATCATAGTGTTTGCAGATTTTCCAGTGCATGTAAATTAGAGCTTTGTCATGTCTTTCAAGGTATTCCTTTTTTGCCAGAACTGGACATCCTGATATAATGTGATCTATGGTTTCATCATGTTCGTGACATAATCTGCATTTTGGGTTCGTCCCGTCTTTAATGATCTTATTCCGATAGTTATTTGTAGCAAGGCTCTGGTCCTGTGCTGCGATAATAAATCCTTCAGTTTCCCCTTTCAAACTGGCACTTTTCAGCCATTTATGGGTGCCTTCCTTATCCACATCCACTTTGTTAACTCTCACGGGATACTGTCCATGCATCGGCTTCGCTTCCCAGTTTTCTTTCATTATTTCCATAATTCTTTTCTTGGCGCATTTCTTTGCTTCTCTAGCGCACTTTGTAGGTGACGCATTTTCCTCTACTTCAATATCATGCATTTGAATTTCTCTCCTAAACTTATTTGCTTCTTTTTGGACTGAGTACAATTTCTTCCGTTCTTCATGGTAGTAAAGTTGTCGCAATAGTTTCTCATTTTTCCCTCTGAGATATGTATCTAGGCCTATGGTAGTAGTCTTGAATGTGCACTCTAATTGGATCAATCCACGCCCTCCTTCTTTTCTACTGATGTAAATCCTATCAACATCTGCTTTGGGGTGGTTCATCCTATACGTAGTTAGCATCTTTCTTGTTTTCCTATCAAGTTTCCTTATTTCTTGTAATGTCCAATTAACGACATTGAAACTGTAAGTGAGAACTGGTACGGCAAGTGTGTTTATGGCAGTTATTTTGTTATCAGCATTCAGCTCACTTTTTAGGACTAGTTTAACCCTCCGACAGTATTCCTTACGAATTTTCTCTTTCATTACAGAATGCTGGATCCCATCTCCCTCATTTATTCCCAAGTATTTGTAAGTGCCTTCTTGATCTATTTCTTGAATACTGGTGGCCTCATCTATTTCGATTGATGATGTTTCTGTCAGCTTACCTCGCTTGAATGTTGCCTTGGCACACTTATCTAACCCGAACTGCATATTTATGTCATCACTAAACATCTTCACAGTGTGGAGCAGACCTTCAAGTTCTTCATCATTTTTTGCGTAGAGTTTCAGGTCGTCCATGTAGAATAAGTGATTTAATCTTTCTTCATAAACAGTATAACCCATATTTGTGTTGTTGAGCAAATTAGAGAGTGGTGCAAGAGCTAAACAAAATAACAAGGGAGACAGCGAATCACCTTGAAAAATTCCATTTTTAATACTGATAGGGTTTGTCACTATTTTGCCGGTGGAGTAATTTAAAATCATCGTTGTTTTCCATGTGCTCATGCCGTGACTCAGGAAATTTATTAAGGTTGGTGACACCTTATACATATGCATGGTTTTCAAAATCCACGAATGGGGGACACTGTCAAACGCCTTTCTGTAGTCTATCCAAGCGGTACTTAGATTTCGTTTCATTTTTCTGCAATGCTCCAAAATCATTTTATTAATAAGTAACTGATCTTTACAACCATATGATCCTTTCTTGCAGCCCTTCTGTTCCATTGGTAGTAACTCATTTTCATCGAGATGCTTGTAAGTTCTATCTGTGATAATTGATGTTAAGATCTTGTATAATGTAGGTAAGCAAGTGATGGGCCGGTAATTCTTAGGTTTTGCTGTTTCTTCTGTCTTGGGGAGCAAGTATGTTACTCCTTCTGTTAGCCACTGAGGACTTTCTTCTGGTTGCTTTAGAATCTTTGAGTAGCTGCGGGCTATATCTTCATGAAAGCATGTCAAGTTTTTCAACCAGAAATTTGGTATTTTATCTTGGCCAGGTGATTTCCAATTATTTGTTTTCTTTATTGCTGATGTTACTTCTTCTTTCTCTATGTCTTGCCATTCCTGTTCTGGGAGATTTTGACTTAATTCTTCCTGTTCCCTTAGCCATTCAGCTACTTCATTATGATGTTTTTCATCCTCCCAAATTAGCTTCCAGAACTGTTCCGTTTCCTCAGCTGTTGGTGGTTTATCAACCTCAATTTGTTTCTTTCCTAATTCTCTGTAGAATCTCTTGGTGTCAGTTGCAAATGTTCTATTTTGTTTGAACTGTTTCTCTCTTTTCTCAAACCTCCTAACTCTTTGCGCCTTTGCTTGTATTAGTTGTCTAACTTTTTCTTTTGCGATATCGATGTCATTTATTATTATTATTATTATTATTATTATTATTATTATTATTATTATTATTATTATTATTATTATTATCATTATTATTATTATTATTATTATCGAAACGTTTGTTTTTAAACAGTCTTGTTTTTATTTATCTTTTTCTGTTTATTTTGATGGTGGTTCAGTTTTAATTATTATTATTATTATCGTACGTTTCTGCTTTAAGCACTGGCAGTTCTAATAACCGAATTTACATCCCAAGGAAGCGGGTCAATACCCTTGACCAAGGGTCCCTTGGGGTCATTGTCCTTTAGTACCCAAGTACTTTTCTTAATATCCTGGCTGTTCCTAATAATGTTGTCTTCTGTAAGAGTGCTGTATTCACTGTGATATCCAGCTTTTCTAACCATTCATCCAGTTTCTTCGTTATACTTCCGAGTGCACCAATAATCACAGGTACAACTATCACATTTCTCATGTTCCAAATCCTCTTAATTTCTCTTTTCAAATCTTGATATTTCTCCACTTTCTCTTTTTCTTTGTCACTAGTCCTACTATCACCTGGTACCGCAATGTCAATGATGATGCATTTTCTCTCACCTTTAATCACAACAACTAGGTCCGGTCTTCTAGCTTCAATTAAATGATCACACTGGATATTCACATCCCATAGTAGCTTTACCTCGGCATTTTCCACTACACCCTCAGGAGAATGCTCATACCATTTTTCCGTCCTTTCAAGATTGTATTTCTTGCATAAATGCCAAATGCACAATCCTCGCAACGTTGTCGTGCCTTCGTTTGTATTCTTTCTGTGCCATCTTCTTGCACTCACTGACAATGTGATGTACAGTTTCGCCCTTCTCTTCACACATCCTACAAAGTGGTGACTCTGCTGATTTGTCAATATGGTGTTTAACATAATTTGTTCGGATAGCCTGTTCTTGCGCTGCACACAAAAGTGACTCTGTTTGTATCTTAAGATCAGCTTTTCTCAGCCATTCCCATGTCTTGTTTTCATCTGTTGATTCAGGCATCTCTCTAACAAACTGCCCGTACATTCTTTTTTCCTTCCATCTTTGTTCTTTTTCATTCATCCATCCCCTTTTGAACTCATCCTTACTATTATTATTATTACTTACTTACTATTATTATTATTATTATTATTATTATTATTATTATTATTATTATTATTATTATTATTATTATTATTATCATTATTATTATTATCATTATTATTATTGTTATTATTATTTCATTCCAAATACACTTCCAATACATTTTACTGAGTCATGGAAGGAGTTCTTCTTCCTTGAAACAAGCACATTGCGTGCCTCAGATATCAAGGGTTTTCCTCAGGATATTTGCTGTTCCTAATAAGGCAGACATTTGTAAGCTTGAATTTATCCGAGGAAGTCCAATGTTCTTTAAATATTCTTCAAGCTTTTTTGTTGTACAACCAAGGGCTCCAACGACGATTGGCACTACCCAGGCCTTAACGCTCCACATTCTCATGATTTCCAACTTTAATTCTTGATACTTATCAATCTTTTCCTTCTCTTTCTTTGTAATGTTTTGATCTGAAGGTACGGCAATATCAATTATTTGGCAGGTTTTGTTTGCCTTGTCAATAACCACGATGTCAGGTCTTCTTGCCTCAATTACTCTGTCTGTCTGGATAGTAACATCCCAAAGAATTTTGGTTTTTTCGTTTTCTTCTATGCTGTTGGCCTTGTGTTCATACCAGTTCTTGCTGCATTCAATATCATATTTGCAACAGAGTAGCCAATGAATATGTAGACCTAATTTGTCATGTCTTTTCTTGTAATCTTTCTGTGCGAGGTTTTCACATCCACTTACCAAATGCATTACGGTCTCAGAATGTTTGTTGCATAAACGACACAAAGGACTGATATTTTCTTTGTAAATTTTTGACTTGATTGCATTGGTATGCAAGGCCTGATCTTGTGCGGCACACACCAAGCTTTCTGTTTCTCTCTTCATTCTTCCATTCTTCAGCCAGTCCCAAGATTGATCACTAGCTACATCTTGAACATCCCGAAAGTATTGTCCATGAAGTGCCTTCTCTTTCCATCTCCTTTTCCTTTCGTTGGTGAGTTCAATTTTCAGCCTTGGGCTCACAAACTTTTGACAGTCAAGCTCAACTGCGACCTCTTTCAGAAGGTGATCTTCGCTTGTCATTGCATATTCACTTAACTGGGCCTTTTCGAGCATGATACAATCTTTCACGCTCATTAACCCTCTGCCCCCTGCTTTACGCTTGATGTACAGCCTTTCAACGTCTTCTCTCGGGTGCAAGGCACCGTAACGTGATAACATTTTCCTTGTTTTCCTGTCCATGTCTTCCATTTCTTCTTTGTTCCAGTTGATAATTCCTGCACCATATCTCAATAACGGGACTGCCCATGTGTTGATTGCTTGAAACAAATTCCCTGAATTCAGCTTTGATTTGCAGAGGCTGGTCAAACGTTTGAAATACTCTTTTCTGGTTGATTCTTTCACTTGCTCATGGCATATGCCATCTTTTTCTGCAATACCCAAATACTTGTATCCATCAGTACCCACCTCTCCTATTATTTCGTTGTTTCCAAGGTTGATTCCCTCGGAGCAGCTGATTTTTCCTCTCTTTAGAACAAGGGTGGCACATTTCTTAATGCCAAATTTCATCCCTAGGTCTTGGGTGCATACTCTCACTGTCTGTACCAATGAGTCGATCTCATCGCTTTTCGAGGCATATAACTTTACATCATCCATGAATAGTAGGTGGTTTACTTTTGACACCCCCTTTTTCATGTAGCAGCCTTGTTTGACTTTTCTGAGTGTCATTGTTAGTGGAATCAATGTGATGACAAAAATCAAAGGGGAACAGGAGTCCCCTTGAAAAATTCCTCTGTTTATGTCTACTACTCCTAAAGTGGAATTGTTTACTTGAAGGTGCGTTTTCCAATTCTGCATACTCCTGCCAAGCATATCTATGATATTTTCGGCCACTCCAACCATCTTTAGTGATTCTATGATCCAACTATGGGGAACCAGGTCATATGCCTTTCTAAAGTCAATCCAAGCCATTGCTAAATTTGTCTTTCGCCTTTTGCAGTTCTGCAAGATAGCCTTGTCGATTAATAGTTGGTCTTTCGTTCCCTTTGAATTTCTTTTGCCACCTTTTTGCTCGCTGGGGAATAAGTTATTTGCTTCAAGGTGGTCATAGGTTTTATCTGCAACAATTCCTGTTAACAGTTTCCACAGTAAATTGAGGCATGCTATTGGTCTAAAGTTATCAGCATCATTGCCCTTTCGTGGATCTTTCATAATCAATGTTGTCCTGCTCTCTACCATCCATTCAGGTATGTCTCCAGTTGTGACACATTCATTAAGCTGCGTTGCAATTCTTTCATGCAAACTGGTAAAGTTTTTTAGCCAGTAACCTTGTATTCCATCTAATCCTGGTGATTTCCAGTTCGGTGTTTGATTTAGTTTCCGTTTGACATCTTCACTGGTTATTTCAATATCCTCTTGCTTGGGTGTTTCAGTCAGTTCACACTTAATATCATTTAGACATTGTGCATCCTTATTGTGCGAGACGGGTACATCCCACAAGCTTTTCCAGAACTCTTTTGCCTTTTCAGGGTCAGGATCTACTTGCCTAGTATTATTCTTGTTGCTGATGTTGTCATAAAAACGTTTCTGATTGCTGGCAAACATTTTATTTTGGCTAAATTGTTGATTTCTTTGAATATATCTCTTGATTTTTGTCGCCTTGGCTAAAATTCTTTGCTTTATTTCTTCCATGACATGTTTGAATCCTCTTTCCTTGATTTTATACTTTCTGTTGAGCATTTCCTTTACTTCTTTATTCTTTTTCTTCCATCTTCCTGTAAACCAACTTTCTATCTTACTTAGTTCTTTTCTTAATTTCCCTATGTCATTTTCTAACCTCCTTTTCCAGTAAGGCTCTTTGGCTTTTGTTTTCTGCGCATTGTTTTTTATACCTAACTCTTTATACACCAATGTGATGCCTGCTATTATCAAATTCTTGGTTTCGGATATCGAGTTTGTTTCTAAAGTTCCTAACACATCGTTGACTCTTTTCGTTACATCTTTCAGCTTCTTATTATCGTAGGATCTTAGGGAAGGGGTCATTTGCTTCTCGTTGTTTTGAATTATTTCTTTTAGTGATTATTATTATTATTATTATTATTATTATTATTACTATTATTATTATTATTATTATTATTATTATTATTATTATTATTATTATTATTATTATTATTGTGTCATTCTCTCCAGTTCTTCGATGTTCTTCTGGGTCCTGTTTTTCTTGTCTCAGCCACTTCCCGCAGCTTAGAAACACAGAACTTTCCGCAATATGTGAGCTGTTCCAAGGATGGCCGACAACTGTGCACTTCCGACGATGTCAGGAATGTCTAGCTTCCCATGCCAGGTCTTTGCATTCTTTGAGACTGTTCCAAGTGCACCAATCACGATTGGTATCACTATCACTTTCGATGCTCTGTGAATTCTCTTAATTTCAAAAGCTAGTTCTTGATATCTAGCCACTTTCTCTTCCTCAGCATTGATGACGTTCTGGGCCGCTGGTACAGCTATGTCAATCAGTGTCCATTCCTGAGAATCTTTCCGTACCAGAGTAATATCCGGTCGATTATGATTCAGCTTCTTATCTGTGTAAAATGTCATGTCCCACATAATTCGTACATCTCTATTCTCTGCGACTGCCAATGGCTGATGGTCATACCACTTGTCGGTACATTCTATTCCGTTCTTTCTGCAAATCTCCCAGTGCACCCGCAGGGCCACCTTGTCATGGCGTTTTCTGTACTCTCTCTGGGCCAGCTTCTTGCATCCACTGATGATGTGTCTTACAGTTTCAGTCGAGTCTCCACACAATCGACACAGAGGTGTCTCTGAAGTCTTATCTATGCTGTGCTTGATCGAGTTTGTTCTTAAAGCTTGTTCTTGAGCAGCTAGGATCAAACCTTCTGTCTCCTTCTTCAAAAAACCATTCCTAAGCCATATCCAGGAATCTTCTCCAGCTACATCTGCCGTTTGTCGCACAAACTCTCCATGCAGGTCTTTCTCCTTCCAGTTCCTGATTTTCTGCTCATGCCTCCTATTCTGGTAGTCCTGGAGATTCTCTTGTTCATTTAACAACTTCTCCTTCAAAGCAGCTTGTAGCATCCATTCTGTGGTCTCTCTAAGATAGCCATGCAAGGACTTACTCTCCTTGTTTACACACTCCTCAATGCTTATCAGCCCTCTTCCTCCTTCCTTCCTTGGCAGGTACAATCTTGCAACATTGCTTCTGGTATGCATACATCCATTCATTGCCAAAATTTTCCTAGTTCTTCTATCCATGGTGACCAGCTCTTCCACTATCCAATCCACAATACCTGCACTGTAACGTATTACACTCACAGCCCATTATTATTATTATTATTATTATTATTATTATTATTATTATTATTATTATTATTATTATTATTATCATTATTATTATTATTATTATTATTATTATTATTATTATTATTATTATTATTATTATTATTATTATTATTGTGGATCTGAAGGGGTGTTCTATGAAGACTTGAAGCAAATTTTCTTGGATTATGGGCACACATTTGTAAATGTCTTGAATGTCATGCTCCTAAATCAACGGGTATCTTCTTTATGGAAATGCTGTATAATCCAACGTATCCCGAAAAAATCTTTCCTGGAAAATGATTTGTCAACACTTAGGGATATTTCTCTTCTGCCAACATGTTATAAAATATTGTCAAAAGCTTTGTGTGGCAGGATCACTATCTACATAATGAACGAAATTGCGTTTTGGCAAAGAGCCTTTTTGAGCCAGAGAGATAGACAAGAACTGATTTTCACATTGAAAGCAGCCATTGATGATTTTCGACATCTGAGCACTAAACTTACTGTTGTTTTCATCGATTTTGCTGACGCCTTTGGTAGTGTCAATCACAAATTCATTTTCGAAACCCTGGAAAACTTCAACATCCCTTTGAAATATTGTTGCCTGATTGAAGATATTTACAGGCATTCATCTTTCTCAGTGATATGTGGTGTCCAACTAAGCAAGTCCTTCAACATCATTAGAGGAACCAAAACAGGGGATCCGTTAAGTGCTTTATTATTTACAATGGTCATAGACAGAGTGTGTAACCAATGGCTGCTACTGCTATAAGTTGTATGGCCATTCAGAATGAAAGAATGGTCAATCCCATACCCCTGCAAGCGTTTGCTGGTGATACTGTTGTCGTACAGTATAACTCAGAAATTTCTCAACTGATCTTTGATGCCGGGGAAGAAATGATGGCCCAGGCTGGTTTGGAAGTAAAACCCGAGAAATGCGCTGTTTTATACGCTTGAAGGTCGGGTAATAATTGGTACAAGGGTAAATCGGACATAAAGCCAAAAGTGAAAGTACAGTCACATGAATTAGCTGTTTGTGGGCGCAATAAGCCATATAAATACTTGGGAAAGTCGTTATCGTTATCTGGAGAGGATCCGAAGCAGGTCAATCAAATATTAGAAAATTATAAAGAGTTGCTGGACAAAATCTCAAAATGTAAGTTGCCACTTTCGCTGAAGGCAAGTGCTGTCAATAACATGGCTCTTGCTAAAATATTGCATCATTTTAACAATACAAGGTTTACCGAGGAACAGCTCGAAGAATTGGATAAGGCTCTAACACAAACAGTTCGAAATTTGTACGATTTATACAGTTCAACTACGCAGCTCATCATTTACCTACCACACGAGGACGGAGGAATAGGAATTAAACGTGTATCTGCTGTATACCGGACGACACGAATTGCGTTTCTCCTAAAAATGTTGAATCATGAGGAAGATCATTTTAGAAACAGTGCACGTCAGTCTTGACATGTTAAGGAGGGGGGTAGCAGAGTCGAGTGATGAAAAGAACTTTCTTGGTTACGAAGTCACAGTTGATGGATATTTGAATAATAAAACAAACTTTGGTTGTCAGTCTGACTGGCCTGAGTTGTTGCGCTATGCAAGGAAACTAGATATCTCCATCGTTTTCAGAGATGGGAAAGCAGGTGTAATCATTGATGGAAAGTTTCACGACGATACTTCATCGCTACAAAAGATTCTATTTCATTACACAGTTAAACGTGATTTGATTAAGGCAAAAGAATTGTCAATTCAGGGGTGCTTTTTCGGTATGGATGGCATTCATTTGAAGTCATCACATTCCATTTTCTACAACTGGAAAATAGACGACTTGTTAGTGAAATTCAGCATTAAAGCACGACTTAGCCTCCTTCCAACTAACTTTACGCTGCACATTTGGAACCGTGAAAATGATCCTTTATGCACCTTTTGCCGAAATCATACCGAAAGTATGGCGCATCTGATGAATGGTTGTCATGAATTTCGAAATTTTATAGTCGTCGCCACAATCGGATCGCTGATAAAGTAGAAGATATTATTTCTCAGAGTAACCATCGTCTACGAGTCTACTCAAACAAGCTAATGGAGACAATATTCACAGAGTATCGCGAGGAACTGCTGTTGATTGAACATCGCAAACCAGACATTCTTTTAATTGATCATGTATCACATAAGTGCACCATTGTCGAAGTAGCTGTGTGTTATGATTTGTACTTTGATTACGCGTTTCGAGAGAAGTTGGGGCATTACGAGAGCGTTTGCTGTCTATTACGAGGTCATGGATGAAACGTTGAATTAAAGGTTATGTGTTTTGGCTCGCTTGGTTGCATAAAGAAGGATATTTGGAGAGAACTGAGATCTTTGTCGGTTGACAAATTAGTTGCAAAGCAGATGTTACAATGGTGTTCAATATCAAATGTAATTATGGCAAATTATATTTGGAGGCACAGGGTGCGGAAGTTATTCCCATAGTCTAGGCCTACATTTAGCACTTTTGAAAATCGAGGGCATTGCTCTCTTTCTCGTTTGAGAATAAGTCAGCTAAATGTCTGCCTGTGCTTGGATAAACTTCCCCCCCCTTTGCTGAGGTATTTTCATGTGATACTGTGTGTAGTAGCTAACATAAACCTAGTATAGCGTATTCATACGTTAACTGAGCTGTTAGCTCAGGCACTAGGGCAGATACGAATGTATTATTATTATTATTATTATCATTACTATTATTATTATTATTATTATTATTATTTTTATTATTATTATTATTATTATTATTATTATTATTATTATTATTATTATTATTATTATTATTATTATTATTATTATAAGACTGTTTGCAGTGACAGCAGACACATATTCAGTAGATCACAATCAATTGAGAAAAAAGAACTTTTGGTCTTACGTGAAACGATTTACTGAAATACCCAAGAGAGTTATGCCAAAGTTTAACAAACTTACTTGTCAACAATACTTCCGAAAAACGTTCCAGGCTGTAAGCCCCGGGAAAATATTTTGCATTCCAACCTGGATACCTGCATTCCAAACTCCAGGGAAACAATTCAACAACGCTCCTCCGTCATACAGACAACTAACAAACATTATCCGGCGAATGAAAGCTTCTGGGTCACCGTGCCCCTTGGACCAAATATCAATTACTGTGTTTAAAAAATGCCCCTATTTGCGATCATTTATTCATGCTGTGATCACTAAAGTTCTGATAACAAATCAAATACCAGACACATGGAAGAGGGCAGTTACAATCTTGGCTTACAAAAAAGGCGATGAGTCTGAACCCCAAAACTTCAGGCCTATCACGCTGGAAACTGTTCCCTTGAAAATATTTACATCATTTCTTAGAAACAGGATCTACGAATTCCTGAAGGATAACAATTATATCGAGTCGGAAATTCAGAAGGGATTTGTGCCCAAGATGTCGGGGACCTTTGAACACACATATCACCTCTCGCATCTGATAAGCCACGCATGTAAAAAACAAAGATTCTTGACAGTGACATTGCTTGATTTAAGAAATCCTTTCGGAGAAGTACATCACAATTTGATTAAGACAGTGTTAGAGTATCACCATCTGCCTAATGACACTAACACACTGATTCAGCAACTTTACATGAACTTCTTTACCTGTATTACAACTGATTCCTATAGAACAGATTTTATACATGTTGGTAGAGGAGTCCTACAAGGAGACTGTTTGAGTCCACTTTTATTCAACCTAATAATAAACACTTTCATCCAACATGTAAAAAATGCGAGCTTCCGACAACTGGGATACCAGTTCAGCAAATATTTCCAGCCTCGTCACTGGTATCAATTTGCAGACGATGCTGCAGTCATTTCCGGTCAGCAAAGTGAGAATCAAGTGCTGCTAAATGTCTTCACAAGGTGGTGCTCCAGGGCAGATATGTTGATAAGAGTTAATAAATGCAAGACGTATGGGATAGAAAAGGACGGTTCAATTGCAAAACAAGTCCCCCCAAAGTTATACGTCAACAATAACTTAATCCCTACAGTCGGGCAAGGCGAAGACTTTGTCTACTTAGGTCGCTCTTTCAATTATGAAATGGACAACAAGAGTCACCAAGACCAGCTAGTTGAACTAACTCAGGATATCATGCAACGAATTAACATTCTTCCCTTGCATCCAAAAAAATAAGATTGCTCTTTACTCCAGATACTTGATGCCAAAGCTGTCGTAGCACCTGACAATTGCTGATCTGTCAAAAACATGGGTGATACAATCACTAGATAGCTTGTGTAACCAATACATCCATGATTGGCTCGAAATTCCAGTATCTGGGACAGTGGACATAGTTTACCGAAAAGTAAATTTGGGCTAAACATCATACCTGTTTCAATCAAATTCACCCAATGTCAGGCAACAATAAGAAACTGCCTAAAGAACTCAGTCAATGACGATATTCGCCATATTCATGAAGCTACTAGCTATGGTACCAACGTGCAATATGACAAGTACAAAACCACACGAGAGGTCCTAAAAGACATGAGAGCAACGACAACTGATCACATAACGACCAAACTGACGTCACAGGGATTTATCATTCGCGCAATTTGGGATGCAGTGATGCCAGCATACAAGGGACTGTGGCTCTCAACATTTGATAAGATGCCAAGAAACATATTCAACTTCTGTATACGGTATTTAAACAATACACTAGCCACAAACAAAAACATGTTTACTTGGAAGAAATCAGCTAGTGCTCAATACAGTGTATGCAGTGCTCCACAAACACTAGGACACGTTATTGGTGGATGTGCAGCTCACTTGAACGAGGGGAGATACACATGGAGACATGATTCCGAGTCGATGCTTGATAAATCTATTAATGATTCTGATATCTTCATTGAGGGCTTTAATAGGGAAATCTTTCGCAGCGATCATCCCAGTAATACTAAGGTTGGAGGTGTCTGTATATATGTCCGTGAGGGGCTCCCCGTCAAGAGGCGAACTGATCTTGAACTTTTACAGGAGACAGTACACTGTGATCCAGCAAATGTAATAAATGCCAAAAATTTAAAGTTCTCAAAATTAATCAAACTATAGCTCTTTTGAAAGAGCAATGATTGACAATCAACATAAAAGAAGAATTATCAAAATCGGACCAGTGAGAGCCAAGAAACTGATTTTTGAAGTTTCAAGATATCACAAGTTTATAAATTTCATATCAAAAAGACAATGAACACTCCATTTACTCTAACTTCAAAATTCAATTTCTCTGCCTACACTAATCCGATTCTTGAAATTCTTGTTTTATTTTGATCGTATACATCTCAGCATCATTTCTAACTCATATAATCGAGAAGAAAATTGAGAAATTTCACGGATTTCGCGAATTACGAGATAGTACTATACTAGAGTATAAAAAGCTATATTTTGATAAAAACAGTTAAAAATCTAAAAGACGGGGTCAAACGGTGTCTTAGCAAAAAATATAATAATTAACTAGAACATGTCTAGAGTGCATCTGCCAAAGGATATGTTCAGGAACCTTCTGCGAAAAATTTTATGAAAGTTTCAGAATGTGAGGTCATTTTCTTAAAAACGACATGTGGTCGCATGTTAAATCAGTATTGTTTTATGTTGATTGAATTACTGTTTAAATAATGCCCTAAACTCATTTCAAATCAAAGCAAAGTCAATCAACTGAGTTGCAAAAATTCGCAATAGTCGGAAAAATTGAAAATCAAGATACTTTAGCGTACAGTGGATTGAAGGAACAACACTTCTTCTCGTTATGATGTCTGAACTGAATATTACGTCAAGTCGTATCAACAAATTCTTTTTTATAGCACAACGTTCTGTCTTATCACCATTAAGACTATAAAGCTTGACTTAATTCTTCCACTTGAGTTCCAGTGTCATTATCGTCCGACTTCGATGGTACTTTTTCAGAATGTGGCTCGCTTTTACTAGAGCTGGGCAGACGCTATGAGCATTCTGACGAAGAGTCACATAAGTCGAGCTGCACAGACGTTTGTCTTGCTCTTCATCCTAGGCCTGCTCCAAACATGTTTGTTTAAGGCGTCTGGCCTGCTTTCAAACCGATCAGCTATCAGAGAGCCTTTTTTGAGAACTTAATGAGAACTTCAAACAGCTCCTAGTTATGGGCAAGCATTTGTTGTACAGACGAAAATCTTTACGCCGGGAAAATTGATTACTAAGTGCAGCATCATAAAACATGTGAAATGCTTCAGTTCATCAACGTCGATAGTCAAGTATTGTGTACGTTTTCGGAACTGTGAGGCAAACATCAAAGTAGTACAACAGAATAAAAGATTTTTGCCTTCTTCTTAAAATCATCAATCAGATCAATGACTATTTGTACTTGTACTATAGAGAGTACGGCCAACAACAGTCAACTAGGATACTAAAGCTCAAGAGCAAGCAATAAGTCAAATTTTCACACTCTAAATAGTGACGAGAAAGAACTTTGTGGTACGAAACAGAACTTGATATTATTTGATGTAATATTCAGTTCAGACATCATAACGAGAAAGAAGAAGTGTCGTTCCTTCAATCCACTGTACGCTAAAGTATCTTGATTTTCAATTTTTCCGACTATTGCGAATTTTTGCAACTCAGTTGATTGACTTTGCTTTGATTTGAAATGAGTTTAGGGCATTATTTAAACAGTAATTCAATCAACATAAAACAATACTGATTTAACATGCGACCACATGTCGTTTTTAAGAAAATGACCTCACATTCTGAAACTTTCATAAAATTTTTCGCAGAAGGTTCCTGAACATATCCTTTGGCAGATGCACTCTAGACATGTTCTAGTTAATTATTATATTTTTTGCTAAGACACCGTTTGACCCCGTCTTTTGGATTTTTAACTGTTTTTATCAAAATATAGCTTTTTATACTCTAGTATAGTACTATCTCGTAATTCGCGAAATCCGTGAAATTTCTCAATTTTCTTCTCGATTATATGAGTCAGAAATGATGCTGAGATGTATACGATCAAAATAAAACAAGAATTTCAAGAATCGGATTAGTGTAGGCAGAGAAATTGAATTTTGAAGTTAGCGTAAATGGAGTGATCATTGTCTTTTTGATGTGAAATTTGTAAACTTGTGATATCTTGAAACTTCAAAAATCAGTTTCTTGGCTCTCACTGGTCCGATTTTGATAATTCTTCTTTTATGTTGATTGTCAATCATTGCTCTTTCAAAAGAGCTATAGTTTGATTAATTTTGAGAACATTCATTTTTTGGCATTTATTACATTATTTTGCCATTCTGGATCACTGTGCAGTAGTCGTCGAAATAACAGTTGCAAGAAAGAAAGTGTTTTTTGTTGCTAACTACCGTAGTCCCTCTCAAAGTAGTGATCAGTTTGAAACATACATTGATTCGCTTCAATTGATGCTCGACCTAATTCGAAATGAAACACCTCATGCCGTTGTTTTAACTGGCGACTTCAATTGTCGATCATCACAGTGGTGGGACTTGGATACAGAGAGTCCTGAAGGCGCTGCCCTAGACGAGTTTATTGAAACCAACAACTTGCATCAGTTGATAGAGGAACCTACAAACATTCGTGATGATAGCATGACATGTATCGATCTTATAATCACAGACCAACCAAATCTTTTTGTCAACTCTGGGGTACATCCTTCTCTAGACGAACACTGTCAGCACCAAACTATCTTTGGTAAATTGAACATCAGTGTACCCTCTCCTCCTCCTTATAAACGACTCGTGTGGGATTACGGTAAGGCAGACGCACAAGCCATTCGAAAACAAATTCATGATATTGATTGGAATACCAGATTTTTTGACTTAGATGTAGAAACAATGGCAGAGGTTTTTACTAATACATTGTACTCGCTATCTTTGAATCATATCCCTAATAGAGTTTTGAAAATTGATGATAAAGACCCACCTTGGATAAATCATAGCATTAAAACAGCAATAAAACGCAAGCATAGGGTTTACAGAAAATTTTTAGATCGCGGTCGTAGACAGGAGGATTGGGCCCTTGTTAAGGAGGCTCGTTATGAGGCGTCAAAAATGATCATTGATGCAAAAGATAAATACTTGCGCAGTTTAGGTTGTAAATTAGCTGATCCAAACCAAGGAGCTAAGACGTACTGGGCAACACTGAATAGATTAATAAACAAAAAGAGTACAGTGAACATTCCACCACTACTTGAAAATGGTTTGCTGGTCACAAACTTTGAAAGTAAAGCCACGATCTTTAATGAATATTTCGTTTCACAGTGCTCTGAAACTAGAACTAGAAGCACCCTGCCAACTTTTTTACCAAGGGGTAACTCATTTCTAGGAAGCGTTAACATTGACGCTGGAAAGGTACTGAAAATGATTCGATCCCTTGATCCCAAGAAAGCTCATGGTTGTGATGAAATATCAGTGTCTATGATCAAGATGTGCGATAACTCTGTTGTTACACCTTTATGTACCATATTCAAAAAAAGTATCGAAACTGGTGTGTACCCATCCATCTGGAAAAACGCGAATATAATTCCGATTCACAAGAAAAACAATAGACAATGCAAAAATAATTATAGGCCTATTTCTCTGCTTCCAATATTTAGTAAAATCTTCCAGAAGCTAGGATTTGATGAAATCTACGATCACCTCTCCATACATGGGCTGCTAACTGACAAGCAATCTGGCTTTCGACCGGGCGATTCTACAGTCAATCAGCTAATTTTAATAACGCACCAAAGTTACAAAGCTTTCGATGAAGTACCAAGTAAAGAGACAAGAGCTGTTTTTCTAGATCTTTCGAAGGCTTTCGACAGGGTTTGGCACGAAGGACTTATGTACAAACTTCAATGTAATGGAATATCTGGTGATCTTCTTGTTTTGCTAAAAGATTTTTTGAAAAACCGTAAGCAGCGTGTCGTATTGAACGGCAAATCGTCTGATTGGTTAACTGGTTCAGCTGGTGTTCCACAAGGCTCTGTATTAGGTCCTCTATTCTTTCTAATATACATCAACGATCTTGTTGAAAATGTGAGCTGTGACGTAAGACTTTTTGCTGATGACACGTCCTTGTTTTCCGTTGTAAATGATGTTGCTACTACTGCTTTTGAAATGAATTATGATCTTGAAAAAATAAAACTATGGGCGTGGCAATGGAAAATGCAGTTCAACACAGAAAAGACTGAAGAAGTGATTTTCTCTACTAAAAGAATCAAACCTGATCATCCTCCTTTAAAGTTGGGTGATGATGTAATTTCTCAAACATTGGAACACAAACATCTTGGTATGGTATTAGATTCTAAGTTGGACTTTAAAAGGCATTTAAGAGAGGCAATTGTCAAAGCAAGGCGTGGCATTGGAATGATGAAGCATCTGTCTAGATATGCTTCCAGAGATGTTTTAATCCAACTCTATAAACTTTATGTTAGACCTCATCTTGACTATGACGATATCATTTATCACAAATACGATCCCAGTATGCGACTTGATTTCACGAACAAGCTTGAACAAACTCAGTATGCTGCTGCTCTAGCTGCTACCGGTGCTTGGAAAGGTACAAGTAGAGACAGACTTTATCAAGAGCTCGGTTGGGAAACTTTGTATGATAGGAGATGGTTCAGAAGGTTGTGTCACTTTTTTAACGTAAGAAAACTTCAATCTCCTTCCTACCTGTTTTCTGAGACACCACCTGTTAGGCCTGTGTTACACAACTTGAGACACTCACGCACATATGACCAAAGTGCAGCCAGAACTACGCGCTTTTCAAAGACATACTTTAATAATACATTATTTGAATGGAACTCTCTTAATGAAGAACTGAAAAATTCATCGACGCTCGCAGAGTTTAAGCGCAAGTTAATTACGCGTGTAAGACCAGAGGGAAATCCCATTTATGGCATTGCTAACTTGCAGGGAATTCGATTGTTAACTAAATGTCGTCTCGAATTTAGCTCCCTTCATGAACACAAATTTCGGCATAATTTCGATTGTCTTAACCCTTTTTGTACTTGTGGCATGGCTAAAGAGGATAATGAGCACTTCTTCCTGCACTGCCCACATTTTAATGAATTGCGTCAGAATCTCCTCGGTCAGCTCTCTCGAGTATTGAATAAAGATGCACTGAATTTAGATCCCAAAGAACTATGTCATCTAATGTTGTATGGAAGCCCTTCCCTTTCAGTGATAGATAATAGAATGGTATTAGAAGCAACCATCCAATACATTGAGAATTCCGAACGTTTTAAATAAAGAGGCTGTGTGTGGTGTGGTTTGATTGATTGTCCGTCCGACACGGAGAGGGGTTTCTTAATTACAAATGCAACAGTCGGGCAGTTGGTCTTGCTGGGGAACCATGTATAACCAACCAGACATTGCTATTGATACTATGTTAGCATGCAGGACCAATTCTTTGTCTATAGTTATAGGGATCCGTGTCGGGCGGGCGGCTGATCAGCCATTTCATCAAACAGCCTCTGTTCTGCTCAGCGATCAGGTTCTTCCTTTTTTTATTTTTCCTTCTGATGTAATCTTTCTTTTGAGTTTAAATTTCCGTAGTTTATCGTTAAGTGTCACTCATTGTGGGAACTCGCTGACTTCGTGTCCTTTCCTGCAATGAGTGGCACAGTAGTTGTATTTGTTATATGTATTAATGTTTTATGTGATATAAAAAAAAAATGATTCTATTCTTAAAAATCTTGCTGATTACCTTAGATGAAAAGAAAACTTATGTGTGCATGCTGATCTAGAAAGATATTCTTCACCTTCGGTAATAACTGGTGATGATTTGCGACCTGACATAGTGGTAATCAAAGGAAAATTGCTGTACATATTGGAACTAACTGTTGGATTGGAAACTAATATCTCTAAGAATGCTGAAAGGAAAGAACAAAAATATGCAGATCTGATTGAGAACTTACAAAGAAGTGGTGAACAAAATAAGTAAGAATAGGTTCTCTTTGTAAATTTATCACTTGGAGACTTAGGAATAATTGGGAAGGAAAGCCATAATCTGAAGACAATGCTGCAAGAATTAGGCCTGTCCAAGAGTGAAGAGGATAACATTGTAAAAAAACTAATAAATGTTTGCATAAGGTGCACCTACTTCTTATTTTGTAAGAAGGACAGTGACTGGCCAGAGGCAGAATTGCTTTCATGGTAAATCTTGTTGTTTCATTGTAAAATCGGAAATAGGTTTGTACGAATATGTTTTTTCTTAGCTTTTATTTAGCCTTTGTGCATTCCATTCAGCTTGCCACATATGAGATTGCTGGAATAGTTTTTAAATTCTTAGATTGTAATTAAGTGGATTTTTGATGAAAATGATACATGATGTTTAAAAATTATTACTATTATTACTATTATTACTATTATTATTATTATTATTATTATTATTATTATTATTATTATTATTATTATTATTATTATTATTATTATTATTATTATTATTATTATTATCAATGCGAACTAAACCATCTTTCAAAGCCAAACAGCAAATAAAATATAAAAACAAACACTGTTGGATTACGTAAACGTTTCGATTAAAATCTTCATCAGTACTGATGAAGATCTGATCTGAAAATCTGAAGATCTGAAAATCTTCATTGAATTAAAAATTATTATCATTATTATTATTATTATTATTATTATTATTATTATTATTATTATTATTATTATTATTATTATTATTATTATGTTAACAAAAACCACCATCAAAAATAAACAGAAAAAAAATATATAAAAACACAACTGTTTATAAAATACGTTTCGATGATAAAATCTTCTTCAGTTAATTGATACTATGTTAGCATGCAGGACCAATTCTTTGTCTATAGTTATAGGGATCCGTGTCGGGCGGGCGGCTGATCAGCCATTTCATCAAACAGCCTCTGTTCTGCTCAGCGATCAGGTTCTTCCTTTTTTTATTTTTCCTTCTGATGTAATCTTTCTTTTGAGTTTAAATTTCCGTAGTTTATCGTTAATTGTCACTCATTGTGGGAACTCGCTGACTTCGTGTCCTTTCCTGCAATGAGTGGCACAGTAGTTGTATTTGTTATATGTATTAATGTTTTATGTGATATAAAAAAAATGATTCTATTCTTAAAAATCTTGCTGATTACCTTAGATGAAAAGAAAACTTATGTGTGCATGCTGATCTAGAAAGATATTCTTCACCTTCGGTAATAACTGGTGATGATTTGCGACCTGACATTATTATTATTATTATTATTATTATTATTATTATTATTATTATTATTATTATTATTATTATTATTATTATTATTATTATTATTATTATTATTATCAACGGTAGAAGGAGCTGTCAGATCTGTCCCATTGTCGTGGCGGGGGACACTTTCGAAAACTTTAATGAATCTCGGTCTTTTACCAACTTTTCAGGGGCATACAATTGCAACTCTCAAAATGTGGTTTATCTACTGCAATGTAATATCTGCAACAAAAAATATGTTGGCAGCAAAACGACTAAGTTTCGACAACGGTTTAATGTCTATAAGTCCTATCATCGCACATATGCCCGCAAATACAATGATAGCAGCCTTGACAGGGGTAAACCAGTCCCGCAGGCCAACTTTTTTGCTCATTTCTTCGGCGAGGGTCATCAGGGTGCATTTTCGGTTAGCTTAAAAATCATAGATGGGGCTCACAATGTGTTTTCGGTTAGACGCAAGGAGTTGTTTTGGCAATATAAATTGGGGACTTTCATACCAAATTGTTTAAATGAAAGGGCAGCGGATGTTGAACTGGATATGTTTGCTTGCGGTATTGCTTAACTTTTATCGATTTATCGGAGAGATTTTTTGATCTGGGACATCAGACAGTTGGTATACACGCGGTGGCAAGATGGAACCCCCGGTCAAGCCATCCGGGATTTAGCAATTTATGAAAAGCAGATCCTAGAGGGTATTTTGGAGTCTCTATATGGCCGCCTGGGATTTAGCAATTTATGAAAAGCAGATCTTTGGAGGGTACTTTGGATTCTTCATCTGGCCATCAGGGATTTAGCAATTTACGAAAAGCAGGTCCTTTGGGGGTATTTTCGAGTCTCCATCTGGCCTTCAGGGATTTAGCAATTTTACAAAAAGCAGGTCCTTGGAGGGTGTATTTTGTTAGAAGTCACCGTAGAGTCCAATATCCTAGTTTTTAACAGCGTGGATTCTAGTCCCTTGTCGATTTAAAAACAAGTGCATGTAAACATTTTTTTCCTATAAATACTTGGCTGTTTTTATTGTAAAGCACTGATAAGATTTTATGATCGAAACGTCTGGTTTTTAACAGTTGTGTTTTTTATTATTATTATCATTATTATTATGTTCATTTTTCACAGTTAAAACTGGACGTGTAAGCTTGAAATCAAATTGCAGCAAGCAAAATCAGATTTCAAGTACTTTTCGTAAAATCCTTGCTGTTCCTAGCAATACTGTCTTTTGAATTTGAGCTGTCTTGATCGAAATTCCAATTTCCTTGATTCGGCTTTCCAACATTGTTGGCACAGTTCCCAATGCACCTATCACAACAGGAATTATTGCAACTTTGACATTCCACAATTTGCTGACTTCTCTCGCTAAATCCCTGTATTTGTCAATCTTTTCATCTTCCTTCTCGGCTACTTTATTGTCGCCAGGGCATGCTATATCTATCAATTGGCACTCTCTTGTTTCTTTGTTAACAATTGTGATGTCAGGTCTCCTAGCACCGATCATTCGATCAGTTTGAATTGTGAAATCCCATAATATTTTACATTTCTCATTTTCCATTACACTTTCAGGCTCATGATCATACCATTTATCCACATGATCTAAACCATTTTTCTTGCACAGCTCCCAATGAACTGCTTTGGCTACGTTGTCGTGTCTGATCTTGTATTCCGTCTGGGCAAGCTTCTTGCACTGACTTATGATATGAGTTACTGATTCGTCTCCTTCCTTGCACATCCTACATTTAGGGTCATCACGACTTTTATCAATCTTTGCTTTGATTACGTTTGTTCGAAGTGCCTGATCTTGAGCAGCTATCAAAAGACCTTCAATTTCTTTCTTTAGGTTCCCGTTAGTAAGCCATATCCAAGAATCCTTACTAGCTATATCCTCCGTCTGCCTCAAATGTTGCCCGTGTAATGCCCTTTCTTTCCACTCCGCTTTCCTCTCCATTTTCATTCTCCTTTTGAAATCTTCTTCATTTTCACTAGGTGTATCTATTTCTCTTCTTGCTGCGATTATCAATCGTTCATCACTCTCGCTTATATATCTTTCAAGTCCCAGTTTAGCAAGGCCAATACAATCTTCTACTGCAATTAATCCTCGACCACCCTCTTTCCTTGGTAAATACAATCTGCAGACGCTGTCTCTAGGATGTAATGCCTTGTGCATTGTCATCATTTTTCTTGTCATTCTATCCATAGTCCGTAATTCCTCCCTTGTCCATTCAATGAAGGGAGCTGAATACCTTAATGAGGAGACTGCCCACGTGTTGATAGCTTGCACCATATTTCTTCCGTTCAATTTCGATTGTAAAACTTTCCTCACCCTACGTTTGTACTCATTTCTTAATTTTTCTTTCACCTCTTTTTGCTTTACTTGATCGGATTCAAGAACACCCAAGTATTTATATGAACAATCCTCATTCATTGACTTGATTCTGTTTTTATCTGGTAGCATGATCCCGTCAGATGTTATCACCTTTCCTCTTTTAACAACGATTGTAGCACACTTATCTATCCCAAACTGCATCCCAATGTCACTGCTGAACACATGAACTGTCTGTATCAAAGAGTCTAATCCTTTCTCATTCTTGGCATACAGTTTGAGATCGTACATGAAAAGAAGATGGTTTATCTTTTCCCTATTTCGAAACTCGTATCCATGACGAACGTTCCTCAGGACAATTGACATTGGGGTCAACGCCAACACAAACAAAAGTGGTGACAGCGAATCTCCCTGAAATATTCCCCTCTTTATCTGGCCATCCCAAAGGCTTTCTCCGCAAGATGTTAACTCTGTTCGCCATGTTTTCATACTATTTGATAGCAGTTTCTTCACGTTGTCAGCAATTCTGACATACTATTTGATAGCAGTTTCTTCACGTTGTGGCAACTAACCGCCCCAGTTATATTTTAAGTGCAGAGGTACTAAAAATCGGTATGACCGATCATTACCTTCCATTCATCCAACGAAAGATTAATGCTAAGAGGCTCTTGAATAAACGAACAAAATTTATAGAAACTCGAAGTTTAGCCAATTATCAAAAGGACCTCGTCTTAAGTGATCTAGCATCAATAGATTGGGACGCAGCTTTTGAAGCTGCCGCTGGTGACCCTAACATCATGGCGAGCTCTTTTCATGATCTTTTCAGCTCGATTCTTGAGGTCCATGCTCCATTAAAACGTAGGAAAGTTTCGAGTAACAACACACCCTGGATTTCACCTTTAATAAAAAATTTGATGAGAGAGCGTGACCAAGCAAAGAAAAGAGCCGAAAAAGATCACAACGTATGGCCTAGGTATAAGAAACTGAGGAATAAGGTAACAAGTGAGCTACGAAACAGTGTGCAAGATTACTATCACAACTTAATCGAAGAAAACTCAGGTAATCCAAAGGCGATGTGGAAGACGATAAATAAAGTGTTAAACAAATGTAAAACTTCTGCTCCCTTAAATTCAGTCACACTGAACGGTCGAAAGTATGTTCGTCCAGATGAAATAGCTGAAGCCTTCAATGAGCATTTTGTGACCATTGGGCCTAAGCTTGCAAGCAAAATTGAGGCACCTACAGATGCCGACCCAATGGCTTACGTGCGAAATGTGGTGAAAGACAAACGTCTCCCGAAATTCTTGTTCAAACATGTTGAAGTATCTTATGTCAAGCAAGAGATAAACAAACTGAAGACCTCAAAATCGCCAGGTCCAGATAAAATACCTATTAAAATACTAAAAGACGCTGCAGAGATTGTAAGCGGGCCTTTGACAAAAATATTCAATAGATCCCTCGACACTGGCGTTTTTCCAGATCTTTGGAAACTGGCAAGAGTGGCACCAATATTTAAGGCAGGTCAAAAATCAGAGTTGACAAATTACAGACCAATCTCTGTTGTTTCGATACTGTCAAGATTGCTGGAAAAGATGGCCCATGATCAACTCTTTTCCCATATGAAAGATTGTGGTCTTCTTTCAGACAACCAATTCGCCTTCCGAAAATTACATAACACGCAAACATCGATAATGAACATAACAGAGACTTGGTTCAGGAACATCAACGAGCAAAGAACGAATTTAAGCGTATTTTTAGATCTAAAAAAAGCCTTTGATACCGTTGACCATGATGTTCTGTTGTCGAAGCTATCAGCCTATGGAGTCACCGATCTTGCACACGGTTGGTTCACTTCATACCTTGCCGGGAGAGAGCAGTATTGTTATGTAGAAGGTAAATCGTCAAACAAGCGTTTAGTACAGTGTGGAATACCACAGGGGTCGTGTTTGGGTCCCTTACTTTTCATCATTTATATGAACGATTTTGAAAAATGTTTGAAAAAGTCTAAACCAAATATGTACGCGGATGACACGAGCATTTCTTATGCCTCCAATGAGATCAACGAGCTTTTTAATGAGATAAAGGGCGAACTTGATCTTGTTTCATCCTGGATGAGGCAAAACAAACTTAGCCTAAATGCTGAAAAAAGCGAATTTATGTTGATAGGGCATCCAAAACAACTGAACAAAGCCAAAGATTTCCCTGACCTCGAAGTAGAAGATCAAAAATTATGCAGAGCTCAAAAAACAAAATATCTTGGTGTCATAATAGACGAAAGTATGAATTGGGAAGAACAACTCAAAACCATAAAGCGAAAGATAAAAAACGGATTAGGGGTGATGTTTAAACTCAAAAACATCCTCTCCCAGAAACAATTGGCAACTGTTTATCGAGCATTAATTGAAAGCCATCTGAGATATTGTAGTGTCATTTGGGGATGTCTGTCAAACACAAAACTGGAATCCCTACAGAGGCTGCAAAACAGGGCACGCAGACTAATTGAATGCGCAAGGCACAAAGATGGCTGGGTATGCGATTGGCTCGATGTACGCAATCTAATAAAATATGACCAGCTAATTACTACATACAAGATAAAAAATGGACTCTGCCCAGAGAACCTCAAAAATAAATTCACTCCTAGGTCGAATATTTCGAAATATAACACAAGAAAAATTGATGATTTCGAAATTCCTCGGCTTCGTCTTGAGTACTGCAAAAAGTCTTTTGGATACCAGGGAGCAAGTGCCTGGAACGAGATCCCAAAGCAAATACGAGACTCTGCCTCATTGAGCTCCTTCAAAGTAAGACTGAGGGAGTTCTTGAGGTAGAGGGACACAAACACAACCCCTTGGAAGAGCAGCTTTATTTTTTCATGATATTATCAACATTTATACTTACTTTGTTATGCTGATAGGGTATTGTGTATAAATAAGAATAAAAAAAAAAAAATAAATTCCAAATATCTCCAAACACTCCTCCAGCCATGAATGTGGGACCATGTCGTAGGCCTTTTTGTAGTCAACCCATGCCATGGCAACATTTTTCTTTCTTTGCTTCACTTAATTCATTAGCATTTTATCAATAAAAAGCTGGTCGTGCGTTCCTCTTAACTTCTTGCGACATCCCTTCTGTTCATCTGGCAAAAGGTTCCTACTTTCTAAGAAACTGTACATGCCATCAGCAATAATCCCAGTGAGCAACTTCCAAATTAATGGAAGGCAGGTAATTGGGCGATAATTGCTGGCCACATTACCCTTACTCTTGTCTTTCATAATGAGGGTTGTGCGCCCTTTTGTCATCCAGATCGGTACATATCCATCATTCAAACACCTATTCAGCTGTATCATTATTATTATTATTATTATTATTATTATCATTATTATTATTATCATTATTATTATTATTATTATTATTATCATTATTATTATTATTATGATGGGATTTTAAGCATTGCTGCACTGGCTGGTCTTATTGCCGTTTTTTTTTCTTCCTGTTAGGCGAGTCACAACACATGACTAAAGGCTAACAGATATCCTTCTCCTTTAAAGTTCTAGCACTTTTCTCAGTATTCTTGCCGTCCCCAATAAAGCAGTCTTCTGCAGTACTCCAACCTCAGGCACAATGTCCATCTTTTCAATCCAACATTCAAGATCTTTTGTAACGCTTCCGAGGGCACCAATCACTACTGGAACAACTTTTGCACATCGCAATTCCCACAACCTTTTTATTTCCCTTTTCAGATCTTGGTACATTTCTACCTTCTCTAACTCTTTTTCTGCAATCCTCGTATCCGCAGGTACAGCAATATCAACTATCAAAGCCTCTTTCTTTTCCTTATGAACTACTATAGCATCTGGTCTTCTTGCCTGAATGACGTTATCACATTGTACATTGATATCCCACAGAATTTTCACAGCCTCGTTCTCAACAACGCCCTCTGGGGTGTGTTCATACCACTTATCGGAATGCTGAAGCCCGTGTTTCCTACACAAATCCCAGTGTACTTTCTTTGCCACGTTATCGTGGCGCCTTTTGTAATCCCTCTGGGCTAATTTCTCGCACTCTGCAACAATATGTTGTATGCTTTCACCTCGTTTACCACACATTCTACACATTGGACTGTCGCTCCTCTTATCTATATAGTGCTTGACATAGTTAGTCCTTATTGCTTGCTCTTGTGCAGCACATAAGAGAGCTTCCGTTCCAACCTTCAAATCACTCCTTGAAAGCCATTCCCAAGATTTAATCCTGTCTACCTTTTCTGGCATCTCTCTAACAAATTGCCCATGCATTGCCTTTCCTGTCCATTTTTGTTTGAGTTCTTCTGCTTTTCTCCTTTTGAATTCTTCTTTCTCCATTGTTTCCTCTGTTTCTATGGTTCCTGATGCACACACACCTCTTATCAGCAACTCTTCTGAGTTTGCCACATAGAAACCTAAGCTGTTTTCTTCTCCTTTTACACATTGCTCCACACTGATAAGGCCACGACCTCCTTCCTTCCTTTTCATGTAAAGTCTGTCCACGTCACTCTTTGGGTGCATGGCACCATATATTGTCAGGTATTTCCTTGTCTTTCTATCGATGCTTTTCAGTTCACTCTCTCTCCAGCTTATTATTCCTGCTCCATATCTGAATATTGCAACTGCCCAGGTATTAATTGCAGTTATCTTGTTTCTCCCATTCAACTTGGATTTTAGAATTAACCTCAGCCGTCGCTTATACTCCTTCATTGTTTTCTCTTTCATTTCATTCTCCTTAACCTTATCTAATTCCACAATACCCATATAAGTATATCCTTCTTGTCCCACTTCTTTTATCCCATCATTCGGTAATTCTATGCCATCACATCTTATAATCTTCCCTCTTTTTAGGACTAGAACCCCACATTTCCTGATTCCAAATTCCATTCCTATATCAGTACTAAAGATGTGAGTACTTTGTATTAGGCAGGGTGTTATTTTTTCAAAGACTTCCTGTGACCGCAAATTTTCAGGCGAAAATTTCCTGTGAGAGGTTTCTAATGAGAACTTTGTTGAAAGTGTGGTTAAGCGGGGAAACAAAAATTTCAACAGGGAAGCTACAGAAACTAGGCGGGGAGAGTGCTTTAAACTCAAACTTGGTGGGGAAACACATTCTCCTGGCGGGTCATCCTCGGTCATCCTTTTACCTTGGAGGGGCAGCGTTTCAGTGGGGTCATTACTGGGGGGTGTAACCAAGTCAGCAGGGGTTTGGAAGCATTTTCTTTGTTTTATGTCTTTGCCATATGTAGCTGTATTCTGGCAAAATACCCGGTTCCTAAGGGTGTACATAAGCTTCAACTGGGTATGAAAGTGCATCTTTCATTAATATTTAATGATCATAGAATAAATAGAATACAAACAATGGCCATAAATTTGTAGGATGAGGGCCGTTGGAACGTTGGAAGCATCTCAAACCAGGGGGAGGGGGGCAGTGATTCTTCAAGGAAACATTTTCCATTAAGTTGAAGGGACACTTTCTGACAATGTAAAGGGAACTTCTTTTTTCGTTTTTTGCTAAATCTTGGAGGTACATGACCAGTGCCCCACGATCCCTATGGCTGTGTCTAGGATGTAGAATTACAAAATTGAATCAATTTATCATGAGGCTTTCTTCAGAACATAGTCACATTCAGACAGTAATTTCTGCTCAAGTTTTCCCTTCCCTTAACCCCTGTCCCAACCGTAGAAGTGGTTCCTACCAGAACATATCTCATCTCCCCCCAGTACCCAGCCTTGCTTGCATCCAATAGGAACCTCGTTTTCATTTAGCAATAGCCAAAAATAAATCAAGATGGCAACATTTTGGCACCTGATGACTCTGGTAAATTTTCGGTACGATGATCAATAGAAACTACATGAAGTGATGTGATGAATTATTGACTTCAAAAATAACAAGTGTATACCAAGGAGACTAATCTATGCTGTTGCGAGTGAAGCACCATTGTGTTGTCAGAAAGTTCCACACAATTACATGGTATAGGATGATAGGCCTGCTTGTCTTTATCTTTGGTTTCAGAGGGAAGAAAATATGATGGAAAATCAAGTAAAAACAAGAAAAACCAGAGGGGCATTCAATGCTTGAATCCTTTATTAGCAATTGGCCCCCGGAATAGAGGAAGAGGAAGGAGCAGGGACAATTTGTGCTTCTGATTTCTCAATACACTGTATTATACGTGTTGACATGGATGAAGACTGACAGACATTCCTAGGCCTATCCATTGGCATTGCCATGGATGGCAGAGGAGTGCAGTGGGCAACACCTGCCACAAATATGAACTTGAATTTCAAAGATAGATAGTGAGTGCAGGTCTTACTCACATTAACATTTCTTTCCTGCTATTAACATTAACATCAACATTAACATTAACAAGAATTCATAAGAATATTTTTAGTTTCTTAAGAATTCTTGCTTAAAAATATGGCTTCAGAGTCACTATTTCATCATGCCAAAAAAAGACCTTTCAAAAAAATACTTCATGATTTACTACGGAAACTATATACATTTGCAAAATTGGTTTGATTTAAGATCTCTTCAGTGTGAATGGGGCATTGGTTTATTCCTGCGAGCATTTTATTCATTCAAAATTCATTTTCTTCCTGTGCAGTGGATGGAAATGTCAAATTCCTTTTTCATGGCTCAAAATTTCCTGTGAGAAAAATGTCTTTCCTGTGATTTCCTGTGACCAATGGTCATGCGGTCACGGGGAAAATAACGCCCTGGTATTAGGGAGTCTATCTGTTCTTCACTCTTGGAATATAGTTTCAAATCATCCATAAAGAGTAGGTGATTCAGTTTATACTCCTTTTTCCCCACTCATAGAATACATTTACCTTTCTGAGTACTGACGATAATGGTATCAAGTTCAAGACAAATAACAATGGTGACAAACTATCCCCCTGGAATATCCATCTTTTAACATCCACATCACCAAGTTCCTCTCCTTATTATTATTATTATTATTATTATTATTATTATTATTATTATTATTATTATTATTATTATTATTATTATTATTATTATTATTATTATTATTATTATTGTACTCATTCACAGTGTTGTTGTAATTTACTGGTTTGCGTCCTACCAGCAGGCTACTTCCCGTAGCTTTAGCAGGTAGGCTTCTACTGTTCAACTAGTCTTTTCTTGATGTTATCTCCTGTTCTTCTACTTTGTGTCCAAAACTTTCCTCAGTATTCTTGCTGATCCCAGAAGGCAGGTTCTTTGCACTACTTCCAAGTGAACATCGCACTTCAGCTGCTCTAGGTAACTTTTGAATCTTTTGGTCACTGAGCCTAACGCTCCGATGATAATTGGAATGATTAAACCTTTGTTGACTTCACCTTTATACACTTTGAATATCTCGTACTTCAGATCGCAGTAAGCATCTTTCTTTTCCATTTCTTTTTTCTCAATTCTGGTATCGAAGGGACATGCCACGTCTATTATATAACATGTTTTTGACTTTTTCTCAATGACAACTATATCTGGCCTGTTATGTTCGATTTTAGACTCAGTCTGCATGGAGAAATCCCATAGAAGTTTAACTGCTTCATTTTCTAGTACAGCAATTGTGTTATCTACAAAGTGTTCATAGTTCTTTGATCCGCAAGAAAATCCAAACTTGTGACACAGATGCCAATGTATCACGGCAGCCACCTTATCATGACGCCATTTCTTGTACTCATTTTGTGCCAGCTTTTTACACTCCGAGAGAATGTGGCTTATAGTTTCATCCCTCTCCCCGCACAGCCGACACATTGCAGATCCTTGTCTTTTATCTATCATAACCGATACCCAGTTTGTTCTGAGTGCTTGATCTTGGGCTGCCATGAGCATTCCTTCTGTTTCCTTTTTAAGATATCCATTGGCCAGCCACTTCCAACTTCCTTTTTCATCTTTAACGTCTTTTGTCTCTTTGAAGTAAGCAGAATGCAACGGTTTTTCCCTAAACCTTTCTTTTCTATTCTCAATGATCATTCTTTTCTTTTCCTTAGGGCTTGTCTCTCTTTGATGATATTTTCCTTGCAAACTTCTTTCAGTAGCTGATCTTGTTTCGTGTTTATATAATATCCAAGACTATTTTCTTCAATAGTGATACAATCCTCTATACTAATTAGGCCCCGACCCCCTTCTTTCCTCTTCCAATACAATCTATCGACATCTGCTTGCGGATGCATGCACCGATATACAGTTAGCAGCTTTCGAGTTTTTCTGTCCATTTCTCGTGAATCTTCCTTTGTCCAGCTGACAATTCCTGCGCTATATCGCACTCTGCTCCAAAGATCTAATCTCTGCTCCATTTGGTAAAGCTATGCCTGAAGTTTCCACAATTTGGCCTCTTATCAATTTAACCATTGCGCACTTTTGGATGCCAAATCCCATTCCGATGTCTTCACTAAAGATTCTCACCGTCTGTACAAGTGTGTCAAGCTCTTTTTCATTTTTTGCGTATAGCTTCAGATCATCCATAAAAAGAAGGTGGTTTATCTTGCCACGGTCATTTCCAAGCTTATATCCATCACCCATTCCATTCAACAATGCAGATAGCGGTATCAAACATAGAACAAACAAGATTGGAGATAAACTGTCTCCCTGAAAAATCCCTCTCCTGATATTCACCATCCCTAATCCATCTGATTATTATTATTATTATTATTATCATTATTATTGCTATTATTATTATTATTATTATTATTATTATTATTATTATTATTATTATTATTATTATTATTTGCAATTTCACAGTTCATACAATTCAACTGGGTTCATCTTGCTATCAGGCCACCTCCCGCAGCTTTAGATAGCAAGTCATTTGTCTCTTTAGCTTCCAAAGTCCAACACTTTTCTGATAATTCTAGCTGTTCCCAGTAGACAAGCTTTCTGCAATGGCTCCACTCCTTTGACAAAATTGATCATTTCTAAGTTCTTTCTAAGCTTTTTTGTGACTGATCCCAGTGCTCCAATGATGATTGGGACTATGAAGACTTTCTGCACTTCCGTCCGCCATATTTTCAGAACTTCATATTTCAGCTCTGTATACGCTTCTATCTTTTCATTTTCTTTCTTGTCTATTCTAGTGTCAAATGGACATGCGACATCAAGTAGCCAACACACTTTGTATTCTCACCGGATGTAAATCTCTGACATTGAAAAGGAGCTAAAATCCGCGGGTCCCCGAATTCCCTTTGGGACATTTTCTAACTAATCTGTTTCCCCATTGGGAATTCGTAGCGTATAAGAACAATGAGCATGACCGAGTCATTCTTCTTCAGCAACTCGCTCTTCTGGCAAGAGCTGCTATTCGACACCGTCGCTGCCAGAGATATTTGGCAAAGTTTTCTTGGCCATGGCCCAAAGAGAAGCGCAGGTTCCAGTAGCAGTATCGGAGGCTATCGTAAATGATGCCCTAAACGCTCAGAATGATGCAGTTCCTCAGCAGAACGTGCCCCAGGACGCTGCACAACCAGCAGCCGCCGAAGCTCCAGCGGTGCACGTGAGTGATGTTTTCCTTCTAAAAACTTAATTTCAAGTTTCTTATATGTCTTGCTTGCTATTGAGATATTTTGTGTTTACGTTTTACCGGCTAAGAGTATTCGTCTTTAAAACAAGGTTATCCCTTGCAAAATGTTACCTAAAAATTTGCACGTGCAGTTTTGTGTCTTTGCAAGAGACCTATTCCTTTCAAAATATCACATCAGTGCTCATCAGTGACACCCTGCAAAAGACCCGTTAATTTCTGTTTTGTGACTTTGAGGGGGCCTATTTCAGTTTTAATATTATACTTACGGACACTACAAAAAGACACGCAAAATTTCATAATTTTGTGGCTTTGCAGGAAACCTATTCCATTTTCAATCATATCGGTGAGGCACTGCAAAAGACCCGCTAAATATCATAATTTTGTGGCTTTGCAGGAGACCTATTCCATTTTTAACTCATATCATTGAGGCACTGCAAAAGACCCGTGAAATTTCTTAATTTTTGTGACTTTGCAGGAGACCTATTTCATTTTTAAATCATATTATTGTGGCACTGCAAAAGACCCGCTAAATATCATAATTTTGTGGTTTTGCAGGAGACCTATTCCATTTTTAACTCATATCATTGAGGCACTGCAAAAGACCCGTGAAATTTCTTAATTTTTGTGACTTTGCAGGAGACCTATTTCATTTTTAAATCATATTATTGTGGCACTACAAAAGACCCGCTAAATCTCACAATTTGTGGCTTTGCAGGAGACCTATTTCATTTTTAAGTCATATCATTGTGGCACTGCAAAAGACCCGTTAAATTTCATAATTTTGTGGCTTTGCATGAGACCTATTTCATTTTTTAAATCACATTATTGTGGCACTGCAAAAGACCCATGAAGTTTCTTAATTTTTGTGACTTCGCAGGAGACCTATTTCATTTTTGAATCTTATTATTGTGGCACTGCAAAAGACCCGCTAAATTTCATGATTTTTGTGGCTTTGCAGGAGACCTATTTCATTTTTAAATCATATTATTGTGGCACTGCAAAAGACCCGTTAAATTTCATGATTTTTGTGGCTTTGCAGGAGACCTATTTCATTTTTAAATCATATTATTGTGGCACTGCAAAAGACCCGTTAAATTTCATAATTTTGTGGCTTTGCATGAGACCTATTTCATTTTAAATCACATTATTGTGGCACTGCAAAAGACCCGTTAAATCTCACAATTTGTAGCTTTGCAGGAGACCTGTTCCATTTCAAAATTATATCGTGATAGCGCTGCAAAAGACCCGTTAAATTTCATAATTTGGTGGCTTTGCAGGAGACCTGTTTCATTTTTAAATCATATCATTGCGGCCCTGCAAAAGACCCATGAATTTTCTTAATTTTTTTTGACTGTGCAGGAGACCTATTCCATTTTTAAATCATATCATTGTGGCACTGCAATTTGTGACCTATTAACAATGAACCGTTTTTAATTGTGCCAGCTTTTCAAACAGAAATTCGCTGTCAAGCCCGCTGTCCTTGACAACAATTGTATTTCATATGCCTTCACCCCCATAGTTATGTTTCCTTACTTGAAAAATTCCATAATTTTCTACACCGTACGCATAACCCCTGGTATTCGGCCTATTGCATAGCTTCTTCAATTTACTTTCTAAATAGTTATGGACTCGTTTTTTAATTGTTATTATGCCATATTTTCTAAGTCTCATTTCTAGATTTAAGGATCACCATAACTTACAGCTGATCTTCGAGATTTTCTATCGAAATTTCTTGCTGGTCTATATCGTACTCCATTTCGCGATTCAACCCTCATACTTACGTTTTGCAATAATTTCGCGATTTTGCAAATTTAGGTTAGCCGTTCTAGACGACAGAATCTTTTTGCGAGTTATTATTCTATTGAGGTACCCGCTATACTGTTTTCATGACTCTTATTCGCACGAAATTCTGCCTTATGAATATTTGCAAATTTAGCATTATCCTTAGGATTCCCATCGCTAATCAGGATTCTATGAACTTCATGATAACTACCCCTCCACAATGCCCTTGTTTCCCCCCTTTTATTTCAAAATTAGAGAGAGAATTTTCTTGAGATTGGATTTTTAATCTTTACAATTTCAGTTGTTCAAACATTGCCCTTAATTTTCACGAATAACGATATACCGCTCTGGTGTATTGCAAAAAGGAATAGACACAACTATATCTCGTAGCAATTATAAATAAATTAAGGAAACGCCCACAAATCCATTGTTTCTTTAGCTACACAATGAAACCGGATGCGTATAAGTTGTCGAGTACAATACATTATATTTTTGACCTGGCCCGGGCCAGTTTTTATCCATGCCGATTCTAGGGTAGTGTATGTTCATCCTAATTCTTACACAATTTGCACTAATTCTCCACAATTCTTACTTAGAATCCTCACCTTGAGCATGCTTTTTTCATTTGAACGCGAGTAATTTTCGTATTTCACTCTTTACTGAATTTATATCAACTAGCAACCGTACACAAGTCGAAAATTCTCTAATTGTTAACATGCTGTTTCCGCATCTGTTTTATCCCCTCTTCCTTAGGAATGATAAATCTGCCTAAATTCGCGGGCTACCAACACTAGATCTTTTCTTTTTCAAACAATTCAAGTGCATCTTAAAAACAATTGATCCTCTTTCTCCAGCCCCAAAATGATATTGCTGAAATGTTAAAAAGGGTGGAAGCCCTTGAGAAAAAACAACAACCAACTGCGGATGATTTAAAGAGAGAAATTGTCCAGTATGCCCTACGTCAGGCAACAGATTTTGACAAATATCAAGCGCTAGAAAAGGCGGAGCATCTCAAGTTTTTTGCCCGGGAATCGAAAGATAAAAGAGCCGATTATTATGCCACTGTTCATTCTGCACTTCTGGAGAGGATTAACCGCCCCACAGATCAGTTTAAAAGTTACGTGTTGGCCTTGCTTGGAGACAGGGAATACGAAAAGATCATCGAAGCTATTGGGAAGGTCGACAAGAGTTTCCAGCCCCGAAGAGACTCAAATTATAATCCTTTCGCAGCCTACCCAAGACCCCAATTTACACCTGCGGCCCCACCATCACCTCTGATGAGCCAGCCTTACCCTGCAGCATACAGATTCCATAGAGAAAGAAGACGTTACTGTTCCTTCTGCCGTTCAACGACTCATTCGTTCTCCAGATGTTATCGACGACAAAACTCCACTGGTTTTGGCCCTGCCCTTCGATTTAGAGCAAATCATAACAATGGACAAAACTTTCCATCACAGTAATGTCTTACTATTCATTATCATGAATTCGTTGGTTATCCTCCTATAGATAGAAACTAAGGTTCTCGTTGTGTTCATCAATCTTTATCAAAACTGTATCAACTGCTTTTAGTGCTTTGACCCTTGTATTTATTTGTTTGTCTCTAATTCTTTTTCGGCCTCGGCGGGGCACACAATGTCATATCTGTTTCCTTTATGTAGCAACCGAATCAACAGACGCTTTTAAAGGCAGTTTGTTATAAAAACAACTGTATAATGAACACCTTTAAAATGTCACGATTGCTACTCTGTTTCCTCCTTGCCAGTCACTCGGGGGTCTAACTAAAGGCCTTAATACACGGCTCTAAGCTGCTAGTTCTGGGTGACTGGGTTGGAGGTCTCATGTTTCCTTCTAAAACAACGATTTACGGTGACTTTCATTTCGCCTCATCTGGTCTACAAGTCAACCAACAATGTTCCTGGCGAAGCTGGAAGACCTTCTGCATTCAAAACATAAAAGACGGATAGATTGGTGTGATCTAGAAGGAATGGCCTCCGACCCAGCCACCCAGCAACCTTTAACTTCAAAGGATACAGTCAGGTTCTCCGCTTTCTGCAAAAGACATCATTTTTCGGGATCCAAAACAGTTTGTTGCGGGTCAGCTTCATGAGAACTATGAATTTTGAGATTTTATTACACAAGATTACTATAAGCGAGAAGAGATTTTAAAATACATTTCACAGGGCGTTTCCACCTACGATTTTATTAGTCCTTTCAAAGGGTCTTTCAAAGGGAAATGTTACAATTTCAAGCTTCCTCCAGTGTCTATGTTTCCCAATAGCAAGTCATGTGAAGCTTTCGAAGATTTTGTTTCAAACTCTATTTTGGAAAGAGTGGCAAATGGTTTCTTGTCAGTGTGGGGAGAAAAAGGCTTTTGCACTCCTCCGCATCTTGTTATGCCAATAACTGTTGAGCCAAGTAAACCCCGCATGTGTCATGATGAGCGTTTCCTTAACTTATGGATGAAATGCCCTTCTGTGAAATTTGACCCAATAACTGACTTACCGCGATATGTCGAACAATACCATTATCAGACAAAACTCGACGACAAGTCAGGTTATGATCACGTAAAACTTACAGAAGATAGTAGGACATTCTTTGGTATTGCTTGGAAAGGGTACTTCTTCGTCTACAACACGCTTCCATTTGGCTGGAGCCCTGCGTATATCTATCAGACGATAGGGCTCGCAGCATCGCATTTCATTCGTTCGAACGGAGTTCCCCTCAGTCAATATATTGATGACAGACACATAGGACAGATTCGATTAAACCCCGCCATTCAGTCAACCTGGTCTAACGTCGAACTCGCTGAAGCAGCGGTTTTTATTGCATCTCTTGTCTTAGTAAGCTGTGGCTACTTCGTAGGGATTCAAAAATCTGTTCTACGCCCTACTCAAAACATTTTGTTTCTTGGCCTCATCTCAGACTCAGTCACTCAGTCTTTTTTATTACCACCGGGAAAGAAAGAAAAATTTGCCCGGCTAAGGGAATCAATTATTGCCTCACAGTCTGTCTCAACAAAAACACTACAAAGATTTGCGGGTAAGGTAATTTCATTCTCTCTCGCCGTTCCGGCAGCAAGGCTCTACATTCGTGAAGTGAATGCAGGCATAAGCAAAGGGATTAAATCATCAAAGCAGGTTCCCATGTCAGATAGCCTCGAAAGCGAACTCCAATACTGGAGATTCCTAGACACTTGGCAAGACTCTCTCCCATGGAAAACTGAGAAACACATTTCGATTTCAGCCTCTTCCGATGCATCAAATACTGGATGGGGTGGTGTCATTTCTCTACCAAATGGGAATGAAACTACAAGAGATTACTTGTCCGAAGAAGAAAGGGTTACTCCCACTAAGATAAGGCTCAAATCCTTACTGGTTCTCAGAACACGCGAAAATCATCCAACCTTACGAAAATCAGCCAATGGCATCGCCGCTTCTAGCCCCTTTTCATTCATTCATTTTTATTTATTTAGGCACGGTAGCCCCGTCAGTCCATGAGAACTGCTTTTCAGGGGGCCGTGGCACAAACGTTACCAGTTTACGATTTGATTCTTCTCTTAAAGGTGGCAAGAGATGGTGCCTGTTTAACATCAAGTTCAAGAGTATTCCAAAGCTTAGGTCCACGAAAAGATATAGCCCTTTGCCCATTGTTAGATTTTCGTAAAGGTATCGAAAGATCAGTTTCGGTGTTTCTGAGTTCCCTGACATTTCGAGTCGACCTTTTTTCAAACAAGCTGGAAAGGTACTCCGGGACGAGACCGTTTAGGGGCCATCGACTTTCGATTTTCATATTTTTTAACGGCATTTGGCCGTTAAGATCGGAACCCCCTCCCCCCTCCCCGTTAACGGCCTTCTACCAAACGGGCCTCCGATCGGCCTAAAATCTTTGGCCTAAGTAAGACTTGGGGAGCAGCAAACAAATGTCTTGTGGAACATGCTGGACTTCAACCGAAAATACGCCATATCGGGAGGCATAGTAAAACTGTTCTATTCTACACTCTATATGTTATTTGTAAAGATTTTATCTACGCTTTTACAAAAATTCTCTTACGGAGATTTCCGTACGATTTTTTATTTTCTTAACGGCCTAAGGGTAAGACCCCCTCCCCCCATAACGGCCAATTGCCGTTAAAAAATACGAAAATCGAAAGTCGATGGCCCCTTAGCGATTTGTACACTGTAGTTGCGGTTTCGCCTCTAATGATGTCGCTTACAGTAGGCCAATTTAAACTTTGTATCAAATCTATAGAAGGGGTATCAAAATTGCTTTTCGTAACGATTCTAGCAGCTCTATTTTGCAACTTTTGTAAGGTTTGCAGCTTGGTCACCCCGCAGCACCCCCATACCGAACAACAGAACCGAAAATGGGGCTCAACGATACCGGAATACATTTTACTCAATGTGTTTTGAGGTAAAAATTTCCTGGAGTATTTCAGAAACCCAATTGCACGAGACACTTTGGTACGGACATTGCTAATGTGCTCTTCCCAATTTAAGTTCTTATCGATTATCACACCCAGGTATTTTGCTCGGTCTACATTTTCAACTTGAGAGCCACCAATAAAAAATTTTGGATGATCAACAATTTTGTCAGTAATTTTCTTAATTTTGGGCTTGGAGCCTACAACCATAGCCTGAGTTTTTAGGACATTCAAAGAGAGTTTATTACCTTGCATCCATAGCTTCAAATCATTCAGTTCACTATCTAGAGTTTGTTCTATGTCTACTAAACTTGAGGAGGAATAAGAAATACTCGTATCGTCTGCGTACATCGTCACTTTGCCTTTCTTTAGGGCGAACGGAAGATCATTGATATAAATCAAAAACAAAAGAGGGCCAAGACAAGAACCCTGGGGCACACCGCAATGAATATCTTTAGTTTTGGAACATATCCCGTTAACTTTGCAAAATTGCTTTCTGTTACTTAGATAAGACGTAAACCAAGAATGTTCTAGATTTTCAACGCCATATTTCCTCAACTTAGCAAGTAAAATGTCGTGATCCACAGTATCAAATGCTTTTTTGAGATCAATGAAGATATTTGCAGTGTATCTGCCATCGTCCATGTTCACATACCAGTCATCTGTGTTGTGAAGAAGACACGTGACAACAGAATGAAGAGCTCTGAAGCCGGATTGGTTTGAAAACAGATGTTTGTTTCTGTCCAAATAATCGTATAATTGGTTATGAATAAGTTTTTCAAAGACCCTAGCTAAAACAGGCAGAACAGATATTGGTCGGTAATTAGATCGGTCATCAGGTTGGCCACTTTTAAAAATGGGTGCTACTCTGGCAATTTTCCAGCTATCTGGAAAGCAACCAGTAGCAATTGAAAGGTTGAAAATATCACAAAGAGATTCTGAAATAACCGGAAGTGCAATTTTTAGAAAACAGCTAGCAATACCATCATTCCCACACCCCTTTGATGTTTTCAATTTGCCAAAAACTTTACCTAATTGAAAGGTGTCAATAACGTGGAAATTAAACATAGTTTTTAGTGGATTAACATCGTAATCATTCTCAAGAAGAGGGTTTTTCGCTTTGGGAATTTTTCCACTAAGTGTCTCTCCTATGGTACAGAAGAAATTATTCATAGATTCTGCTATGCCAGCACTGGAAGAGATGTGTTTCCCTTCGATACTTATGGACGAAATGTTGGTGGTTTTGGATTTCTTGTTTAAAACGTTATTGATGGTCTTCCATGTTATTGATGGTCTTCCCCTTGAGACAAAATCAGTCGTTTGAGGTGAAGTTTCTAGTACCCTCACAAAAACTAAAATGGATGCTAAGATATTGCAGTTATTTGAAATATTTTTTGATAAATCAGTTGCAGAGATATCCATCCAGAGTTGTTTACATGTTTAGGCAAATATCTTATTTGGGGCCGGAGCTACGAGCGTTTTCCGGCCAAGAAAAATTGACCTTTCTTCGAAAATCCATATAAATTGTTAGAATAGAGATATATCGTTGAAAATTTCACAGAATATGTACATTAACCTGGGCAATAACCCAGATGCATTTGGCTTCCTACGATCTCAAAATATTTGACAAATTTCAGTGATTTCCAACAGGCAAGGCAAATGGGCCTACGCTCATCTTTGGTAGAAAGCCATTCTTGGGCCTGGAATCGGCCAATTATACAATCCTTAGAAAGGTAATTCACTCACAGTTGACTCCAGCACCAATTTGAGCTCATTTATCCATTATATTGGGGCTAACATCGACAGAAAGCAAGCAGTTTTGTGCGAATTTGAAGAAACTTCCACGTTCCATGTTATGCCCAAAAACGCAACAACTCTCCTCCACTGTTGACAAACACTCGAGGCAGTGGTGTTGCAACTCAAGAGAAGTATGATGTCATTGCCCTGCCCTCCTGGGAATGTTTAAAAATGTCAAAATTATTTTATATTACAAAGGACTTTTTTAAATAGCTCTCCATTTTACATTTCTCGTATATTTTGAAAACAAGGGTATTTCATGTTTCAAACAATGTAAAAATACATTTTAAACATTCAGGATTGCAGAGCAATGACACAATACTTCTCTTGAGTCGCAACACCACTGCCTCGAGTGTTTGTGAATAGTGGAGGAGAGTTGTTGCGTTTTTGGACATAATATGGAACGTGGAAGCTTCTTCAAATTCGCACAAAACTGCTTGCTTTCTGTCGATGTTAGCCCCAATATAATGGATAAATGAGCTCAAATTGGTGCTGGTGTCAACGGTGAGTGAATTACCTTTCTAAGGATTGTGTAATTGGCCAATTCCAGGCCCAAGAATGGCTTTCTACCCAGGATGAGCGTAGGCCCATTTGCCTTGCCTGTTGGAAATCACTGAAATTTGTCAAATATTTTGAGATCGTAGGAAGCCAAATGAATCTGGGTTATTGCCCAGGTTAATGTACATATTCTGTGAAATTTTCAACGATATATCTCTATTCTAACAATTTATATGAATTTTCGAAGAAAGGTCAATTTTTCTTGACCGGAAAACGCTCGTAGCTCCGGCCCCAAATAAGATATTTGCCTAAACATGTAAACAACTCCTGATGGATATCTCTGCAACTGATTTATCAAAAAATATTTCAAATAACTGCAATATTTTAGCATCCATTTCAGTTTTTGTGAGGGTACTAGAAACGTCACCTCAAACGACTGATTTTGTCTCAAGGGGCTAGAAGCGGCGATGCCATTGGCTGATTTTCGTAAGGTTGGATGATTTTCGCGTGTTCTGAGAACCAGTAAGGATTTGAGCCTTATCTTACTCCCACTGCTATTAGAGAAGCAAAAGCCCTTGTAAACACCTTGATTACATTTTCGAATTATTTATACAATGGTCGTGTGGATGCATACATCGACAGTCAGAACCTCTTGCATTTTTGGAACAACCAAGGTGGAAAGAACATTGCACTAATAGACGAAATTAAAAGTCTCTTCAATTTGACGCTTAAGCTCAACATTCTCTTGAATCTCCATTATACCCCTTCAGCTTCACTGGCTGCCGATGTTCCGTCACGATTCAAATCTGACCTAGATTGCTGTCTCTCTGAAGACTCGTGGAGAATAGTTGACCGTACATACGGTCCACACACAGTAGACCTCATGGCAATCCCTTCAAACGTACGAAAGAGCATCCGAGGAGAAATCCTAAAATTCTATTCCCCATATCAATGCAATGGCTCCAGTGGAGTAAATGTTTTTGCACAGAACCTCGACCCAGCAGAAACCTTCTACGTATTCCCCCCTTTTGTTCTGATCGGCTCACTGCTTCGATTCCTGCAGAAATCAGGATGCACTGTAACCATGGTTGTTCCTGATGTCTCTCCAAGAAAGTATTGGTGGCCTCCATTGTTGTCGATGTCCGCAGATAAGATTTTGATTGGCAAGAGAAATCAACAAGGTATTCTCCTTTTCCCTCCCAACAAAAAGCATTGTTGGTCGACAAAACCTCTCTCATGGGATCTTTACGCCTTTAAAGTAATTTTTCATTGATTTGATACCACAGATAACTGCACCAATTCCCAGAATCTGGAAGCCTGCAAGCCGATGCAAATCATGTGAATATGCAAACGACTTTGATTACCGCTTCTGCCAAAACTGTGGAGTCCAAAGAGACACTTCTTCCTCATTCTTTCCTCCAGCAAGGGTAGACATCGACACACCTCGACTCCAAAGGCGTCGTAACTCCCTGCTTCAATACAAAGAATCAAAGCCTTATCAGAAACAAAAAAGTAGCCTCCAAACACAACTAGAGTCGTTTCTATGGTCTTTACCAGAATGAAAAGTGATCGCCATAGCTTCACCTAGAAATGTCGTTGATTTCTTAATTTGGAGAGATAATTTTGGTAAGACTATAATACACTCGAATGACTGTGAATCAAGAACCAAAGAGGGAATATGCAAATGTTGTAGGGGCCTAGCAGCTGGGACCATTGACAACAATATTGGCAAGTTGAAAACCATCTTTAAGGATAACGGCCGAGGAAATACTTGGAATGAGGATTTGCACTTGGGAAATCCAGCATCTCATTTTTCTGTAAAGGAATACCACTCCTTGATATTAGAAGAGCAAACCATTGCAAGAGTTTTTCCTGCTCAAGCCATGCCGTTGTTTATGGACAAGCTGGTTGACGTGTGTGATCACTTGAAGCAATGCATGGCAAAGTCTGGTGACAAGCCTTCACTCCTCTACACCTTGGCAAGAGACTTAGCATTCTTTAGCATTGACTTCTTTTCAGGTGACAGAGGCTCCGATCTCGGCAGGGTAAAGGCTTCTGACGTCCTTGTTAGTCCCGAAAACAATGGATACGTTTTCAACCAAGTTTTTGGGAAAACTCTCAGAGGAAATGGTAGCAATGTATTTGCAATAAAAAAAGTCCAAGGCAGCTCTGCTTGTCCTGTTAAAAATCTAGAAGCTTATTTATCCCTGTCATCCAGTATGTCCATTGACCTTGGGACAGGATATTTGTTTCGCACAACCGACCGGCATGGTAACATCACGGAAAATGCTTTCACTGGCTCTGCAGTAGCAAACAGGCTCAAAAAACACATGAAAACGCTGTCAATCTTGGAAGGGGAAACCATGCATAGCCTCCGAAGTGGCTGTTCTGTTACTTTAGCACTCCTTGGTGTACCATATTCGGAAATCGCCGCCACGTAGGTTGGAAAAGCGTGAATATGGCTTTATACTACACTCAATGCGAGAGAGTATTCTCTCCCAACGGTGCTGCATCGGTTTTGGCAGACTCATCCTCCACGAAGGCCTTGTTGCTTGGGAAAAACTTTAGAAAAAGAAACACCTTAGATGGATTCCAGCCGGTATTAAAGTAAAAACAAAGTTAGTTCTAATGAAAGAAACCTGGAGGGTGTACTTGACCAGATTTAGTTGGGGACGTGCCATCGCGTTTACAAACATACCGTTCCTTTTTCCAATTATTCGGGAAAGTATACCCGACCTTACGCCAGTTTTTCGAAAATATATTCAACCTTACATTTTCATACCAAAGTCTTAAAGACGGTATCTTTCCTTATACAAAAATTGAAATTGATACCGTTCCTTATTCCAATATCTGGAAAATCTACATCCTTCCCGATGGCACGCCCCCATACCCAAAATGTATGTAGTGGAGCCCCCGTGGAAAGTAATCCCTAACCTAATTGAGTAATGGAATGAATATACAGTATTATTCCTATATTCCAAATGTTTCTTCTATATTTTTCCTAGTTTTATGGTTGCTCTTGGGGTATTCGGATTGCTACCTCCGAAGCACTCTCCATATCTTAGCCATTTGAAAGGAAGAGAGTGAAAACCGGTGAGAATATAGCACTATTCTCACCGGATGTAAATCTCTGACATTGAAAAGGAGCTAAAATCCGCGGGTCCCCGAATTCCCTTTGGGACATTTTCTAACTAATCTGTTTCCCCATTGGGAATTCGTAGCGTATAAGAACAATGAGCATGACCGAGTCATTCTTCTTCAGCAACTCGCGAGATGCAGCAAGAGCTGCCCTCCACTCCTCCCGCAGCGACGGTTTTCAATTCTCTACCTTTCAAATAGCGAACCTCCTTCGCACTCTCCATATCTTAGCCATTTGAAAGGAAGAGAGTGAAAACCGGTGAGAATATAGCACTTTCTCTTGTCAATCATTGTGATATCTGGCCTGTTATGATCCAATTTCTTGTCGGTTTGAATTGGAAAATCCCACTAAACCGTAACATCTTCATTCTCCAAACCTCTTTCTCACTATCTACGACGTGTTCATAAGTTTTATCACCACATTCGAATCCAGTTTTCTTGCAAATGTCCCAATGTAGTATAGCAGCAACCTTATCATGTCTACTAACTTTATATTCTTTCTGGGCTAATTGTTTACATTCAGAGACAATGTGGCTGATGGTTTCTTCTTTGATTATTATTATTATTATTATTATTATTATTATTATTATTATTATTATTATTATTATTATTATTATTATTATTATGAAAACTAAAACCACCTTCAGGAAAAACAGAAAAGAAAATATGAAAAATAAGACTGTTTTATAAAAGCTAACGTTTCGATTAAAAATCTTCCTCAGAGTAAAACTTTACTGGGACAGCCGAGAATTTATACAGATTGTTTACCGATAAAATTATACATAACGAGTCTATTTACAGATTAAAATACCTGATCCCTTTGTCACTGACCAATAGAGAACGGATTGGAAGCGTTAAAACGCTTCCAATCCGTTCTCTATTGGTCAGGGACAAAGGGATCAGGTATTTTAATCTGTAAATAGACTCGTTATGTATCACTAGGAAGTTAAGCGCTCGCTTCGCTCGCGCTTCAACATTCCTAGCTCCTGCGGAGAGCTCTCAAAGAATATCTGATGATCCACCTTGAATGTACAATAAGTAGTTGTGGTTGTGGATAGAATGCTAAAACTTCTTGTTATTCACCCATGAAAGTGCTAAAGTGGAATTTTGTGTTTGTATGGATTTGAACAGTTTGATACAACAGATTACTTTGATTTCATTTTGCTGCATTAGGCATAAATGAAAATTCCTGTTAAACGTTCCAGCATGTCTTTCTCATTTGAGCGAAGAATTCCATCAGAAAGTGAAGGATTATTGAAAAATATTAAGAATTCAAAGAATTTTTGACAATCAAGTTGATCAATATGCTTGTGGCGGGTACTATGAGCTTCCATCTCACATCATATTCGTTCATTCTTGTCCTGAATATATTTGTTTATAATATTGTAACAATAAAAGAAACTCAGTGAGTTCTTGACTGTGTATCATGTTTCAGTTTATATAGTAGAACTTCTTCACAGCATATTTTTGTCAGGCTGATCCTGAAATAATTGTTACATAAATTGTAACAATGGATCAAAGGAAAATACAGTACATTACATTGTTTTTGACTCATGACTGCAATCAATATGCGGTGCAGTTGTGCACTCCCATCAGATTGCCAAGATCTGCACCAAAGTATGATCATATGACCAAGCCCCAGTGATAATAGCTTGTTTATCATCTCCACCTTAATTTTAACATGAAAATCTTGCTAATTCAATAACAATAAGCCCCACATAATGCTTTTGTCACCAAAATACTTTATTTTGCATTAAATGATCCGATGTTAATCTTTTGAAAAATAGAACCCAATGTTCCTTAAAGTTTCTTGTATCAAAGAGTCTCAAGATTGGGTGCCATGAAACGTTTGGGAAGTTGGTAACAGTTTGCTCTGCTTGCCAGCTTAGAAAACTTGCATTCATAAGGTGTACAACTTTTGCAGCTTGCAGCTTACAACAAAAGGTTCTTTGCATCTGCTAAGGATCTATTTTTACCCTCACCGCCTTTAGACTTTAATTGCAATTGCATCTTTCACTTTCTTTCATTCACCACTACACTGAGGCCAAATCATATTGCAATCTGGTCTCCAGGAACCTAAAGGAAATGAAAAAAGTAAAATCCTAAATACACAGGATATAAAGCATGTAAACCTTTGCAACATGTTTTTGTTAGACTGATCTTGAAATATTTGTTCCATAAATTTCAACAATGAACGGAAGGAAGCACTGTATGGAACATTACTTTTGACACCAATTTTCCTTTATCATTGAGAAGCACAGTACATTGTTACATTACATATGGCATAAACTGCAAATGGTGCTTTCACATTGGACTGCCAAGATCCCATATAGAAATTGATAATGACAATGGATCTCCTGATAGCCACCACACATCCCATCTCAATAATAACTGTTTGTTTATCAGCTGCACCCCATTTGTAGAATCAAGATGTTTGCAATGTTGCAATATCCCCGCATAATACTTTTGCCAACAAAAGACTATGTTTCATCAAACATAAATCTTAATATTTTGAAAATGAAACCAATACTCCAGGCCAGGTTGGAAAACTTCCATTAATGTGTACAACTTTTTGCAGCTTGCCACTATGACAATATGCTCTTGGATCTAATAACAGAGGATCTATGCTTACTCTTACAGCCTTTAAAAGTTTACTTGCAGCTTACACCTTCAATTTGTGTTTCACCAACCATTGCATATGCATTTTTTTGGTAAAAAATTTTAGAACAATTTTATGATACCATGCATGGGAATACCATACCATCTACAGCTTTGTTTGAAATTTCCATGAGCAACCTGTGTTGTAAACACTTCTTGAAATTTTAGGGATAAATCTACCTTGAGGCAGGGGTGGCGCCAGAAATCTTCAGACGGAGGGCAGGAGCTTCTGACAGGGGGGCTGAAATGGGAAAAATGAAATGGGAAAAATGCCGTTTTTGTACATCATTTTGCCAAATTTCCTCCAACAGAAACCGAAATTTCCTCCGACACAGGGGGGTAAGTGGCTTCCGACAGGGGGCTGTAGCTCCCTCTGGCCCTCCCCTGGTGCCACGCCACCACTGCTTTGAGGCCCCACCATGTCATAAGATGGGGTGTCCAAGTCAGACCCAAAATACATAGACCCAAAAGAGATTTGCGTAGACCCAGACCAAAATTCTTGAGTTTGACGTAGACCCAGAATATTTAAAGCAGTTTTGTGACAGACCCAACATTTTACATAATATTTGTAGACCCAAAATGTCAAAATAGACAAACGTAGTATTTTCTTAGTTAGATATGTTTTAGGTAAAAACAGCCTGTACAGTGGTTACCTTCATAGGGCATACTTGATTTTGTGATGGTCCAAGTTGCCCATTTCTTAGTTTAGGAGACAAACTTCCAAGCTTATGAATATTAAACATATCCATATGTCAGGAAGCTACCAGAATTTATCAAGCTATCACTTTTAATATTATGCAGTTCAAAATAATCTATTTGTCGTTACATTAAAGTCCCTTTTTTAAACTTTTGTGGAAAAGGACACCACCAGTTGTGATCTTTTGCTTCTTTCATGGCAAATTCTCCAAAAATTGGGCGTTTTCCGACGATCTGAAGGGCGTGGTCTTGGAAAATTTTCCCGGGGGCAAGCCCCAGGACCCCCAGTTTTCCTTCCTGTGCCATCACCGAGTTTCAACTCCCCTCTATGAATTTTGTTTCCGACGACCCTATGTAGATTCTTTGGCTTAAATGTATTCCTAAAGTCAGGCATTTTCAGCTACATTTCAGGCATTTTCAAGAATGACAGAAGTGTTTTCTTTATCGATTTGTAATCTCAGATTTGTTAAAACTAAATAAAACTCCTATCTAGTTTTCAAGAAGACCAAAATTTGGTCCGTCTGTAGACCCAAAATGAAAGAACCTAAATAATAACACACCCAAAATAATTTACCATAGAGTCCAAAAATTTATGGTAGACCCAACTTGAAAAGTGCCTTGGGTCTGACTTGGACACCCCGTCATATAAGGGCAATCAAAAATGAGGCTCCAACTCCAAGCAATAAGATAGCATGGGCCTAGGCCTAGTAGGATAAGCTAAGCAAATGAGGATTCAAAGCTATGAAAATGTTGGCTAACATCACCTTTAATCTGCAATGTTTATGAATTTCTTCTGATCTGATAATGCTCTCACATCTGAGTTAGGCCTGCTAAAAAGGCCGACGTAGCAGTGATCATCTGGGCAGCACTTGGCAGCCATTTGCCCCGTCATCTTGCTCTTCATTTGCTTGGAACACGATACGGAAAGTTGTGACCTTTGGTGACCTTCCAGGAATCCCCAAAAGGCTCCACATCGCATGCGCATTTACGATTTACTTCACTGACGTAATATGCAAACTAGAATGGCCATTGAGAACAAGTGCAAGAAACAATAGCGCGGAAGCGCATGACAGCTTGAGCCCTGGTGAGCCCCAAAGCTATAGTTTTTAGAACCAATCAAAAAGTGAATAAACAAGGACATACATCGAATGGTCCCTTTGTCATTACATCGAATGCCCCCTTTGTCTTCCTATTGTGTTGATTGTTAAATTTACAATGGAAAACAAAAGAAACAAAGCTAATTGGATAATCGTTTACCTGCCTTATATATATAGATTTTATCGGTATACAATCTGTATAAATTCTCGGCTGTCCCAGTAAAGTTTTACTCTGAGGAAAATTTTTAATCGAAACGTTAGCTATTATTATTATTATTATTATTATTATTATTATTATTATTATTATTATTATTATTATTATTATTATTATTATTATTATTATTATTATAATAAAAACACAACTGTTAAAATGCCATACGTTTCGATTATAAAATCTTCCTCAGTGCTTTACATTGACAACAGCCAAGTATTTATAGGTAAAATTGCTTACATACACAGTCTCTAAGGTATAACTTGAAAGTAGAAAATTTATAAACCCTTTATTTTGTGCCGAATTAATACATGCGTAGCAGTTTTAAAATGAATGAAAGAAAATTTGCTACTGTTTGTCCAAGGTTGTTTTTCATCTAGCTTCAGCGGTTTTAAAATCGACAAGGGACTAGAATCCACGCTATTGAAACCCAGGATACTGGACTAGATGGAGACTCCAAACAAAATAACCTCCCAGGACCTGCTTTTTTAAAATTGCTAAATCCCTGATGGCCAGATGGAGACTCCAAATTACCCTCAAGGATCTGCTTTTCGTAAATTTCTAAATCCCTGATGGCTTGATAGAGACTCCAAAGTACCCCCCAAGGACCTGCTTTTTGTAGATTGCTAAGTCCCTGATGGCCAGATGGAGAATCCAAAAATACCCTCCAAGGATCTGCTTTTCGTAAATTGCTAAATCCCGGATGGCCATATAGAGACTCCAAAAATACCCTCCAGGATTTGCTTTTCATAAATTGCTAAATCCCGGATGGCTTGACCGGGGGTTCCATCCTGCCACCTCTGAGTATGTCAGAGTACACGACCACTTATCTGATGTCCCAAGTCAAAAAAAAAAAAATTTTTTTCTCTCCGTTGTGTCGATAAAAATTAAGCAATACCGCAAGCAAACATATCCAGCTCAACATCTGCTGCCCTTTCATTTAAACCATTTGGTATGAAAGTCTCCAATTTATATTGCCAAAACAACTCTTTGCGTCTAACCGAAAACACATCGTGAGCCCCATCTATAATTTTTACACTAACCGAGAATGTACCCTGGTGACCCTCGCCGAAAAAATGAGCAAAAAAGTTTGCCTGCGGAACTGGCTTACCACTGTCAAGGCTGCCCTCATTGTATTTGCGGGCATAGGTGCGATAATAGGACTTATAAACATTAAACCGTTGTCGAAACTTAGTCGTTGTGCTGCCAACATATTTTTTGTTGCAGATATTACATTGCAACAGATAAACCACATTTTGCGAGTTGCAATTGTATGCCCCTGAAAAGTTGGTAAAAGACCGAGATTCATTAAAGTTTCCAAAAGTGTCCCCCTCCACGACAATGGGGCAGATTTGACAGCTCCTTCTACCGTTGCATCTAAAAGTACCCTTCTCCACCTGTTCCTCTACCAATGGCTTAATTTTTGCCCTTACTAGAGTGTCCTTAAGATTTTTTGCCCTCCGAAAAGATATAAACATTTTATTCTGAAAGAGATTACGATGCTTATCGTCTACAAACAGCGTATTTGAACAATTGCGCAAAATTTCGTGCACTTTGAAGAATGCAGGATGGTAGGTCAGCACCAGAGGTATGCGCGAATCATCATTGTTTTTTTGAGAGCGATCCAAAAGGTCTCTACGATCCAGCCCTGTAACCCTGTTGACTTGGCTATCAATTTCCCCCTTACTATATCCCCTGTCCAGAAGATATGTCTCTAGTTCTCCCAGCCGTTTTTCAAAGAACCCTTCTTCTGAACAAATACGACGGAGACGGAGGGCTTGCCCGTACGGTATGCCCCTCTTCGTATGACTCGGGTGGCATGAGGAATGGTGGAGAAGTTGATGTCAACCGATCGACCGATACACATCAACTTCTCCACCATTCCTCATGCCACCCGAGTCATACGAAGAGGGGCATACCGTACGGGCAAGCCCTCCATCTCCGTCGTATTTGTTCAGAAGAAGGGTTCTTTGAAAAACGGCTGGGAGAACTAGAGACATATCTTCTGGACAGGGGATATAGTAAGGGGGAAATTGATAGCCAAGTCAACAGGGTTACAGGGCTGGATCGTAGAGACCTTTTGGATCGCTCTCAAAAAAACAATGATGATTCGCGCATACCTCTGGTGCTGACCTACCATCCTGCATTCTTCAAAGTGCACGAAATTTTGCGCAATTGTTCAAATACGCTGTTTGTAGACGATAAGCATCGTAATCTCTTTCAGAATAAAATGTTTATATCTTTTCGGAGGGCAAAAAATCTTAAGGACACTCTAGTAAGGGCAAAAATTAAGCCATTGGTAGAGGAACAGGTGGAGAAGGGTACTTTTAGATGCAACGGTAGAAGGAGCTGTCAAATCTGCCCCATTGTCGTGGAGGGGGACACTTTTGGAAACTTTAATGAATCTCGGTCTTTTACCAACTTTTCAGGGGCATACAATTGCAACTCGCAAAATGTGGTTTATCTGTTGCAATGTAATATCTGCAACAAAAAATATGTTGGCAGCACAACGACTAAGTTTCGACAACGGTTTAATGTTTATAAGTCCTATTATCGCACCTATGCCCGCAAATACAATGAGGGCAGCCTTGACAGTGGTAAGCCAGTCCCGCAGGCAAACTTTTTTGCTCATTTTTTCGGCGAGGGTCACCAGGGTACATTCTCGGTTAGTGTAAAAATTATAGATGGGGCTCACGATGTGTTTTCGGTTAGACGCAAAGAGTTGTTTTGGCAATATAAATTGGAGACTTTCATACCAAATGGTTTAAATGAAAGGGCAGCAGATGTTGAGCTGGATATGTTTGCTTGCGGTATTGCTTAATTTTTATCGACACAACGGAGAGAAAAAATTTTTTTTTTTTTTTTTTTTGACTTGGGACATCAGATAAGTGGTCGTGTACTCTGACATACTCAGAGGTGGCAGGATGGAACCCCCGGTCAAGCCATCCGGGATTTAGCAATTTATGAAAAGCAAATCCTGGAGGGTATTTTTGGAGTCTCTATATGGCCATCCGGGATTTAGCAATTTACGAAAAGCAGATCCTTGGAGGGTATTTTTGGATTCTCCATCTGGCCATCAGGGACTTAGCAATCTACAAAAAGCAGGTCCTTGGGGGGTACTTTGGAGTCTCTATCAAGCCATCAGGGATTTAGAAATTTACAAAAAGCAGATCCTTGAGGGTAATTTGGAGTCTCCATCTGGCCATCAGGGATTTAGCAATTTTAAAAAAGCAGGTCCTAGGAGGTTATTTTGTTTGGAGTCTCCATCTAGTCCAGTATCCTGGGTTTCAATAGCGTGGATTCTAGTCCCTTGTCGATTTTAAAACCGCTGAAGCTAGATGAAAAACAACCTTGGACAAACAGTAGCAAATTTTCTTTCATTCATTTTAAAACTGCTACGCATGTATTAATTCGGCACAAAATAAAGGGTTTATAAATTTTCTACTTTCAAGTTATACCTTAGAGACTGTGTATGTAAGCAATTTTACCTATAAATACTTGGCTGTTGTCAATGTAAAGCACTGAGGAAGATTTTATAATCGAAACGTATGGCATTTTAACAGTTGTGTTTTTATTTTACTTTTTCTGTTATTTTTGAAGATGGTCTGAGTTTATTTATTATTATTATTATTATTATCATTATCATTATTATTATTATTATTATTATTATCATTATTATTATTATCATTATTTATTATTATTATTATTATTAAATATTTCATTTAGAGTTGGCAAAATGCTATAGCTAATTAAGCTAATTAAGGTCAACTATTTACAAAAAAATACATATAACATTAAAGTGCAGATACAATTTACAATAAAAGCCTAAACTGGGATAAAATACTTTACATAATCTGCAGTTGCAGGTATGGCAGTTATGGGCTTTTTTTGCCCTTTTGAAAACTTGAAGGGAATCCGCGTTTTTCAGCTCTGCTGGTAGTGTCTCCCATACTTTTTTCCCAATAAATCTGACTGTATCGATTCCAAGGCAGGTTGTTTTCGCCTTTGGTAGTCGCAGTTTATCAGAACACCTTAGGTTGTAAGGCATTTCTTTTTCCTCAAAAATTTTCTTCACAAACCTGGGATTTAGATTATATTTTTTTTTGTAGATCTCTACCATGAGCAACTGCAGGTTCCTCTGATGAACGGTTACCGAATTATCCATTTCTAACAGTTTTTAAAATGTAGAAACATTGTCCTTGTATGCGATTCTTAAGGCCCTTTCATGTATCCTATTTATCTTATTATTCAAATTTCTATCGTGAAACATCCATATCAGCGAGCAATAGCTAAACTGGGACATGAAGAATGTTTTCATCGACAGTTTTAGTTTCTCAGGCTCCATGTAGATTGAAATGCGCGCAAGAGCATGAAGCTTTTGACTAGCTTTTTACATGGCATTTAGACATGGGTTTTAAAACTTAATTTCTTATCAAAAGTAATGCCCAATAGCTTTTCTTCGTCACTTTCTTCAATCTGGGCTTCTCCAACGCGAATATTAGCTCTTTCTTTACAAGCCGCAAAAAGAATGAAGTGACATTTATCTTCATTTAATTTCACATAGTTTTCTGGAAACCATGCTATTAGTCGGTTTGCATCTTGCTCTAGTCTTGTTATCACATTTTTTACCTCATAATCGCATGAGTACAAGGTAGTATCGTCTGCATAGTTACATATCTCGGTTCCGTTCATCAGAAGAAATATATCGTTGATATATATATCAAATAAAATGGTCCCTAACACCGAACCTTGTGGCACACCTGAGTTAGTATTTTTCCACGTGCTAAAGGAATCATCAATTTTGACCCTCTGCCTTCTATTCGAAAGATAGCTGTGAATAAGCTCGAGGGCACGTCTACTAAAGCCATATGCATGCAGTTTCGCTAATAGTAACTCGTGATTTAGACAGTCGAAGGCTTTGGAGACATCCATTAGCAGTGCACCAGCAAAGCCTCCGTTATCCATGGTTATCTTGCAAGTTTCTAGGAATTTTAGAAGTGCATCTTGCGTATTATAGCCTTTCCGAAAACCACACAGTAGAGGAGACAGAAAGCACTGGACAAAAGGCATTACTTGCTGATACATGAGCCGCTCAAAGATCTTAGAGACTGATGACAGAACAGTAATCGGTCTAAAATTTTTCTTGCTAAAAGCATCATCTTTTCTGAAAAGTGGGGAAATATCCCCAGCTTTCAGTTCGTTAGGAAAATCGCTTTCAGATATACATGAGTTGTAAGTGCTAACCAAGTGTGGCAAAAGCAAATCAGAATTTTCTTTTAGAACTCTAGCTGGAATACTTTCAATTGGAGATGCTTTTTTATGATCTAATCTTTCTATCTGAGTCATTATCTCCTCTGGCGAGCAAGGCCGAAATTCAAATGTTTTGGAAGGATGAAAACTCTCTGTTATCCTCTTAATACTTGGGTGTAACCTGTACTTAATAATAGCGAGCTCAATGGGATCGTCGACACCATCGGCTGATACCACGTTTGATCCCGTTTCCTCTATACCCAGTGAACTCGTTATATTAGCGAAATAATCGTTAAATATCTCTGCAACAGCTTTGTCGTCGGAGACTATCTTGTCATTTTCAAGCAGAGTCACACTTGAAGTAGTTTTTACTTTACCAGAAAAGAGAGGCTTCACTGTCTTCCAGAATTTTCGATTGTCGTTAAGACTTTTAAGATCAATATTTTTATAATATTCTCGCTTGGCCTCACAGGGAAGTTTAACGCATAAATTTCTTCGTTGTTTGAAAGCTGTCTTATTTTCGTCCGTTCTGTCTTTGTTATATCTATTGCGGAGATGAGTTCGATTCATAATGGCTTTCCTGAGTGCTTTCGTCATAAAGAGTCCTTCATTGGCTCTAACAGATTTCTGTTTCAACGGAGCATGCTTATTCAATACACTTAAGACTATGGCATCAAAGATATCATAGCTAATCAATGCCTGTTGGCTTTGTCTAAGTAGCCTATCCTTGAGGTCTTTCCTAAAGCTATCAATATCGAACTTACGGTAGTCCCGATAATTGATTATTTTAGGGCCCCTTTTTATGAAACCACCCTTTACAACAGTTACAATCATGCAATCAAAGTCCGATAGCCCTGTTTCAATCCATACTGTATTTTGAAAATTAGAGACTCTGTTGGTGAGAGTCAGATCAATTGTGCTAGGTCTATCGGACTTAAAGCATGTTGGCTTCTTAACGATGTTTTTAAGGTTATAGGGTTCCATGAAATTGCTAATATTCTCGTCGTTTTCTTCCATATTAAAGTCTCCCATCAAGATGAAATTTTTGAAATTTGTACTGAAATGATCTAACGAGTTTCCCAATTCCTGGAAAAAATATCTTTCTCCTTGATTAGGAGTACGGTATATATTTGCAATCCCCAATCACAGTAGACTTTCCCGCAATAGCTTGTGGAATCTAGCTACCAGTGTCGATGGTCGTGTATTGGAGTATGAAATGGAATATTAAATAATTAAATAACTGAGCATTTTCAGTAAAATCCGATTAAAGCTCGGCATGCTAGATCTCGTAACTCCCTTTATCTGCGATAACACCATGTCCCAAAACTGCCCATGCCGATACATACTGTCCATGCTTCACAGCGTGTGTTAGCAATGACATGATATATGCTTGAATAAAATTTTGTTAGATTTCTTAATGACATTGCTTTTCATGAGTTCCTTTAAAGAGTCACTGCTAGCCATGATCTTTGTGGCGCCAAATTCGAATTTTCTATTATCTGAAAGTCGTTGCTGGCCTAAATCCTCTTCTGTCATTTGGCGCACAAAGGATCATGTATGAAAATGTGTCTTAAAGGCGCTGTATCGGATTTTTGTAAACAAACCGATTTTGCGGGACAATGCGCGTTTCGTATCAAATGAGACCAAAGATCAATGGCGGACTGTGATCAAACAGCTTCGAAGTTCGAGGCAGATTGAAATTGATGCAATTATTGGTTCTTTGGTTTCTAATTTGTCATGGATGAACTTTAATACGATGTTGTTAGTCTTGACGAAGACAAACAACTTGATTCAAGTGAAATGAACGATGAGAGAGACACTTCGTTTTCCAGAGAAGAGCCCGTAGCATCTAACATAAAATTATGGGCCTAAATCACGTCATACTCGTCTCTCACGGTGCAGGGAAAGGAAGGGGTATCAAGTACTGATAAAAAGTTTGATTTGGGAAAGAACGTCCGGCCTGGTCATTGCTCCCCCTATGTAGGCCGAGAGCTGTAAAGTGGCTCATATGAACTGTTGAAAAAGCAAAATTGCTCTCTTCCCATGGGAGGGGAGGGGGCATTCAGCACATGCACATACTGGGAGGTAAGTCCAATATTTCTGGGCAATCCTGGCCTCGCATTGTTTCTGGACTTTTATATTCATTTACAGGTGTCACAGTATAAAATTAGCTGATATGTTTGAGTTGCAGTGAAGCTGAACTGATATTTTGGGTTGCTAGAAAATTTCTTGGATGGACCCCCCTTTTTGTGTATGTGCTGAATGGCCCCTTTGACCATTCATTCATTGAGGAAAAGCTATGTGATCCTTAGGAGTGCTTTTCATATCTCCTCTGCTAAAAATCTTATGCCAAGATGTGAAACTGAGTTATTTTTTTGTTGAAAAGGTGGGCATGTTGAATAATTTACTGCCCTTTATATTTTCATCATGGTCAATGTTTTCATGAAGACCTGAGAGAGTTCCACAGAAGGAAAAATTAAGCCAGCTTTCATGTAAAGTACAGATGGGCTGGGAGGCCAAGTTTACCATAACCGACGGGCAGTGTGTATCACAGTTTTGTATATGCTGAATGGCTTTTGCATTGTCTGTGTTAGGCCACTGACAATTTTTGGGTAGCTATTTGGGATGTTTGGGTTTGGGATCAAACATCGTACTTAATTCCAGAGGGGCATATGAGAGCAGACTGTTTTCTTGCTTGAAGCAAGTTTTCAGCTGGCTTGCAAATACCTTCAGTTTAGACAAATATGTTCGGTCGTGTTCTATGACCTCTCGATGATTATGACAGGTAAGGTAGGCCCTAGCCATATAGCATATACGGATATATATGGCCTAAATAGTTCAAAAACATACCTCCCTCTCCAGATGAATAAGAATAGCAGCAAGATGAGAATGGGTAGATTCTGCAATGTTATTTTGCCAAACCTTTACGGTCAAGCTTCTGTCCATTGGTTGCCGCAGAATCGTCCAAATCATTCTCTTTTTCTCTGGTAATTCCATCCGTTTTTGTCACAAATAGTGTTATCAATGTATCAAAGAATCCTTCCTGTAGCATTTGCACCATCAAAAAACTGCATTCTGTGTTCGATGCGAGCGGATACTTTGAAGCGACATTTCCCTTATAAATCTTCCATTGAAAGTTCGGTGTTTCACCCAAACAACTCTCACGACTACAAAATTATTGCCACGCGCATTGTCCCGCAATACAGCGCCTTTAAGCGTAGACAAAGGTGTAGAGTCAAAATGTTGATATTTCTCTTTCTCCACCTTCAAAAGGAGCCTAGGCAACGGACATACGTCCCATACCTCGCACATGTCGTCTCCAGTTGTTTGTTTGCACATATCAAAGAATGGGCGCAAAGCCTTCTTCTTCTTCTTCTTCTTCTTTTATCTTGTTTATTCACGATATCCATTCAGTATAATTTATGTATATGAAAAGAGTATAATAAAAGAGAGTACGTTTAAAAATAGATATAAAAGCCAGTACTGTCCTTCCATGGATTCGTGCGAAAACGTATTTTTTCCTCAGCTTAGAAAATGACTTTTTAGCCAATTCTTAAACCGGGTGAGTGTGCCATACTCTTTTATGTGTGTTGGGATAGAATTCCAAGTTTTTAGACCAGTATAATCAAAACTTTTTTTATTGAAGTCTAGCTTTAGCCTGGGATTTGGAGATCAGTCTTGTTTCTTGTACCATACTTGCTAATCGAGGATCGTTCAGCAAATTTATCGTGCAGACTCTCAGGACATATCTTGTTAATTATCTTAAACATCAGAATCGACCGGTCAAATTGAAACATATGATCGATGGTAAATGTTGGTCGAATCAAATAGTCCTTTTTTTATGCTTGAATAATTTCCAATGCACGATTTTGCAGTCTCTGAAGGGCTTAAAGCCTGATGGTTAGCAGATCGTCTTTAAGTCCCACAATGATTTCTTTGCCTTTCCTATACTCATTTTGATTTCCGGGATGCATTTAGTATCATCCGTAATTAGAGTGTCAAGATATTAAGATATCTATATTGCTCTACTGTTCTAACGCAATCCCGTTTGATTCTATTTCCATCGTTGTCGTCCATGGATGTTTTTTTCAATTATTATAACCTTGGTCTTTTTTACGTTTAACCCCAAACAGAAATCTTTAAAACATTCATTTATCTTATCAATTAGTCTTGGTAAATCTTCTTCTATGACAGCTAGTAATAGGGTGTCACCAGAATTTTTTTTATACATTCAATTAAGAAATTTACAGACATATTACTAATTACAATACCTAAAATTACGCTACAATACTACAAAGACGATGCCACAGGGAGCGAAATACTATGTCTACCCTGCAGCCATTTTAAAAGTAATTAAAAGCTACATAAAACTACGTATAACTATTACAGAAAAAAGAATTGTAAAATACAAACTGAAAATAAGGATACAAGCGAAGGTAGCCTGCAACCAAATAGAGTAATTGCAAGGGTTGGTTTGTAGATTTAGAGCCAAACAGGGTAATCTGCAAAAGTGATTATTTGGTTACAAACTTCCTGAAGACATTACATGACTACAAAACAAAGAACTACTAAAACAAACATATACAGAAGGGGTTCGGGTGTTCAACGTAGGGATATGCGTAATCTTCAATCAAAGCGTTCTGTTTTCGACGATGTAGTTCATTGTTGCATTCAAGATTAATCTGTTGGCTTCCAAGGGCAAGTTTTTATTTCCATATAGAAAAAGTTGCAAAATATTATTGTCGGGAGCCTCAGAGTATCCGTAGGCTTCGAGTACGTCATTGACACCAGCGAGAAGATTGTGTCTATGCTTTGTGAAAGAATTGCAAAGCAGCTAGAAGTGTTCCGTAGCTTCAATGCCATCGTTGATTGAAAAAATTGGGTTGACTGCATCTTTAAAATTATGTTTGAATTTATGGAAATTTAATTTGCCTGTTTGAAAATTGAAATTTAACTGTCACCAGAATCTTATGCTATTGATAACTATTCCGTTTAAGTATAAAGAAGATCCTTCTTGTACGGCTTAGTCTGCTTGCAGGCTCGATTGGTTTTTTCAGAGATATTTCCCCTCCAATAGAGTCTGCCCATCAGCGACATAAAGCCAGTGTGCCAACGTCAGCATGGCATATATTTATTCAATTAGCGTACCATAAACAAACCTAGCCAAAGAAAGCCTACTGTGTGAGTCTTGTGTACACTATTTACTAGTAGCTTGCAAGCTACAAACGAGCGGCCGGTTAATTGAATCGTACTAAAATGATTTTGAATCAGGAAAAATTGTTCCCTAAAAATGCTATTTCACTGGAATAGACTCTGGAGAATTTTAAATAATGGAATAAACATTCGAAAGAAACATAGAGTTTGACCGCTAGTACTTTGACCTTGCAATCATAGAAATGAATTGCATTGTTATTTAAATTTGTTTTCATTAACTTTGATTGAAGGGAGGGTGTGTAAGAGGAATTTGATTTTAGGATGCATCTCGAAGGAAGATCTCATGGTGGTTGTGACTTTGCAGTGCTTGGAAAATTCGAACGTGGACTTCTTGAGCTTCTTAACATGTTCTAGAGAGAGAATGTTACAGCTATTTTCACGTAACAAACTCTTTTGGCGGAGAGTTGGCTTTTTATTGTTATTAAGTCCTTGTTGAGTTAGATGTGATGGCGACGAATTGAGGCTTAAACGTGAGTTGTTTTGGTTTGTCATGTTATCCAACGGTGTCAAGGACAGTTTTGTATCACAGTCAATTTTGGATCTCGCTCGTCGTTACTAGGTTGTAAGTCCTATAAAAGCTTCCACCTTCCACGTCGGCAATTTTTATTCCTACGCTGCTCCACTGAACCTAATTACAGAAACAATTACAAGAATCCCTTGAAGATATTTATCAATCAACTGAACCAAAGAGAACAATAGAGATCAATCAAATCGGGTGGAACCACACGTGACTTATGAAAGGTTTTTTGCCTCTGATGCGTTTACACTGCAATTTCAGATTGTCTAAAAATCAAACCACATTTTTCTTTCAGTAAAAAATTGATTGCTTCGTGAAGTTTCAAACATATAGAATCATTTATCCAAAAATGTGTTTTGAACTGTTTTCGTTGTTGTTCACTAAGACAAATGACGGAGATATAAGGCAACTTAAATCAAGGGCCTGGGCAAGCGAAATAGTCTTTTGTGTTCTATTGTCTTTGATGATCTCCAGAGAGCATCAAAACACTAGGACACATGATGGCAGGCGCCAATCTTTTGTTCTATTTTTAAACTAGGCGCTATATTATATAGCCTATATTATACAGCCTATATATGCGTCATTTGTCTTTAATGGATGTCTTGTGGTTCTTACCTTGTCAGTTACGTTCCTTATAATCAATACAATCGTGTGATCCAAGTCCAGGCTGCTTTTTTTTACAATTCAGGGAATTCTGTACCTACCCTGGTCATTCCAGACCCCTCTCCCATTTTTTAGGATTATCCAGCCTTCCTTCTATCCCCCAGTCTATTTCAAACAACGGGGTAGTGGATTGCGAGGTCAAAATGCTCAGTGTGAGTCAACAAAAAGCTCTCTTCGATTACTCAAAGCTACTCAGGAAGCTGGCGACAAAGAAAATCTTTTTGATCAGCACCCAAAACATTTATTCCTTATTTTTACTTACCCCACATTTTCTTTGCTTTCCCAGTTGGCAACAAGAAGAATTTCATGTTTGGAGAGGTAGTGCTCAATGTGCACCATGTAAACATCCAGTCTGGGAGCATTCCTGAGAAAGTTACATGGTGTCTCTCATCAAATATAATCTTTGACTTGTAAATGAGGCGATAAACATCATGGAATGAGTCAAATTGTCCTTTTACCACCAATGTGATCCCAAAATCCAACTGTTGAAGAAAGTAAAAATTTTCAGATACGAATTCGCTTCTCTAATTACTGCAAATAGGAATGTTCAAAGTAGCTCAAAGAGTTCAAAGTATCTAAGCTAGGAGATAGCGCCAGAGCAATTTGAAAATAGCCTATGCAGTTTGATGTTCTTGATCTCTGTTGACAAGTAAGATTGATTAAAATGAGACTGATGTGGTTGGGCATATCTATGATGATAGCATATCACTTTCAAAAATCCTTTCCATTGGAAAATCCGTCTGAAAGCTTCTTTTGACAAGCAAAAAACCAAATGTTGTTAGCTACAGAGACTATAAAAACTTTCGAGAAGATGTTTCTCGACTTGATCGTCAGACAGAACTTGCTGACCTTCCCGTCGCAATAGAAGATTTCTGCAGAAAGCCCCTCCCGAAAACCTGCAAAAACGAGCGAAAACAGCAAGCAACATGTCCTTTTGTTCTCCTTCCTAGCAGTAATGACTCTTGGATGTGCTCATGTATTTTGTCCTCATGGGAGAACGGAATACCCGAAATACGGTATTCACACTTGGGGGAAGACTTTTCAACCCGCTAAAACGAAAGCACGTGCTAAAGCGTGCTGAAAGTCATCGCTGTGCTCAAAGGGACTCATTTTAGAAAATTGCCTACAGAATCTGAACGGAGTGACCGATTTTGTCAGAACAGTTTCTAAAAAACAATTGAACATGTTAGCTATTCAATCAGGTATAGTAAAAGATCATTGCTTGTGCATTCAGGGAGCAGTAGCCTTTCAAACGCCGGGCCTTTTTTTACTCACCGGGTAGTATTTTCATATTTTTCATTTTTCATGTTAACTTATGGTAATCCACTCAGTTAAACTGCTTTACAGGGAGCCATGCTAAAACAAAACCTAATAATATCTAACGTATACAACCCTATTTACAATAATCTAAGACAAAAAAAGGAAAGGAAAACGAGATGAGTCATAGTTTTGTTTTATAATTTCTTCGAAAGGAGCTGAATGATGCGGACGCTTTGACAACACTATCTAGATCACTCCAGACCCTAGCCCCTCTGTAAGCAAACGATTTCTGACCAGTTGATGTTCTCAATAGTGGTAATCTAAGGTCAGTTTTAGAGTTCCTTGGCTGACGCTTTGTAGCTTCAGATACCTTTTGAAATATGTTTCGCAAGTAATCAGGGGCGAGGCCATTCAGAGATTTATAGACCATCTTGCTCGTCTCAAAGTCGATCAATTCACTAATGGTAGTAGCATTGTTAGACATTTTCATCCATCCAGGTGGAAAGAGAAGGAGAGTGGCAGTTAAAATTCTTGTGCAAAGCTTTGAAAATATTCTCATATTTCTGACCAGAAAAACAGAGATGTGACCATAAACTTTTTTACAAGAAGCAAATGAAGGATCCGCAAATCCATAAAAATTTCATGAAAACTCCGCATTTCGCTTATCACTTTTTAGACAATTGGCATCCGGTAGGGATAACGACTTCCGTCGTTCCGACGAGAAATTGCTAATACCCTATTCATACTGGCAAGCTAAACCAGCTTTTTCTAGCGAGGTTACATTTCAACCGATCAAATGCATTCAATTTGTTGGACTGACCAATTAGAAAGCTCCATTCGATAACCTGGTTTAGTTTAAGCTGGTTTAGCCTGCCATTTCATTTCATTTTCATTTTTTTTTTCATTTTCATTTTGCAACCACGGTAGCCCCGTCAATCTGCATAGATTGCTTTGCAGGGGGTCGTGCAAAAATAAATATAATTTACAAATTTAAAACCTAATTTACAATCGCTGATTACAAAAAGAAAAAAGAAAAATTTCAAATGGAAACACATGAAAAAGACTATCAACCCTCTATGACTTCCTTCAGCCTCCTTTTGAAGGTAAACAGGGAGGGTGCCAGTGTGAATGGTGTATAAAATTATGTATTCCGCGACAAATTTTCTTCAAATTCCGCTGTTCCGCAAACCCTGATGACCCCTACGTTCATGCTACGCACAAGACTGAAAATAGATATAAGAATAGAGCGCGTGATAACTGGCATGTTTTTCGTAAAAAGCGTAATTTTTGCGTTAAATTACCCCATGAGACAAAAAGACATTTCTATAATCAACTCGATATTTCAAAAGTTACAGAAAACAAAAATACTTTGGGGGATGGTCAAGCCTTTTATATCAGACAAATGCTCTTCAAAATCGCGCATAACAAAATCACCTAGCCGCCGTTAGGATAATGTTTTCCCAATTCTGCTAGTGGGTGGCGAACCCGTGGTCACCGAAAAGGAATGGTTATTGGCTCTATTAACATAAATAGCTTGCTGCTTCATATCGATGAAGTCAGAGAGCTCATTAAAGATAAGGGTTTCATATACTTGCAATCAATGAGACAAAATTAGACAGGACAATTGCCGAAAACCTCGGAGTCCATGGGCTTGCCCTACTTAGGCGGGATAGGGAAAGATATAGCGGTGGGGGCGCTGTGTATGTCTGTGACTCTTTAAAACACCATAGGAGGACAGATATACCTACCAAAGCTCAGCCGTTTGTAGTAGCGGCCTGGTATATCTTAGCGGCCTGGTACATTCCACAAAGTCTTCACTGCCTCCTTATCCATGGACCTGCTGTTGTCAGACATATGACATTTTGCCCATTGGAATGATGTTTGAAGAAGCTCAAGAAGCGCGAAACAAGAAATTTAAGAAGTATCGAGAAGATTTTGCTCGCAAAGTGTCAAGAAAGAAGACAAATGAAGACCTGATGCGTCGTCTGTTATGTTCTTCAGATCCATTGATAGGCTCATTGAGAAAACAAGGCAAAACATCAATAAGAGACTCCCCAAAGCGGTCTTAGACCTTCTAGCAGAACCTGAGATGTCTCAATTTGAGATGTAGCTCATTCAACTTTTACTTATTTAACATAATGTATTTCATAATGTTTTGTCAGCTGCAAATCTTGGAAGAATATCAGCAACAGCATAACCAATACAATGTACTTATGAATGTTTGAGGAAGAAAACTTTAAAGTGAAGCTATAGATAAGCCTAGCCCATCATATATTAACTTAAATAGCAACTTAAATAGCAACTTAAATAGATTGATTAGTTGTGATATGTTCTAACTGACTTTGATGAAATAACTTAAGAGCATTTTGTGAACACTGATTATGTACCCAATATGTGAAATATCAATAAACATGTCAATATTGCAAATTGTATTTCGCTGGAAGACTTTTTCCTGCTTTAGTATTGAAGTTTTGCACCATTCTGCATCATCTTATGCCTTCAACAATTTTTGTCCAAAAAAATTGTTATCTGTCCCACTGTGCACTACAGTTAATATCTACTGTCTTTGTTTTTTTTTTATTAATTTTTTGTTTTCTTTGTTTTTGTGGGGGGGGGGGCTCTCTCTCAATTAGTTTACCTACTTAGAGAGCTCCTCCTTAATCAGTCAATCTTAAATACAATTGTGTAAAGTATTTTTACGCTCTAATTCAGAAGTATTTTTACGCTCTAATTCAGAATTTAACGCTCTAATTCAGCCCCATTTTGACTATGCAAGCAGTGCTTGGTTTCCATTATTGAATAAAAGATTAACCAAAAGAATTCAGACTGCTCAAAATAAATGTATCAGGTTTTGTTTGAATCTGAATAACAGAGCACACACAGGAATCAGAGAATTCAAAAATATAAATTGGCTCCCCACGAAAGAAAGATTTGAACAATGTACAACTGCAAAGGTTTTCAAATTTTTTGATAATTCAGCCCCATCCTACATGTCTGAGATGTTCTTACCAGTTGGCCAGAGTCGCATAACTCGTAGATCTAAAAGCAAATTGAATCAGCCTTTCCAAAAGAGTAACATAGGGCAAAATTGTCTCCCATACCTCGGACCCAAATTGTGGAACAATCTACCATCAGAACTTAAATCTGGAAAGAACATTGACAGTTTCAAACACAAGATCAAAGATAAATTCTTCAATGATCTCCAAAGTCAAGATGATAGCCCCTACATATACCATTGAAAACGCAAAATTCTCCTATGAAAATGGAATAATAATTTTTTTTTAAGAGATCCTTTTTTCCGGAACAAATTTCTTTTTATTTTATAACACCTCCGGAGGGACCATTATGGAAACAAGGTCTTATTGACCTTTTTAATGCTATCCCTGCCATTTTTAACCTGGGGTGCTTTTAAACGTCATTTTTAACTCTTTGCCTGTAAAGATCATATTCCTGTAATTAGATCACTTTCCTTTTATTAATTTATATTGTAATTTTAATTTTATGGCAAAATCATACATACAGACATACATTTTCTTTTGTTTTCAGTATATATTATTTGTTTTTAGTTCAAATTGTTATAATGTATCGTAGTTGTAGAGTTTTTTGTGTGAATTGTATTTAGGATTGATTGGCAATGAACTGAAACTTGAAACTTGAAATTCCACCAATGATCACTTAACAGATTTTGATGAAGCCCCCTCCCCCCTTAGCGGCCAAATACCGCTAAGAGATCACAGGTGGATGTTTAGACGATCCCTAAGGAAACATTGCAGCATTTTCATTTCATTTCAATTTATTCAGGAGGGAGGCCCTTCACCCTTGTGGATGATTTTCAAGGGGCCCTCCACATAAAAACTTACAATATACTGAATAAAAAAACATCTAAAATCTACTTACAATAAATATACAAAGCTAAAAAGTGAAACCTAATTTACAAAAGTAAAAGAAATGTACATTAAAACAACTTTGAGACTGGGAAACTTCTCCAAGGACCAAGCAACCGATTTAGATTCAGTTCACTAAGTGCATTATTGTATATAGAGAGCTAGATGAAAATGATCGATATTAAATAAGATGACACACACACGCAGCCCCCGTCCCCACGCCCGACCCCGCCGATCCGACAACGGAGTTCCAAAAACAGATCACCATCGCCAGTTCAGCAGAGACACCGGGCCGCGGCCAGCCACCCGACCGCAAGAAAAGTCCCTCAGTCCATTAAATATTCTGTTTGAACACAGCAATGGAGGGAGCCTGTTTAGTCTCAGCTGGGAGGCTATTCCACAATTTTGCACCTCGATACGAGAAACATTTCTGCCCATTTGCAGATATTTTCTTTGGAAGCCTCAAGTCTGTTTTCGTATTTCGAAGGCTGCGAGAGCTACAGGCAGAGTTTCTTGAGAAAAGATTGCTCATGTACCGCGGAGCAAGACCATTAATAGGCTTGTAAACCATCAGTCTAGAATCCTGGTCGACCAGCTCACGAACGGTTTTCCAACCAAGACTCCCGATGAGTGGCCTACTTGGGGCATCAAAGCCGCTCTTCGTTACAATTCTGGCAGCTCTGTTTTGAAGCTTTAGGAGCTGATCAATATCAGTTTTGCCACAACAACCCCATACAGAGTAGCAGTATCGAAAATGGGGCTCCACGATACTCGAGTAGGGTAAACCAGGGTAATTTAGGACAAGGGAAATTTGGGACACCCCTGGGGTAATTTGGGACATTGCTTAAAATTGCATAGTTATATCACTTATTGCAATCATTTATTCTTTTAAGCAAATTTTTCAACATTTGCATTGATGTTGAGTACTTTTTTGATATTTTGAAGCATTGATCTGATTATGGCTACTTTACCGTACATTTATGAAAAAGGCCATTTTTGATGAAATTGGAGTGAACTGTGGCAGATACACTATTTTCTTATCCGAATTTGCCATTAGGTTTGAATATGTATCATTTACAGGTGGAACTCAGTGCTGTCCCAAATTACCCCCATCTAGGGGCAATTTGGGACAGCATCATTTACACGCTAATATATCAGCAGCAACATGAATTACGAGAATCTTTTACTCAATATCAATTATTTACCACTCAAATGTCTATAAAAAGCTGAATTAGTCTTATTCAAATATGTAACGAAGCAGTCATACCTCAAAAATGACAAAATTGTCCCAAATTACCCCAGTTTACCAGGTTGGAAAGTTCATACTGCGCGCCGAAGAACTTTGGGGCGCACTTCATAATTTCGGTGCGCAAATGGAAAAAAATTGGTGCGCAGAGCGCATGAATTACGGGGATTCTTGCCACATGAGTCTCAACAAGAGGGGCTCTGAGTTGTGATTGGTATTTTACCTTAAAGCTGAGATGAGCCAGAAATTAAAATTTGTCCAATTGAGCGAGAGCTCGCTGAACATGATAAGATTATAAAACATTATCATAAAAATTCGGAATTGGGCCATCCCTTGCTATTTCTATCTTAATTTTGGTGCGCACATTATTTTCATTTTTGGTGCGCAAAATTTTATCAGTCTTTTGGAATTCGGTGCGCAGTTGACAAACTTTCCAACCTGGCCGGTTTACCCTACGATGTTTTCAAAGAGGCAATTGGGAGGATATTCTTTGCATGTTTTAAAAATCCGATAGCCCGATAGCTCTCGATAATTTGATGGAGACCGCTTTAATGTGTTCTTTCCAATCTAGACTATTGTCAATACGTGAATACCAAGGTATTTGGTCTAATTGACAACGTCCCAGTTCGCTACCACGAATTTTAAGATGCAATTTTTCTTTTGGTGCTTCGGTTTGGTTGCAATTAACATAGACTGTGTTTCAGCAACATTTAGCGAAAGCTTATTGCCCTTCAACCACAAGTCTAAGTGTTCCAGATCGCCACTGATAGCCTCATTCAGTTGAGAAATATCTCTTGATTTTCAGCAAAGGCTGGTGTCATCAGCATGCATGGATACAGAAGCAGGAAGACCAAATCCTTTGAGATTGGAAAAACCTACCTGGTATGATATTTTCGAATGTTCTTACCTTAAAGAGCTCTTTCCAAATTGCACCATTACCAAGGCACTCTGAATGAAGAGTGCGACATGTTTCGCTGAGGTTCAACAAAGTCTTCGCAGGCAACCAATCCAAAATAAGGCCTAACACTTCTGGGCTCAATGTTTCCAAGGAATTCCTTTCCATGGAGTCACCTGCTTTGGAAACCTTTGCCGTAGAAATAGTCGCTTCCTCTCTTTGCTCCTCTCCAAACATATCAGTACACGACATGATGTCGACAAGGCCTTTTCAATGACGTCCACACGTTCTCACTTCTTCATCAAATGAGCTCCACAGTGCCAAACCGAATTTAACCAAGACGCATATTCGTCTGGACTTTGATTTTCAGATTTCAGATTTTTCAGATTTTCATTCCCAATCAAAAGCCTAGTACATTGTTTTAAATGTATATTTAATACAGCTATTGACGGGTAGATAACAAAACAGAACAGAATATCATTAACAACAATACAAAAAAAAAATATAATAATAATAACAAAATGCAGCATTAGACAAAAGTATAAACATAATCAAAATACTGTCATGTTAGGTGACTGCTTCGCTCTATATGACGATTTTAAGCAGTTTTCAATGAATTTATTAATGGCGTGATTTAGTGGTGTATTTGTCTCATTCATTAGGTATATAAATTTGCTCTTTGTGTCCAAACAATTGAATATTGGTTTCACTGATGATATTACATCAAATAGTTCTCTCCTTTCCTCACAGTTCAAGTTACATGTCATTAGACAATGTATTTCATCCTCCATGGTATTACAAAAGGTACATATTCGTTCTTCTGGTTTTTTAGGTGGTCTAAAGTAACGCCCAATTTCGATTTCTAAGCGATGATCTGATAACCTAAATTTGCTAACGATGGTTCGCGTTATAATGTTTGCTTCGTGCATTAGGTATGATTCCATCTTTACATTATCTTTAAATAGACAGTATGTGCGCATTTTTGGTTGGTTTTTTAAACTTGTTAAAGTGTTTTGATAGCTACAATCAATAATACGTCGGTGAATAATATTTACAGTGTTCATAGGCATTGTAGACTGGTTGTGAATATTGTTTGATGGTAATAGCCATAAGTATCCTAAGCCATGTTTACTTAGAATATTGCTAAATGTAGTGGTCCAGTTGAGTTTCAAAATAATATTACTGTTGTAAACACTGCGCAGAAGTGAATTGGTATTGTTTTTGAGGATACGTATCCAATTTTTGGCAGTTGATTTGAATCCAGTAACATAGAGTTGGAGTCTACCTAGTTCACATCTACAAGCGTTATTTGAAACTGATCTTTTCACCCCTAATAAGTGTTTACAAAGTTTTATGTTCAATTTTTCAATCGGATTCATGTCACTAAATCCATGTTTGAGGCAACCCCAAAAATCTGCCCCATACAGAAGTATTGGTTTGACTAGACTATCAAATAGCTTAATTGTAAGAGTGATATTACGTCTAAATAGGTCATCTAAACAACTTTTAAGTTTAAAGTATGCTTTCAGGCCACGTTTATACAGATCATTTAGCAGTTCTTTAATATTTAGATTCGGGGTTATTAAAAAGCCAAGGTAATTAAAAGTTTTTACGGTTTCTAGTTTTTCACCTTTGAAGTGAAATGTGTTACTCTGTAGGAATTTGCCTCCTTTATTCATTACCATGCATTTTGTCTTTTTTGTATTCACCTTTAATTTATTTTCGTGACAATAATTGTTTAGATCGTTCAAAGATCGCTGTAAACCTGATTTTGATTCAGATATGATAATGATATCATCTGCCCAGAATAGCGATCCAATTGTAGTATCTCCTATTTTTGCAGGTTCACTTGAAGGTTTTCGAAAGATTTTGGGAAGATCGCTCAGAAAAGTATTGAAAATGTTTGGGCTTAGAATACATCCTTGTTTCACTCCTCTGTTAACATCAAAGAAGTGTGTTATTTTGTCTCCAATTTTTATGCAAGTTTCATCATTTTTGTACATGTTTTCAATAACCTTATAAATGTTGCCTCTTATACCTAATTTGTATAATTTTTGTAACATCAATTTTCTGGATATACTATCAAAAGCTTTCTCAAAGTCTATAAAGGCCACATATAATTTTTTGCCGTTTTTGTTGCAATAGAGGTTGATCAGTGAGTGTATAATCATTAGATTGTCAGATGTTCTATTTCCTGGAACGAAGCCGAGTTGTTCTGGCTTAATTATATCATGTGTAAAGATATGTTTACTTATTCTGTCGTTAATTATCATGTTAAACAGTTTCCCTAGGCAGGATGATAAAGCAATTCCTCTATAGTTTGTTTCTGATGATTTATCTCCCTTTTTATGCAGTGGTACTGTCATACTTTTTGTCCATTCAGAAGGAAATATCCCGTTTTCTAATAAACTGTTAAACAAATTTATGAAAATGTTTGGATATAAGTTCACAGAGGTAGATAACATCTCGTTTAAAAGTTGGTCTAGTCCAGATGCTTTACCAGTTTTTAGCTTTTTTACTGCATTATTTAGCTCATGTAAGGAGATTTTTTCCACCATCATGGTATCAACTACGTCGTCTGGATTGATATTTGTGTCAATGTCAAACTCGTCTTTGTTAAAGAGTAAGGTTTGGAACATGTTAATCCATCGTGTTGAATCGATTGAGGTAACATGATTATTTTCAGATTTTGTAGAGTTTTTAAGTTCCTCTAGGAGGCGCCAGAAAGACTTGGGGTCGTTATCAGATGTTTCCATTTTGTTTATCAATTCATTTCTGTATGATGACTTTTTCTTTCTGATCAATTTTTTGAATGTTCTTTTCTTATCGTTCAACAACGCTCGTAATGAAGAGTTTTTTGGTTCTCTGGATACAGATTTACCTAGATTTAGAATATCAGTTTTGTTCTTACTACAATCATTATCAAACCAAGCTTTATGACGAGGGAAACGATTTCGAGATGTCCCTTTTGTTTTTGCACCGCTTTGTTTGACGGCTGAAATTAATAAATTTGTGATCAGTTGTACGTTAGATGTACATAATTCTTTGTTGGAAGTTTCCAAAATCTTAGAATTTGCTTCTGCAAATAACTGCTGGGTGACTGGGCTACTTAAATTTGCAATGTATGATTCTTGTCGTTTCAAGGTCTTTTCAATAAAGGTTGTTTTCCGCTAGGAGCGGCTGTTGTAATTGCATTGTTTATTTCTAACAATGGAAGTTAGGAATCAAATGTTTTGGCCGATTTTTGCTCGTGGCCTATGGCCGGAAACCTTCAAAGCCTCATTTTCACGGACCAATCAGACGGCGAACGGCGAATAAGCGAAGAAGAGAGAAGAAAGGTGTGAAGATTTTCTAAATTTTACCTGACTTCATAAGACGCAACCAGGACAAAAAACTGCTAGAAATTTTCCAAATTTTTTTGAAGATATCTACTCGCCAGATGTTTGGGTTTCCAGGTTTGGATGCCGGTTTGAATACCTCACGGGTTGGTGGAGATAGAGCGATTCCAATCGACGAAACACGGAGAATCTTTTTGAGGCTTGTTTACGCCACTTCAAATCAGGTGATAAAACCTCTTGATAAAACCTCCTTTCAATTTCTCAACTTATTTCGCACTATGAAAACTTGTGCCATGAATGCAAAAAGTAGCATAATACAGAAATTTCCCAAGAGCATTGCCATATGTCTTGAAATGTGAGAATGGTGAGAACTAACCGTATGAGTTTACAAAGAAATCGAAGAGGCATTGAATCTTGAACCAAAGAAACTGTGGTGGAAGGACAATGGCAAGAACAATTGGATACAAAGATATTTGGCGTTCTGGGATCGTTCTTACAACAATCACTATTGTTATTGTCATTGTCTCTCGCCCAGAATTTCTATTGTTCAAGTCTTACTGTCTCATCGGTCTTGAAAAAAACAGGGCAACATTTCGTTTTCAATAGATTGCTGAGTTTGTTTTGATTTCGAGATTGACCAATCAGATTACGCTATTCTTAAAGATGGCGGCTCGCTGTAAACAAACCAAGCCTCGAAAAAGGGCTAAAACCCCTCTTTCTTTTTGCGCCACGGATTTGCCGTTTTCGAATATTTTCAAACAATGACAACGAATTTCTTAAAAATGAACTCTGATGAACACTTCCAATATGCATTTTTTCAATATTCGGCCTAAATCGAGATTAACAGGGTTTTGAAAATAACGAACAATCCATAGTTTCAGACTGTGCCTTTTCTATTACAGTTCAAAGAAATTCCAGGAAAATTACTTGAAAATCAAAACATGTCCGAAAAGATTATTTTACAAGTCAGTTCACTTTGAAATCGACAAATAAAAGTAGGTCTCTAATCCTTTTGAGTTAAAATGATGTCACAGGGGTTGATTGTTTAGTCTATCAGAAGTGTAGGCAGGAAGCGGGCCTGTTGTGATTTTATGTTAATGGTCATAGAATCAAATTATTTGGACATTTGCGACGAACTGAGATCGCAAGCGCTTGCAACATCAATGTTTCATTAAAACAAAGTTTCGAATCTAAACTGAAGACGGCTAATTGTTACAAGGATCGCTGTTACAGATCAGGATAGCGCTTGACAGCATTTCAAGGTTCTGTCTACCAGCACCCGTTGTTGCCTGTTGCCTCCGACTCGTCAAATTCATCTGGCAGTTTCATCGCTATCATCACCGTCTTCTCCTATCAAGATATCGTCGTCTTCATTCTCTTTGGGAGTCTCGGAGCCAGATTAAAATCAAGGAGTTCACTTTGATTATCATCGTTGCCATCTCGGACATCAAGAACCCAATAATTCGAAACAAATATTAGGGAAGTAGCTGAACTAGCTGATTGCTGGCAAGATGCATTCTGTGTGAAATGAGTGACCTTTTGGCCATAACCATGAACAATTATGCGGACAGGACTCATCAAATACTCTTTTCAAGATTTAAGACATTTTTCTTGAAATTTAGAAAATCTGAGACCTATAACTGCAACAGATCATGCAGTCCGATGTCCAAAAGAAGGACGGGTAAGTTCTACATTTACTTTGCTCAAAAGTTTTATGAGGAAATACACGTATTTTTTGTAAGAAACTAAGAATTTGGGCCAGTACTGAAAGCTTCTTACAATTATCAAATTTTGAAAACTCGAAGTTTCTTACGAGTTTATTAAAGGTTTGATAACGATCTTCATGTTCACTACCTGCGCCCTCATGAATATTTCAAAGCAGCGCTTTTTGAAGCTTTTCCAAAGTTTTGACACAACTAAAAGTACCTTTCGAGCAATACGATACAGGAAACGGGTGAAAATAAAGCGAAGACATGCTAAGGTTTCCTCGGTCAAAATACACATTTTTTTATAAGAAACAAAGAATTGGAGCCAGTACTGAAAATTATCGGAATTCAGTACTCAGGGTTTTTGTTACGATATGGGGGCCTTTGGCCCATGCTGAGTGTCCAAAGTGAAGAGAGCACGAACATTTCACGTGTGCACTTGGTGCCAAAAGTACTTTCGTGCAGTATTTTAACGTTACCCTATTGGTTCGGCCTAATGCCAAAACTCGATACTGTTTAGATATGATTTGATTGGTTCCTAGCTATTATTGTTCGTATATTCAAGCTTTTATTGGTTATTTTCTACATGATTAGACCATATCAGGAACTTTAGGTGTGCCTCGAGTTTGGCTATAAGGTAGCGTCCAATGACTTTTTGCTAGAGACGACCAGACATAGACGCAAGACGCAAGACCTGTCGCAGACCTCAAGCCGCCGAATTTGTCGAAGAACATAAGTTGTAGTAGTCGCCGCTAGTTAAGTTTAGGTAGCAGCCTTAATTGCCGTTTGTTGGTCATAAAATCGAGTAAAGATTCGAGTCGTTCCTGTTGCCGCCCTAAAGCCGTTGCCGAATAGTTGAGGTCGTACGTTTGATGTTTTCTATATTTTTCTGTTGAGACTGATTGTTGTAGAAGAACTCACACTCTTGTTAGACCTTTTCGAGCCGCGGTCTAACATTTTTTTCAAAGGTTCCAAAACATTCTCCATGTTCATTACCTGTTCCCTCCTGAACATTCCAAAACAAAGTTGTTTGAGGCCTTACTAATGTTTAGATTTTATTCGAGTACCTTTCAAGAAATATGATACGGGAAAGATGTAAAGATAGAGTAAAATATGCTGGGGATTTCCTTTGTGGAAATAACTAGTTTCTTAAGTTATATTTTCCCGGTAATGGAGTTTCTTAATTTTTCGGCAATCTGAAAGTTGAGTTTCTTTTTAGCAGTTTCTTTTTAAAAAAATACGTGTTGTCTTCTCCGTTTTCGGTTATAAAAGGAATCTTCCAGTCAATATGGTCTTGGACCTGCGAAATCCAAAGGAAAGTCCATTACTGACTCAACTGAATGAACGTGCAGGGAAGGAAACTGATAAAAAAGCTGGAAATGAGGTCAAGTGTAAGTCACATCACTTCTAAAACTTCTTCAAGACATAAAATAGTTACCTCCAACAAAACAATTTCAGTTTTACTTTGGGGAGCACCCTGGTGAACTCTCGTTTATGTAAGCTAATCTCAATGAACGAAATACATATTTTCTCCAGTCTTTTAATTACTTTCCTTAACTTTGACTTTTATCTCTCGCCAATTTTTTTCAAAACATTTTCATGTGTTGTTACAAAATACGTTTCTGTATCATTCTTTATCCAAATTTCAGCTTCCCATATTTCTGTGAAAATTCATTAGGGATCCCAGCAACTTACTCCGTAAACACAGGCATACTCCCCCGGCAATGTTGGGCCTAAATTAAGGCGGCCTAAGGCCTAAATTAAGGCGGCCTAAGGGCTCAGATTTTCCCGTCAAAACTTTTTCTCTTCTGGGAAGAGCTGAGCTGAACAGTAAGGAGGTATGTGAAGAATGAAAAACACACTTTGATTCTTGAAGCAAAAAGTTCTCGAGTCCCCTTTTCCAAACTACCCTGGCCTCCAGAGCCTAAAAAAGAAAAAGAAAGAGGAAATTTCATCTCTGTTTTTCTTTATCTTTAAATTTTTATTAGGCTTTGGTACCCAGGGTATGTCCAAACCCCTTTTTGCAAAATGCTAGATAAAAATTCCCTGTTTCCACATGTAGTTACAAGCTATTTGACCTTTTGTGGACTCCTTGACAAGTTGATTAAAAAAGTAAATTTTAGTTGTCAATTTCAAAGTCGTATGGCATGTGAAACGATGTTTTTTGGGCATGTTTTGATTTCCAAGCAATTTCCTTGCAGTTTTATCGAACTGAAAAAGAAAGGGCACAGTCTGAAACTATGCGATTTTTCGTTATTTTAAAAACCCTGTTAATCTTGATTCAGGCCGAGTATCGAGAAAATGCACATTGGAAGTGTTCATCAGAGTTCATTTTTAAGAAATTCGTTGTAATTGTTTGAAAATATTGGAAAGCGGCAAATCCGTGGCACAAAAAGAAAGAGGGGTTTTAGCCCTTTTTCGAGGCTTGGTTTGTTTACAGCGAGCCGCCATCTTTAAAAATAGCGTGATCTGATTGGTCAATCTCGACATCAAAACAAACTCAGCGCTCTATTGAAAACGAAATGTTGCCCTGTTTGTCTTGAAAAGGCCATAACTCCTAGAAACCATGTGTTATTTTAACTGGCATCCAAACCTTGATCCCCAAACATCTGGCGAGCAGATATCTTCCAAAAAATTCGGAAAATTTCCAGCTGTTTTTTGTCCTGGTTGCGTTTTATGAAGGTAGGTAAAATTTAGAAAAATTTTCACACATTTCTTCTGTCTTCTTCGCTTATTCGCCGTCTGATTGGTCCGTGAAAATGAGGCTTTGAAGGTTTCCGGCCATGGGCCACGAGCAAACATCCGCTAAAACATATGATTCCCATCTTTAAAGGGTCTGTTTCATCCAGCATTCCTTGCACGTGTCGTCTCTTGGCTAACCTTTGTTTGTCGCCATTTTCATGGGCCATGAAAATGGCGACAACAAAGGCAAACCAAGAGACGACACGTGCAAGGCATGCTGGATGAAACAGACCCTTTAACAATGGTCACTTCTTGTCGCTCCTCGTATTTGAAAGTCGGATTGATTTGAACTTTTCCGCCGCGTAGCCCTGTCCACAAGTTGCTCGAAATTTCTCGAAAAGTTGCTCAAAATTTCCTGAAAAGTTGCTCAAAAAGTTGCCACTTTTTCAAAAAGTTGCCCAAAAGTTGCTCATTTATTGTCATTTTTTACGGTCTTATGCTATAAACATATGAATAACTGAGATCTATGAATACCATTAACGGCACCAAAGATGCTCTTTGTTTCACCTGCAGCAGTTTCTTGGAAGTGTTGTGTATTGTAGCTCACTGAAACTTTCCAGATCTCTAACTTTTAATCGTGCTTCAGCGAAATCAACGAAAGAGCGTCCATAAAACGCGCATATAAAACCGTCGGCTATATTTACATATGTACATCGAAAACCTCTGCACCTGCATTCGAATAGTTCAACGATATAACGAGTCTCAGTTCTATTATTAATGTTTTCTCCTTCTCTCTGTCTCTAACGATTCTAACGATTCTAACGATTCTAACGATTCTAACGATCTCAACTCGATTCGGTATCCGTTCACTCTCAATCTCTCGAAGTCTCAACTAATTAATGTGTGTCTCTCAAAAATCGTCACGTGACTTAATAACTACGTCATTTTCACAACACTCTCCGGCCACCCCAATGAGTGGCTCGGCCAATCAACGTTATAACTATTTAAGTCAAGCAAAGGAAAAGAAAGTAAATGGTCACTTACAGTTTTCCTTGGATTAATCCCACCTCGTGATCTGGAACGAATGTGATTTCTGGTTCTACATCGTTCATCTCAGCATTGTAAACGTCTTCTTCTTCGTTCTCGTTTAATTCGACAGGATACAGTTTCCTCAATGGTCTCCTGAACAATGTGCTCTTTTGTCCTCCTTGATGAACTCTCACGACTGCACATCTGATTTGTCCATCCTTTCCTTGTAATAATCGCTCGACTCTTCCCATCCTCCAACCTTGACGGGGTAATTTCTCTTCGAATATTGTAACGACGTCTCCAACGCTTACTTTCTCTCCACTCTTTGGTTTCTTTGTATTCTGATGTTCACGCAGCTCTGTCAAATACTCTCTTCTGAATCTCGATCGAAAATGGTTTAAAACTGTATGTAAATGCTTGGCTCTTCTTGTGACGTCAGCATGTTTCATATCTTTGAAACCTGGAAATTCCACTGGATTAGGTCTGTCCAGGATCCTGCGCCCGATCATAAGATGCGCAGGGGTCAGCGGTTCCCCGAGCTCTTCATTCCCATAAGTTAACGGACGCGAATTTAGTACTCCTTCAACTTCAGTCAATATCGTTACGAATTCCTCGTAAGTGAGTTTCGCGTTTCGAAGTGTCTTTTTCAAGCACCTCTTCACAGAACGAACTAAACGCTCAAAAAATCCTCCTGCTTCCGGAGAACGTTCTATATTGAAGCGCCAGTCGATGTTAAATTTCCTCAAATAGTTTCTCAGACTCTTATCCTTGAAAGACTTGCCATTGTCGCTTATTACTAGGTTGGGCACACCCCTCCTAGACTGAAATCTACTCAACCCTCGTTTCAAAGACTCTGCACCTAAATCTGGCACCAACTCTAAATGTATTCCCCTGGTACTTGCACATGTAATCAACAAGATGTAAGCTTTGTATGTGTTTTGATCTGTTCCATAAATATTTTTGACATAGACTGGACCTGCATAGTCTATTCCGATGTTCGAAAATGCGTGTTCATCGCTTAATCGAAACCCCGGTAAAGGGGGTGGTTTGGGAATCTCGTAACCCTTTCCCTCAAATCTCCGACATGTTGTGCATTTACTCAAATATTTTCGAACTGTTTGTCTCCCCTGCACAACCCAGTATTGTGTTCGTAGCTGCGAAAGTGTTTCTCTAACTCCATTATGTTTTACAATTTCATGCGCATTGCTAATCAATAATCTCGTAAATTCGCTTTCTCTCGACAAAAGAATTGGATGTTTTGTCTCGAAGGGTAAAGGAGCATTTTCAAGTCTGCCCCCGCAACGCAAAATACCCTGTTCGTCTTCAAAAACCCCTAAATTATGCTTCAGATTCTCGAAATTCTTGTCCCTCTTTATGGACAACTGATCAGTTTTGATAAACAAATTTCTCGCTTCGTTTATTTCTTCAATTTCAAGATCGTCTGTTTTTCGTTCTCGATTAGCAATCTTCCTGCGAATGTTATTTACAAATCTCATCACGTATGCGGTAACTCTCAAAAGTTTGTCAATGTTGCTATATTTACACGGATCAATCAACTCTCTGGCATCAATTTGCGCGATAGCATCAACTCTCAAAATCTCAGTTTCTTCAATACCAACGTTTTCGCTATCAATGTCCGATAATTTCTCGCTGTCCGGTTTCTCAAATTTTTTATTGTTAGGCCAGTTTTTTGGATTTTCCTTCAGAAATTCTGGACCTTCCCACCATTTTTTCGAATTCTTCAAAACAGACCCTTTTACCCCCCTGGAAACTAAGTCTGCAGGGTTCTCTTTAGTGGGGCAATATCTCCATCTGATAGTGGGAACAAGTTTCCTAATCTCATTTACTCGGTTTTGTACGAACTGTTTTTGAATTTTCTCTGTTTTCAAAATCTGATGAATGGCGATTTCTGAATCTGACCAGGCAAATATGTTTTGAATCTTCACTGAACTCTCAATGGCTCTTTGTACGTTCGAAATGAGCCTCGCTAAAGTGTGTGCTGCCAAAAGTTCTAATTTAGGAATTGTTGTTGAATCAATTGGGGCTACTTTAGACTTTGCAGCCACCAAAGAAACTCGGCATTCCCCTGACTTCAAACGATAAACAATATAAACGCAGGCACCATAGGCTGTAACTGATGCGTCCGAAAACCCGTGCAGCTCGACTGACTCTATAGAGTCTGCAGGGATGTTTTTGCTCAAATAAGATCTGTCTATCTGAATGCAGCCCCCTGATTTCAAATCTGATATTATTCTTCGAAACTCTGATTTATTTTCCTCGCTAACAGGGCTGTCCCAGTTGGTTTTCTCTTTACAAACTTTCTGAAAAAGAACTTTCAGTGCAATAACGGCAGGACTAAGCACACCTAACGGATCAAAAATCTTGGCTGTGGTACTTAAAATGGTGCGCTTTGTGATTTCCTCTGAATCAAAATCTTTCAAGATTTCTGCAAAATCGAAGCATAATTTGTCGGTATCTTTGTTCCAAGATAAGCCCAAAACTTTTTCCTTAGGGCCCGTTTCTTGCCCCTCATAAAGACTTGACGTTTGCCCGGTATGTGTAATTTTCACCTTTTTGTCATCGCAATTTGGACCTTGTTGTGTGTTCTCACCACAAACGCTTTTTTCTTCCTCGGTTTTGATCTTTGCAGCCAATTCATTCGAATTCGATTTCCATTTTCTCATATTGAAACCCGCTTCCCGAAAACATTGCTTCAAACTTTGAAACTGGGCAAAAGCCTCGTCTTCAGAATCAAAGCTAGACACATAATCATCACAATACAATGACTGAATAACATTCTCAACAAATTCACTGTTAGCCTCTTCATATTTAGTAAGGTGGTGACGTATCGTTGCATTAAGTAAATACGGGCTGGATATGACCCCGAAACAGGCTCTGGTAAACCTGAAGACCTCAACTTTCGGTTCCAGACTCCCAACATCGTCCACCCACAGAAACCTCAAAAAATCTCGTTGCTCTGGGCTTATGCTCACGTTCAGAAAAGCTTTCTCTATGTCCGAAATCAAAACAACTTTCTTCAAACGAAACCTCAACAATATGTCCATTAACATTGGCAATAAAGATGGCCCTGCCTCAAGACATTCATTCAAACTCGGTCCCTCTCTTTTGGCAGAGGCATCAAATACAATTCTAAGTTTAGTCGTGTCCCTTTCTTCTTTAATCACAGCTTTGTGACTCAAATAATGCACATTTCCTACTTCAGTTGGCGACCTTATATCAACCTTCTCAATAATGCCTGATTGTAATTGCTCTTTAATTACGTTATCATATTCTTTAGCTACCTTTGGGTTTTCTTTCAAACGCTTCACTAAAGAATTTAATCGAGTTTTTGCGATGGAAAAATTATCAGGCAAAACTGGGTGTTCCTCCTTAAACGGCATTTTCACTTCATATCTCCCATTTTCAAAAACAATTTCCGACTCGAATTTCTTTTGAACCGTGTCCGGTTCTGATTCCTGACAACCTACCGATTCAACCTCCCAGAACTTTTTCACTGCATTCAAAAGAGGGTCCGCCTCCCTATCTTCTACAACTACACTATCAAACCTCAATACATGTGACATTTCTACCAGGGGCGGATCCAGCGCAAATGGTGACTGGTGCTCTTGTCGCGCGGAGCGCGATAAGAACGGGGGTCCGGGGGCGGAGCCCCCGGAAAATTTTTTGGGCCACGCCCTTTTTTTGGTGGGAAACGCCCTTTTTTCGATGGGAACCGCCCTTTTAGGCCAAAGGCAACTCCCTTTCTGACTAGAAGTTTACAGTATATTTACAAGCGTTAATTGCTTGCGAATATGGAGATATCTAATTGCCTATCAGTCTCACGATCTCACAACTTTGTAGATTAACGGAAAATCCTATTTTAGAAACGCGTTAACCATCAGCAATAAAAAGCTTAAAATCTAAATATCTAAATCATCACCGACGCCACAATTACGTCTATTGTTCAGTAAACGAGAAGATTTTTAAAAAATCCGGTTAATGTTCATGATACATCGCTTTACGTTTTGCCAAATAAAGATACCAAGTTCTCTACAAAAGTCGAATCTTGAATACACGGACAACTTTTTAATTCTGTAAAGTCAATAAATTGATTGAGGGCCGCGTCTCCCACCCTTTGTTAAGAACATTACAAATGAGTCTAACCTATACATGGTATACCTAGCAACTTATGAGTGAGGTGCAAGTGTAATGTTTCAAACTATCTCAAGCGTGGAATGGTGATTACAAGGGGCTGCATCTCAGTGATCTTCGAATGCAGAGTTCTCAACAGGCCAGCCAAACAATGGGATGACTTTTGGGAGGACGAAATATTGCAAATAGCTGGTTTTGATTAGTTTTAATCAACTATATATTCACCAAACATAACTAATGGTATGATGTATGATCTGATATGGATCAAACAGAACTTTGCTTTGTGCATAGGCTATCGGAGCTTTTCATTCGCCCGCATCCTATTAAATTGTCTACGTTCATCTAGAATTGCAACAGACCTCTTGATTTATTGGTAAGCCAAGATACGACCAAACATAAACAAAGGCATTTGAATTCCTCACCAAGCAGTGCTCTTTTCAACAAGATTACAATTTCTTGCAATCATCCCATCAAAATATGAACGAAAATAGAAATCAACGAAAACATCAGTTGAACTTCGATGTTGCTTTTACTTTTAGAGACCAGCTTTAATCTCACATATTGCCTAGATATCAACAAGTGATGTCAACCAGAAAATTAGAGTACCTCGGTATCGATTGGTAATAAGAATAGTAAATATATACAAGTCGAGCAATCTTGTTACCAAAGGTCGTTTTCGAGTCATGAATTTACAGGTGGATCAGAATGAAGAATGTCAACGAGCTTCATCCTTCTCGGATGTTCTAGTGCAAATCGCTCAATAACATCGGTCGTTTCAAGTGTGACTTCTCGATGAACGTGAAGCATTGCCAGCCCATTCAAACGATTTTGTCCCATAGTATTTCGAAGAAAAGTCTTGAGCCTTCTTAATACGGAAATAGATCTCTCACAAGAACACGAAGTCACTGGAATAGTTGCAGCAATTTGCAATGCAACGAAAATATTAGGGAAAATGAGCTTATCGATGCATGGAAGAAGCATTCCTAAAGTTGTAGGAATCGTTCTCTGAAACAACTTCCAATAATTTTCCCATGACTTCAATTCGGTTTTGAGAAATCTTGGCTCAGGAAGATCACCCTCGTACAATGACAGAAATCTCGAAAACTTTTCCATCCAGGTAGGATCTGACAAAACAGTCGAAGGTAACGCATAGAATGCATCCAGAATTGCAACATTTCTTTGGGAAAACCGGGTTTGGATCTGGCTAGAAAGATGGTCTAAGAATGGTATCGTGATCACACGTCGATAGTATTCAGAAGGTGAGTCTGACGGTGTATTGGCACGATGTGCTTGAATTCCAGCTGTCCTTGGCCTGGAAGGAACAGTTCCTACGCTATCAGCGAGCCTTACGGCCTCGTCATACCATTCATCGTGCGACTCAGTTATCTCATTTCGCGTTCTCTGTAACATTGAATACATCAATGTTACCATCTCTACTGCAGCGATGACATCCAAAGTAGGTGACTGAAGTTCTTTCGTCAACGGTAAAGTAATCTCCAAAAGGCGAGAAACGATCACAAGACAGACAATGAACTCGAAGGAGACGGTACCATAGAACAAACCATTCGCATCTTTTATCGATTCACTATTCCAGGACCCACCCTCGTTATTCTTTATCGACTCAAGGGAATCAACAACAGCAATGAACACCTGTATGAACACGGACAAACCATCAATCCTTGCTACCCAGCGAGTCCGGCAAACATCGATCAAAGCCTTATGATCAGCTGATGGCAAAAGAAGGTGAATTTTCTCTGACAACAGTGCAAAGCGCTTTGGATGAACATTGAAAAATTCACTTACCACACGAACATGTCCCATCATGTTGCGAACTAACTGGATAGCACATGCAGAGGCAACACAAAGATTCAAGACGTGGGATTTGCAATGAACATACAAAGCTTGCGGGTACTGGCGCTGTATCAAAGTGGAAGCCCCGTTGCATTTGCCAGCCATATTGCCTGCACCATCGTATCCTTGGCCACGACAAAAACGGAGATCAAGACCTAAATCTTTGATAGATTTCATAATCATATTTGCAATTTCCCTTCCTGTCAAGCCTTCGTTGCAATGGAAGAACCCAAGAAAAGCCTCCCGTATCATTGCTGATTTATCAACAAAGCGAAGCACGATTGCCATCTGCTCTAAGTTGCTGATGTCAGCTGCTTCATCAGCAAGAATGGAGAAATATTTTGCTTCCTTCAGCTCATTTATAATTTTCTCCGTGATCATTAGACCACATATCCGAACTATTTCGTTCTGAGTGGTCTTTGACCGATAGGTTGCAGATCGCTTGGCATGTTTGATGTGTTCTTCAAACAATTTGTTATTTCCACACTTAACGAGGTAGCTCAAGATTGCTTGAAGATTGCCACAGTTGTTAGCAGGATCATCAAAATACTTTGAGTCATCACGATGACCTCTTAGAGCAATGTTTTGTCTCCCACACAATATAATAGCCTCCACAATTGGCACTAGCTTTGCTCTGTTCACCTCAACCTGTCTTGAAACAACTGAATCAAGCTGTACATCAACAGACTTTGATTTGTCATGAATAAAAGCACGAAATTGAGCTGACCGTAGCGTAGCTGTTTCATGAACCTGGGACTTTGTTGCATGGTCCTTCAATCGTTGAAGAGCTTTAGACCAGTCAGTTAGGGGAGTTTTGAAGAGATGTGAAAGCTTTGAAGCATTATGGGTGCTTTCCCCACCAAATGCTACACAGTTTAAGCAGAAGGCACCATCTAATTCTCTGGAATACACAAGCCATGGAAACCTGTCAAACCACTTGTACTGAAACTTTCTACCAGAAGGATTAGAAGGGAAGCAGTAAGTAGGGCCTGGCTTCCAAACATTTGTGAGCAGTAAATGTTTTTTATCATCAGAAAATGTGGAAATTGATTTATAGAACTTTCCTATATCATTCACTGGACTCTCAACCACTGGACTATCAACTTCTTGATTCAAAGGCACCATGTTTTTATCAGATGTGCTTGCGGACCCAAGTTCTGATGCACTTGCAGCATTCTGAAGATGAGGTTGCAAAGGGACAGTTTCAAAATCTTTAACAGCTGTCTCCTGAACACTTTCCAGAGAAGCAGTTGTGCTGGCAAGTGGGACAGATTTTTCCTTGGCTGGTTGGCTGCATTTCTTAAACATTGTGTTGATTTTGACTTGGTGTTTTGCTGATTGCAAGATCAATGGTTTGCTATGTCTGATAGAGGGAGCATTTGATGAAGAAGGAATTTCATCAACGTTGATGACCTTAGGAGCAATAAAGGGTATTGCTTTGAGTTTTGGGCCTTTAGGTTGGTTTGGAACTGGTTCAGCTGCTTTCCTTTTTCTTCTGCTTGTCATTTTTGTTGCAGCTGTTAGTCTGCCAGGGGGAAACAGGGGAACAAAATGGTCCTTCCTCTCTGGGATGATCTTGGTGTACAAATACTCAATAGGCACACTGGCACATTGAAGCAGATGAATTTTCTCATCATTGTGGGAGATACTTTCTCTTGGCATGATACAGCCATTGCGAATCAGCTCACATTTTCTCAAATCCTCATCACCATTTCGGTTATCATTGACTATTGGGAAGTATGATTCAATAGGCTGTCCAATAACTGTTGACAGGGCAAGCAAACACAGAAAAGAGGAATACCGGGCATCAGACACATTAATCTGAGCTTCCTCACAAACTGCAGAGGAATAGTCACCAATGGCATAATTATCAAATGCTTCAAATGTCAGGGAGTTCACAAATGATGATTTTTTACTGACTTTCCCAGACTTCTCAAGATCTTCAAAGTGTGGATGATCAGCATAGTAGCTTGGATTCATGAACAGCTCTATGCATGTCAAGGCTCTAAGACAATTTGCCAAAGACTCATCTCCAATCAAAGCAATCGAACAAGCATTATACAAACAATTGCCATTTCCAGAAGCTCTACAAAATCAAAAGTATCCTGAGCAAGACTTGCAAACCAACAAATGAAGAAAGAATCTTGACACATTAACCACACCAGAAGCAAGAGATCATTTTATAGTAATGTGATAGAATGCATGGAGCTGATTTTTGCTCAGTAAAAGATAAAAACCTTATACAGTTATCTAGTCTGTGATTTTAACCTCTTTGACACATTCTGCTCCGAACCGGACATCCTGTTTTTCAACACCACCTAAATTCCAACTGAATTCAGTTTCAAATTATTTCAGTTCTGTATTCAAAATTTTATCATTTCATCACACACCCATTTATGGAAAAACTGGCTTTTAAGAAACTAGTATTAGGATGAACAAAAAGCTAAGAAACTCTCAACTTGTATATGTTTGAGAAGCACTAAGAAACTTTCGGAAGTAAGATTCATGAAAATTTTGGCAAAGTTGTTTTTGAAACTTGCTTTGAGATATATTCACTTTTACTCATGTTTTGAGCACAATGAATCTCAAATATTCAGCTTTGTGTCAGAAAACCAAGTGGCAGTGGCAGAAATGAAATGCATTCAACTATTTTAAACAGAAGAAACTCAATGAAATTTTATATGAAAAAATGGAAACTTTCATAAGAAATAAAGGGCCCGTTCATATGGAGGCTAGCAAGCCCACTTACCTGGCTGGAACTCGTTGTCCAAATCTCACCTACTGGTGTATTGGCGAGATCAAATTTCCCCCATATGAAAACTCCATCCCAGTTACTAAGATGAAAATGTTGCTATTGCCCATGCATTGCTTATCTAAAGAATGAGTTGGTGTCTCATTTTTGATACGTGTCAAATTTCTGTCTTGGCTAGAAGGCATGAACTTCTCCATATGAATAAAAGATGAAAACCATCTAGCCCACCAGGCCAGCTTGGTAAGCATATGAACAGGGCCTAAGAAACTTTCAGTGCTATGGGCTAAAATCCAAATTTTAGACACAAAACTTGTGCTGTTGGTGTTTTTATGAAAGTTCTCTTTTAAAATAGAGCACTACTGCACAACACTTTACTACTGTACAAGGAAATAGTATTACTACAGAGCCTGAAATCTGATAAAATATCTTAAAATTGTTGTAGCCCTTACAATTTCAATTTCCTCTCTTCAGGCAGGAAGACTTGCACACAAAACACCCACTGGCCCCTCTATTCTAGCTTTTAAACTGTTTATCGAGATTTCAATGCATTAAAGAATGTTGAGCATTTTACTAGAGAAGGCTGGCCAGGGCCTTCTCTTTTTGAAAGACGACTTTAGAAACAGCCAAACAGACAAGACCAATAATGACAGAGTTTCATGAACTGTTTCATGGCGTATCAAATTCGAATCGCTTTAATCTAGGTAGCTGGAGACTCACCGAACCGGCTGCAAATCATTTGCTCTTCCCCTCTGACTCTCAGGAAATTGCAGTGCCGCGAAATCACATCTTTGTAACTTTGGTGGCTCCTTTCCACAACTCTTCTTCTCCCTTCTCTGATATTCGAGGTGCTCTGTGGCTTTCTCTTGTAACCCCAGAATGGCCTTTTCTTTCTCTTCCTCCTTCGACGATTTGCTATTAAGGATTGATTCTAATTCGGCTCGAAAGTTGGACATTATTTTGACAGACACAACGAAGAAACTAACTTAGGCCACAGCAAACGATGATTGCACTTCCCGCGCAAAACCGTTCCAGGTCTGAATGTACCCCCCCGTACAGACTCATGTTGCCAGAAAGATTTTTGAATCTGACTAGGGCTCCCGCCAAAATTGAGCTCCAGTCGTCTCGATCATCCATTGGTTAGAGTGATATTTTCAAAAGTGACTGGGGCTCCCGCCTGAAATGCTCGGAAGCAGATTGGCTGACACAAAATAATTTCAAATGTGACTGGGGCTCCCGCGAAAACCAAAATGAATCATGACGCGCAACAGGTCATGTGACTCACAAAAGGCCTCAGAATGAAGTCGAGTCCAATCAAGCGGGGGGTTGTCTTGACTTTACTTTCCTTTCAATCTTGTGCACAGTGATTGGCTCCTGGCAGCTCTGATATCATTCGGAAACAGGGGGTCGTGGACCATCCGCTGCCAAAATTTCGCTGCCAAAATTTCTCGACAGAAGATTTCGTTGCGCAATTTCCTTGGAAACATGGGTGCGTTGTTGAATTCAATTCAAGATTTTATTTTTGGGATAGAATCAACCATTCAAAAACTTATGAAAACAAGATCCATTTAATTGTGAACTTCTGAACCTTGGCACTCAAAGTTCGTAAGCACTTGAAAATCTGACTGGTGCTCAAGCACCGAAAGCACCAGTGTGGATCCGCCCCTGTCTACATTTCTAGGACCGACTCCTTCGACTTGCCCAGAAACAACCCATCCAAGCTTCGTGCGCACAGCAACCGGACCATTCATTTCTCCTCTGATTATGTCGTCATCTACTAGTAACCAAAAATTGTCACTTCCTATCAGCAGCTCACATGGTTGATCCGGATTCAATTCATCTCCCTCTGTGTAATCCGCAAGTTGTAGTCCTTTCAAGTGTTCATATCTTTCAACGGCTATTCCCATGATTTGATTTGTTACTGGCGAGCAAATATGTGGCACCACATAGGCGTTGATGTAAATTTCCATGTCATCAACCGACCTCAAGGCAATCTGCACGATTTCTGCTTCTTTGACGCGCGGCCTCTCATCCCCAAATACTTTAATTAACAATCGATCTTTTCCAATGACTTTCAAATTTAAGGATTCTTTTACACGTTGGCTCACGTACGTTTTCTGGCTTCCTGAGTCAAATAATACTCGAATGTTTTCAGATTTCCTTTCTTCTCCTGGACAGCTGACTTTTGCACGCGCGGTTTGTAACAAGATTGAATTCTGACTGGACACATGCAGATTGGTTGTCGTCTGCGTCTCCGCCTGTACTTTCGATGCGGTCTGGTTCTGTCTCTTCGGCTGTGATGCTACTTCTTTCTTGTCGCTTTGCTTGGAATATGAATCGCAAATGGTTGTGTGGTGTCTTCCTTTGCATTTGTAACAATAAATCTGCGATCGACAGTCGCGGGCTAAATGTCCGCTTCTCAAACAAATGTAACATTTTCCTTTTCTGCGTAAAATCTCTCGACGGGCGTTATGGTCCGTTACAATTTCACAGTTACGTGAATAATGTTCGTTTGCACAAAATGCACAAGTTATTCTGAAGCTTCTTGAGTTTCCAGCTGTATCAGAATATAGCGCGGCCGTTGTTGCGTGACTTTGTCTCGCGAAGGACCTCGTAGGGGGCGTGTTTATGGCGGCCGTGTTATGATTTTCTTCTTTATTTTCCAATGCAAAACGGCACTTTTCTCTAACTTGCAATTCCTCGCGAAAAATGTTCAACAGGGATCGTAAATCCCAGCTATCTGGTAATTTCCTCGTGATCAATATACGTAGTTCTTCGGGTAACTTCTTCAAAATTTCAGGAGTCAAGATCGCTTCATATGTCTCCGTTTGTACGCCAATAGCTTCCAGACTTCTTACATTTGTTTCTAGTTTATCGAAGAGTTCTCTCAGTCCGTTGATATCCGTTATATTCTGAACAGGCTTGATTTCTTTAAATTTGTTCATATGTCCTGACACAATAACTTGGCGATCTCCAAATCTCTCCTCTAATTGTCTTACGGCTCTTTCGTAATTTTCATTCGTTGCTTGAAATCCGTCGATAGCTCTCGCAGCATTTCCATATAAGTACGATTTCAAGTAATTTAATTTCTGAACGTTTTCTAGATCCGTGTTGTTATCTATAGCTGAAGCAAATGCGTCCCAGAATGCTTTCCATTCCGTTGGGTTACCTCCAAATTTCTTTAATTGCAAAAATGGCAATTTTATGGTTGTTTGTTTATGCGTTTCTGGCAATTGGCGCGTCTCCGTTCTGATTTGCTTTGTTTTCGATTCTATCCGCGTTATCAGTATGCGATGTTGTACCGCAAAGTCGTTGCTTTCGATTATATCTTTTTCGATATCTTTCTCCTCTAAATATTCTAATATCTCAACGTCTAAATTCTTTAATTCTGTTAATTGTTCCTTTAATATTTGGCCATTCGATATAACTTCGTCTCTCAAGTTCGTCTCATATTGAGAAAGTAAGTCTTCCGATTTCGTTGCGATCTTGCGTATGCTCTCTCTCAGTCCATTTCTTATATTCAGCTTTCGCTTCAACGTAGTCGACATCTCGAAGTTCTCTCTTCAAATTCGTTCCCGGGTTAAAGGCACCATGTTGTGTATTGTAGCTCACTGAAACTTTCCAGATCTCTAACTTTTAATCGTGCTTCAGCGAAATCAACGAAAGAGCGTCCATAAAACGCGCATATAAAACCGTCGGCTATATTTACATATGTACATCGAAAACCTCTGCACCTGCATTCGAATAGTTCAACGATATAACGAGTCTCAGTTCTATTATTAATGTTTTCTCCTTCTCTCTGTCTCTAACGATTCTAACGATTCTAACGATTCTAACGATTCTAACGATCTCAACTCGATTCGGTATCCGTTCACTCTCAATCTCTCGAAGTCTCAACTAATTAATGTGTGTCTCTCAAAAATCGTCACGTGACTTAATAACTACGTCATTTTCACAACAGGAAGTTTGAGCCTTTCACGCTAGTATTATTGGGTTCATCTGACACATCTTCAGAATTTTAGCAAGAGTCATTTGTTGATGATAAACAACAACAACAAAAACAATAATAATAATAATCATGATCATCATCATCATGATCATCATCATGATCATCATCATGATCATCATCATCATCATCATCATAATTGTCATCATCGTCAGAAATCGCTAATTTCAAAGACCAGCTCTTCACAAATCAAGGCGTTGAATCCCAGCCTGACCAGAAAACACATGCTTTACATGTCTAATTTTCAAAACTGTTACAAAGGATAAACAAAATATCATTGAAATTCTTGTAATATTGCTAAAATGAGGGCAAGTTGCTCAATGTTTCAAAAGTTGCCAAAATTCCTAAAAGTTGCCGAAAAGACTGCAAGTTGCCCGAAAGTTGCCGAGCAACTTGTGGACAGGGCTACCGCCGCGTCCTATGGCGCCAACCAATCAAATCGCTCGAAAGCTCTATAATGATGATAATAATAATAATAATAATAATAATAATAATAATAATAATAATCAATTTCTTTAAAGTTGGCTAGTACATAGCTAAGAATAGCAAAAACACTTGTTGTGAAAATGACGTAGTTATTAAGTCACGTGACGATTTTTGAGAGACACACAATAATTAGTTGAGACTTCGAGAGATTGAGAGTGGACGGATACCGAATCGAGTTGAGATCGTTAGAATTGTTAGAATCGTTAGAATCGTTAGAGACAGAGAGAAGGAGAAAACAATAGTAATAGAACTGAGACTCGTTTTAACGTTGAACTATTCGAATGCAGGTGCAGATGTTTTCGATGTACATATGTAAATATAGCTGACGGTTTTATATGCGCGTTTTATGGACGCTCTTTCGTTGATTTCGCTGAAGCACGATTAAAAATTAGAGTTCTGGAAAGTTTCAGTGAGCTACAATACACAACATGGTGCCGTGACCCGGGAACGAATTTAAAGAGAACTTCGAGATGTCGACTACGTTGAAACGAAAGCTGAATATAAGAAATGGACTGAGAGAGAGCATACGCAAGATCGCAACGAAATCGCAAGACTTACTTTCTCAATATGAGACGAACTTGAGAGACGAAGTTATATCGAATGGCCAAATATTAAAGGAACAATTAGCAGAATTAAAGAATTTAGACTTTGAGATATTAGAATATTTAGAGGAGAAAGATATCGAAGAGGACATAATCGAAAGCAAAGACTTTGCGGTACAACATCGCATACTGATAACGCGGATAGAATCGAAAACAAAGCAAATCAGAACGGAGACGCGCCAATTGCCAGAAACGCATAAACAAACAACCATAAAATAGCCATTTTTGCAATTAAAGAAATTTGGAGGTAACCCAACGGAATGGAAAGCATTCTGGGACGCTTTGCTTCAGCTATAGATAACAACACGGATCTAGAAAACGTTCAGAAATTGAATTACTTGAAATCGTACTTATATGGAAACGCTGCGAGAGCTATCGACGGATTTCAAGCAACGAATGAAAATTACGAAAAAGCTGTAAGACAATTAGAAGAGAGATTTGGAGATCGCCAAGTCATTGTGTCAGGACATATGAACAAATTTAAAGAAATTAAGCCTGTTCAGAATATAACGGATATCAACGGACTGAGAGAACTTTTCGATAAACTAGAAACAAATGTAAGAAGTCTGGAAGCTATTGGCGTACAAACGGAAACGTATGAAGCGATCTTAACTCCCGAAATTTTGAAGAAGTTACCCGAAGAACTACGTATATTGATCACGAGGAAATTACCAGATAGCTGGGATTTACGATCCCTGTTGAACATTTTTCGAGAGGAATTGCAAGTTAGAGAAAAGTGCCGTTTTGCATTGGAAAATACAGAAGAAAATCATAACACGGCCGCCATAAACACGCCCCTTACGAGATCCTACGCGAGACAAAGTCACGCAACAACGGCCGCGCTATATTCTGATACAGCTGGAAACTCAAGAAGCTTCAGAATAACTTGTGCATTTTGTGCAAACGAACATTATTCACGAAACTGTGAAGTTGTAACAGACCACAATGCCCGTCGCGAGATTTTACGCAAGAAAGGAAAATGTTACATTTGTTTGAGAAGCGGACATTTAGCCCGCGACTGTCGATCGCAGATTTATTGTTACAAATGCAAGGGAAGACACCACACAACCATTTGCGATTCATATTCCAAGCAAAGCGACAAGAAGGAAGTAACACCACAGCCGAAGAGTCACAACCAGACCGCATCGAAAGTACAGGCGGAGACGCAGACGACAACCAATCTGCATGTGTCCAGTCAGAATTCAATCTTGTTACAAACCGCGCCTGCAAAAGTCAGTTCTCCAGGAGAAGAAAGGAAATCTGAAAACATTCGAGTAATATTTGACTCAGGAAGCCAGAAAACGTACGTGAGCCAACGTGTAAAAGAATCCTTAAGTTTGAAAGTCATTGGAAAAGATCGATTGTTAATTAAAGTATTTGGGGATGAGAGGCCGCGCGTCAAAGAAGCAGAAATCGTGCAGATTGCCTTGAAGTCGGTTGATGACATGGAAATTTACATCAACGCCTATGTGGTGCCACATATTTGCTCGCCTGTAACAAATCAAATCTTGGGAATAGCCGTTGAAAGGATATGAACACTTGAAAGGACTACAACTTGCGGATTACACAGAGGGAGATGAATTGAATCCGGATCAACCATGTGAGCTGCTGATAGGAAGTGACAATTTTTGGTTACTGGTAGAAGATGACATAATCCGAGGAGAAATGAATGGTCCGGTCGCTGTGAGCACGAAGCTTGGATGGGTTGTTTCTGGGCAAGTCGAAGGAGTCGGTCGTAGAAATGTAGAAATGTCACATGTATTGAGGTTTGATAGTGTAGTTGTAGAAGATAGGGAGGCGGACCCTCTTTTGAATGAAGTGAAAAGGTTCTGGGAGGTTGAATCTGCAGGTTGTCAGGAATCAGAACCGGACACGGTTCAAAAGAAATTCAAGTCGGAAATTGTTTTTGAAAATGGGAGATATGAAGTGAAAATGCCGTTTAAGGAGGAACACCCAGTTTTGCCTGATAATTTTGATCTAATCTAAAACACCACACAAGTGGAACACAAATGAACACAAGTGGAACACAAGTGAACACAAGTGGAACACAAGTGAACACAAATGAACACAAGTGGAACAAAAGTGAACACAAATGAACACAAGTGGAACACAAATGAACACAAGTGGAACACAAATGAACAGAGTGGAACACAAGTGAACACAAGTGGAACACAAATGAACACACATAGAACACAATGGAACACAAGTAGAACACAAAATGTTGATGTAAAAAACGGGAAAATTCCTTCAAATTTCAAGAATTTATTCCAAAATTGCTACCTTTCTCCAAAAAGAATTTCAAGAGGAATATTCTCTCAGCAAAAAGGCAGGGAAGTGCGAGGGGCATTTTACTCATTTAATAAAACGTGCGACTGTTTCAGTACAAAAGGACTGCTACGATTTTTCATGAATTTTTCTTGATAACAAAATGAGTTTACCAAAAAGGCGTACAAGATTATTTGGGAGTATGAGAGACAGGGGAATGAATGCCTAAATTGAGTAAAACTGGGCGGGGGAACCATCCTTACTAACATTTCTTTCATTTGAAATGATTGAAAAGATTTTAAGCCCATTCTTCGCACTTGAATAGCCAAGTTAGACATCCAAATATTGTTTGTTTCGTTGAATGAATAAATTAAGCGTAAAGAATATATTGTAGGCTGAAAAAATTTTTGCATGCCCCCCGTAGAAAGAAGCTAGACAACGTTGTTAGTCGTTCACTTCCCTAGTAACCAGTTCAATTTGGTATTTTTTTTATATCCATATAAAATATTACTACAAGGCTACATTCTACTATACTTTAAATAACTATGCAACACTACAGGACAATGCCATGGGAGCAAAAATAAATGTCAACACCATGGCCATAACATAAAGACATGGAACTAGACTAACAACTACGATACAGTTTGCTAATTAAGTCACTTACAAAAATACTATACGGTTCTACTACAATATCTAAGACAAAGACAAAAGAAAACTAAATAAAATAAAAAGAAAAGAAAAATTAAAGTTGAAAACAATGGTTACAAAACAACGCTACAATTGGGTGGCTTATGGAAGGGTCTGGTATAAGACTTCAATCGAATCGACCAGTTTTATGTATAAAATTTAATGTAAGTTCAAGGATATGCCTATTCACTGAGTCAGGAAAATCTTTATCACCATATAATAACAGTTTTAACAAAAAATCATGTGCAAGATCTACATATCCAAGTGGTCGTAGTAATGCAAAGATTCCAGCGAAGAGGTCCCGTCTATGTACATCAAAATAAGGGCAGAGCAACAAGAAGTGTTCCATATCTTCAATGCCATCATTTGTTGGACACATGGGGTTTGTGGTATCTCTAAAATTGTGTTTAAATTTGTGATAATTTAGCTTGCTGAGACCGACTCTCAATTGAGTTAAAAAGGATAGGCCCTTTGGATCATGGATCCCATAAAAAGGCTTTCCAGGGGGGCGGATAGCTGACAGCAGCTTTTTCTTGAACACAGCAACAGATGGGGAGTCACTAATTCAAGATTCAAGATTCAAGATCCAAGATTCAAGATTCAAGATCCGGAATTCAAGATTCACACTAATTCAAGATCCGGAATTCAAGATTCACACTAATTCAAGATCCGGAATTCAAGATTCACACTAATTCAAGATCCGGAATTCAAGATTCACACTAATTCAAGATCCGGAATTCAAGATTCACACTAATTCTAGATCCGGAATTCAAGATTCACACTAATTCAAGATTCAAGATCCAAGATTCAAGATTCAAGATTCAAGATCCGGAATTCAAGATTCACACTAATTCTAGATCCGGAATTCAAGATTCACACTAATTCTAGATCCGGAATTCAAGATTCACACTAATCCTAGATTCGGAATTCAAGATTCACACTAATTCAGGCTTCTAAAGAATTTTTAGGACAAACTGGGTGTTTTAACATTTTTATTTTTCGGTGTATTTTCACCTGGGAAGCTTTGAATAAATGGTTGATTTGGAATCAAATAATTTTTTACAAGAAACAACTTATACAAGAAACTCATCAGAAAATCAGATTACTTAAAGGTACTTGCCTAAACATTGTAAAGGCTTCAGAAAACCTTGTTTTGAGGGCATATAGTGAACATTTCAAAACACTTTCAGCAATGGCCCAAATTCTTAGTTATTTAAGATACTTGTACAAGAAGTGAAAAGAAAGTTAAAGGTACTGAATGCCATAGATTTCCTTGATAAGAAGAAAAGTTTCTTCATTAATTTGTCCCAGTACTGAAGTTTGATAATTTTTGTTATCTGAGAGTCAAGTTTCTTCAAAGAGATTCTTATCAAATGTGTGTTGGAAGCTACAGTATTCACTTTGCACAACGGAAGATTTGTGCTAAGATTTATGTTCTTATGTTAACATATATCTGTTATTTTCTTCAATATCTGCAGAACATCTAAAGACAGAAGAGAAAAGTGTATGTAAAATAAACATTCACAAGAAACAGCTGATAAGAGATGGTAGGCTCAGAGTTAAAACATCCTCTTGGATTGAAAAGCCAAGGGGCGTTTCTTCCAATCGAAAAAGCGTCCAAGATTTTTTCAGAACAAATGAATTTTTATGGATTTTGATGGATTTTTCTTGAAACAGAAGGATCTTTGCCAAAGATTTGTGAGATATTTTTATGGTTAAATGCCCCTCAGAAAAAGCTACGGAAATTTTGGAATTTTCAGCTTTCACTCAAAGGAAATTTGACCCATATAGTAGTGGTGAATTTTGATCTTGTTTTGATTGCAAGTTAGATGATATTACTTGTTTGGCAGTTGCACCGTTCTGGCATATTTCCCACAAATTTGTATATTTTCATAGGTTTATCCTGATATCTGTAAGATAACTTAACGAAATAGAGATTCTTTGCAGGTAAACAAGTGTCAGATACTTTGCTCTCACCCTGCAAAAGTTTGTCAACTTGGTTAGGCCAAGCATCCTAAGGCTGTTAGGAAATTGTATCTTCCTTTGTTCTAGCCTAATTAATCAAGGAAGTTTTTGTTCAAATGATGATATTGGCTTGTCTAGGCCAGTGTTTGTTTACCTTTTGCTGCAACTGCCCTTTAAGGAGCCATTGTAAAGAATTGGGGAATCAGTGTACATTTCCAGCCAGAAAAACGCAAGAAACGCCTTGGAATCTCACCACCCAACGGCCCGTGAACTTGGTTTCTTACAAAAAGATGAGTTTCTTGTGAATCTTGAATTCCGGATCTAGAATTAGTGTGAATCTTGAATTCCAGATCTAGAATTAGTGTGAATCTTGAATTCCGGATCTTGAATTAGTGTGAATCTTGAATTCCGGATCTAGAATTAGTGTGAATCTTGAATTCCGGATCTTGAATTAGTGTGAATCTTGAATTCCGGATCTTGAATTAGTGTGAATCTTGAATTCCGGATCTTGAATTAGTGTGAATCTTGAATTCCGGATCTTGAATTAGTGTGAATCTTGAATTCCGGATCTTGAATTAGTGTGAATCTTGAATTCCGGATCTTGAATTAGTGTGAATCTTGAATTCCGGATCTTGGATCTTGAATCTTGGATCTTGAATCTTGAATCTTGAATTAGTGACTCCCCAACAGATGGTTATTTCGACCTTGCAGCAAAAGAATACATGGAAAGTAGCATTCATTCCCCTCTCTCTGACTCCCAAATAATCTCTTGCACGTTTTTGGTAAACTCCTTTTGTTATCAAGAAAAATCCATGAAAAACCGTAGACGTCCTTTTGTACTGAAACAGTTGCACGCTTTATTGAATGAGTAAATGCCCCTCGTACTTCCACTGTACTTCCCTGCCTTTTCTGCTGAGGAAATATACCTCTTAGAATTCTTTTTGGAGAAAGGTAGCAATTTTGGTATAAATTCTTGAAATTTGAAGAAATTTTCCCGTTTTTTGCACTAACATTTGTGCTCTACTTGTGCTCAATTGTGTTCTACGTGTGTCCATTTGTGATCTACTTGTGTTCACTTGTGTTCCACTCGTGTTCATTTGTGTTCCACTTGTGTTCATTTGTGTTCATTTGTGTTCCACTTGTGTTCATTTGCGTTCATTTGTGTTCCACTTGCGTTCATTTGTGTTCACTTGTGTTCCACTTGTGTTCATTTGTGTTCATTTGTGTACATTTGTGTTCCACTTGTGTGGTGTTTTAGATCAGATCGATAATTTTTCCATCGCAAAAACTCGATTAAATTCTTTAGTGAAGCGTTTGAAAGAAAACCCAAAGGTAGCTAAAGAATATGATAACGTAATTAAAGAGCAATTACAATCAGGCATTATTGAGAAGGTTGATATAAGGTCGCCAACTGAAGTAGGAAATGTGCATTATTTGAGTCACAAAGCTGTGATTAAAGAAGAAAGGGACACGACTAAACTTAGAATTGTATTTGATGCCTCTGCCAAAAGAGAGGGACCGAGTTTGAATGAATGTCTTGAGGCAGGGCCATCTTTATTGCCAATGTTAATGGACATATTGTTGAGGTTTCGTTTGAAGAAAGTTGTTTTGATTTCGGACATAGAGAAAGCTTTTCTGAACGTGAGCATAAGCCCAGAGCAACGAGATTTTTTGAGGTTTCTGTGGGTGGACGATGTTGGGAGTCTGGAACCGAAAGTTGAGGTCTTCAGGTTTACCAGAGCCTGTTTCGGGGTCATATCCAGCCCGTATTTACTTAATGCAACGATACGTCACCACCTTAGTAAATATGAAGAGGCTAACAGTGAATTTGTTGAGAATGTTATTCAGTCATTGTATTGTGATGATTATGTGTCTAGCTTTGATTCTGAAGACGAGGCTTTTGCCCAGTTTCAAAGTTTGAAGCAATGTTTTCGGGAAGCGGGTTTCAATATGAGAAAATGGAAATCGAATTCGAATGAATTGACTGCAAAGATCAAAACCGAAGAAGAAAAAAGCGTCTGTGTTGAGAACACACAACAAGGTCCAAATTGCGATGACAAAAAGGTGAAAATTACACATACCGGGCAAACGTCAAGTCTTTATGAGGGGCAAGAACCGGGCCCTAAGGAAAAAGTTTTGGGCTTATCTTGGAACAAAGATACCGACAAATTATGTTTCGATTTTGCAGAAATCTTGAAAGATTTTGATTCAGAGGAAATCACAAAGCGCACCATTTTAAGTACCACAGCCAAGATTTTTGATCCGTTAGGTGTGCTTAGTCCTGCCGTTATTGCACTGAAAGTTCTTTTTCAGAAAGTTTGTAAAGAGAAAACCAACTGGGACAGCCCTGTTAGCGAGGAAAATAAATCAGAGTTTCGAAGAATAATATCAGATTTGAAATCAGGGGGCTGCATTCAGATAGACAGATCTTATTTGAGCAAAAACATCCCTGCAGACTCTATAGAGTCAGTCGAGCTGCACGGGTTTTCGGACGCATCAGTTACAGCCTATGGTGCCTGCGTCCCCTGCGTTTATATTGTTTATCGTTTGAAGTCAGGGGAATGCCGAGTTTCTTTGGTGGCTGCAAAGTCAAAAGTAGCCCCAATTGTTTCAACAACAATTCCTAGATTAGAACTTTTGGCAGCACACACTTTAGCGAGGCTCATTTCGAACGTACAAAGAGCCATTGAGAGTTCAGTGAAGATTCAAAACATATTTGCCTGGTCAGATTCAGAAATCGCCATTCATCAGATTTTGAAAACAGAGAAGATCCAAAAACAGTTCCTACAAAACCGAGTAAATGAGATTAGGAAACTTGTTCCCACTATCAGATGGAGATATTGCCCCACTAAAGAGAACCCTGCAGACTTAGTTTCCAGGGGGGTTAAAGTGTCTGTTTTGAAGAATTCGAAAAAATGGTGGGAAGGTCCAGAATTTCTGAAGGAAAATCCAAAAAACTGGCCTAACAATAAAAAATTTGAGAAACCGGACAGCGAGAAATTATCGGACATTGATAGCGAAAACGTTGATATTGAAGAAACTGAGATTTTGAGAGTTGATGCTATCGCGCAAATTGATGCCAGAGAGTTGATTGATCCGTGTAAATATAGCAACATTGACAAACTTTTGAGAGTTACCGCATACGTGATGAGATTTGTAAATAACATTCGCAGGAAGATTGTTAATCGAGAACGAAAAACAGACGATCTTGAAATTGAAGAAATAAACGAAGCGAGAAATTTGTTTATCAAAACTGATCAGTTGTCCATAAAGAGGGACAAGAATTTCGAGAATCTGAAGCATAATTTAGGGGTTTTTGAAGACGAACAGGGTATTTTGCGTTGCGGGGGCAGACTTGAAAATGCTCCTTTGCCCTTCGAGACAAAACATCCAATTCTTTTGTCGAGAGAAAGCGAATTTTCGAGATTATTGATTAGAAATGCGCACGAAATTGTAAAACATAATGGAGTTAGAGAAACTCTTTCGCAGCTAAGAACACAATACTGGGTTGTGCAGGGGAGACAAACAGTTCGAAAATATTTGAATAAATGCACAACATGTCGGAGATTTGAGGGAAAGGGTTACGAGATTCCTAAACCACCCCCTTTACCGGGATTTCGATTAAGTGATGAAGACGCATTTTCGAACATCGGAATAGACTATGCAGGACCAGTCTATGTCAAAAATATTTATGGAACAGATCAAAACACATACAAAGCTTACATCTTGTTGATTACATGTGCAAGTACCAGGGGAATACATTTAGAATTGGTGCCAGATTTAGGTGCAGAGTCTTTGAAACGAGGGTTGAGTAGATTTCAGTCAAGAAGGGGTGTGCCCAACCTTGTAATAAGCGACAATGGCAAGTCTTTCAAAGATAAGAGTCTGAGAAACTATTTGAGGAAATTTAACATCGACTGGCGCTTCAATATAGAACGTTCTCCGGAAGCAGGAGGATTTTTTGAGCGTTTAGTTCGTTCTGTGAAGAGGTGCTTGAAAAAGACACTTCGAAACGCGAAACTCACTTACGAGGAATTCGTAACGATATTGACTGAAGTTGAAGGAGTACTAAATTCGCGTCCGTTAACTTATGGGAATGAAGAGCTCGGGGAACCGCTGACCCCTGCGCATCTTATGATCGGGCGCAGGATCCTGGACAGACCTAATCCAGTGGAATTTCCAGGTTTCAAAGATATGAAACATGCTGACGTCACAAGAAGAGCCAAGCATTTACATACAGTTTTAAACCATTTTCGATCGAGATTCAGAAGAGAGTATTTGACAGAGCTGCGTGAACATCAGAATACAAAGAAACCAAAGAGTGGAGAGAAAGTAAGCGTTGGAGACGTCGTTACAATATTCGAAGAGAAATTACCCCGTCAAGGTTGGAGAATGGGAAGAGTCGAGCGATTATTACAAGGAAAGGATGGACAAATCAGAAGTGCAGTCGTGAGAATTCATCAAGGAGGACAAAAGAGCACATTGTTCAGGAGACCATTGAGGAAACTGTATCCTGTCGAATTAAACGAGAACGAAGAAGAAGACGTTTACAATGCTGAGATGAACGATGTAGAACCAGAAATCACATTCGTTCCAGATCACGAGGTGGGATTAATCCAAGGAAAACTGTAAGTGACCATTTACTTTCTTTTTCCTTTGCTTGACTTAAATAGTTATAACGTTGATTGGCCGAGCCACTCATTGGGGTGGCCGGAGAGTGTTGTGAAAATGACGTAGTTATTAAGTCACGTGACGATTTTTGAGAGACACACATTAATTAGTTGAGACTTCGAGAGATTGAGAGTGGACGGATACCGAATCGAGTTGAGATCGTTAGAATCGTTAGAATCGTTAGAATCGTTAGAGACAGAGACAAGGAGAAAACAATAGTAATAGAATTGAGACTCGTTATATCGTTGAACTATTCGAATGCAGGTGCAGATGTTTTCGATGTACATATGTAAATATAGCTGACGGTTTTATATGCGCGTTTTATGGACGCTCTTTCGTTGATTTCGCTGAAGCACGATTAAAAGTTAGAGTTCTGGAAAGTTTCAGTGAGCTACAATACACAACAACACTAAAATTGCTAATTAAGGCCAACTACTTAAAAATATACAATTTATAAAAAAGTATGATAAAATGGTTTGATATAAAAACAGCAGATAAAATGGTTTGATGCAAGAAATGACATAAAATGTAGATAATAAAAAGCCCAATCATAAGAATTCATAAAAATCCGACGTTTGGAATAAAAGGTCGACATAGTCTGCAAGAGCATTCTTCACCGTGCCACTTTTTTATCTTTGATTTAAACAATGAGAGAGATTCAGAGAGATTCTGACACAAGACTTCAGCATTCCATGAGAGGAGAAAAGCCACGGCGATGGACGAAAACAGTATCCTATTTCACCTGATATGCCACTCCTCCTGCCAAGGCACCTAAGATATGGAGAGTGTGAAGGAGGGCTCGCTGTTTGGGCAGTTGGAGTGGCCTATGCTAGCCGTCGCTGAGGGACGTGGGTGGGTCGATTTTGAACTCACTCGCAGCCTGCTTGTTGGTGAAAGACGGCAGGGTAAAGCGTGACCTAGGGTTTTATAGGGCAGTATTCCCTTGAGACTGCTAATACAAAAGAATATCTTTTAGGTCCCTTGGGATCCGGAGTTTCATATCAGTGAGAATAGCTCTGAAAACATTTTTAAAAATTCTTGGTCATTGAACTTCTTGGAAATTGAAAATCTTTTTAGTACGCGTGCATTGTTTTAGAAACAACAGCCGCTCCGCTGCGCACGGAAAAATCCGCCTAGTGGAAAACCGGCTTTACGCAGGTTGCATAATGCAGGTTGCAGGTTATGTTTTAACCCTAGTTTACTAGCCTGCGTGCAGCAAATTTTTGGTGTTTTTGCCCGGGGGGCATTATGGCTCCCTTGTTTATTTCTGTTTCTGTAACTCCTGTGCTGCTAAAACTTTCCAGAATGGTACCTACAACTATTAAGTATGACACAGTGCAAGCTTCATTGTCATAGCTATTATAGTTGTGAAGATAATTAGGGGGCGAAAAACGCCCCCACCCCGGTAGAAAATTGTTTTTTTTCTCACCCGTTTAAAATAGGGTTAGAGAAGCAATAGGTCAAAAGTTTCAGATCCAGGCTTTACGATAATTTTTCTAAATAGGGCACCAGCTGTTCCCGTGCTCCCCCTATCCCCCGTGCGTGCCTCCGGCACCCTTGGTCATATCTTGCAGCTGAGGTCCCGTGCCGTGGTCTTTTTAATCATAGCACAAAGCCGGTTTTCGACAAGGCGGATTTTTCCGTGCGAGGCGGAGCGGCTGCTGTTTCTAAAATTTTTATTTCTTGACAAGGGTAGCTACACACGATTCCCTACCAGAAATGGTGATTCCCCCAGCCTCATAGACTATTTTCTCGTAGAGAGTCCCCTTCTGGGTAAAGTCAGGTCTTTTAATGTCAAGCCGTTAACCAATCTTTCTGACCACTGCTGTCTTCGTGCCTCAATAAATACTGACTTCTGTATCGACATTGAAGACCAGCATATCCCTGAACAGATTAACCTACCCAGACCGTTATAAAACAGACGCTCCTGCACTTAAAATGTTCCAAAGAGTCCTGAAAGCGAACTTGTCCCAGAATTCTTCAGGGAGTAACCCACCTCTATCTACCAACGACATAGCTACAAATCTGACAAACATGATCTTAAGATCAGCAGATGTTACTGTTAAAACAACTAAAGTCAAACCAAAACCTAGAGGGGGTGCCCCACTTGGGCAGCCTTGGTATGACAACCAATGCCGAGCCCAAAAAAGTAAGCTAAACACCGCAAAAAAGATAATGCATGCCAAACCTTTTGATCAGTTATCTATTTCAAACTATCTCTCAAGCAGAAAAACATACAAAAAGTGTTTAAAAACAGCTGAACAACGACATAGAGCGAAACTCACAGAGGAATTAGATAGCATTCTTGCTGACAACCCAAGACAATATTGGTAACTCATAGATAAGATGAGAAAATGGGGGAAGGATATCAAGACCACAAAAGATGAAATCAGCAGTTCTAAATGGGTCTCATACTTTGAAAAACTTTTCTACTCTAATGGAGGAACGTCCAACCATAGCTCTATCTACCCTGCTTTCAACGAACTAGATTTTGCGATCAAAAGAGAAGAAGTATCGACTGCAATAAGATCCCTAAAAAAGAATAAATCTCCAGGCTTAGACAACATCCTGAACGAATTCCTTATCGCTGGTAAAGATATTGTATTAGACCCACTATGCAATACGTTTAATACAGTTTTTGGCTTAAGCACCTATCCAGACCTATGGTCTCTTAACAACCATTTGGACGAGTACCGCCAATTATGGGACATTAACGTCAATATCGCCAAAAGTAAAACCATGATTTTTAATTCATCTGGAATAGTGCTCCAAAACCACACATTTCTATATCGTAAAAAGGAACTGGAACTAGTTCAAAGCTTTACATATCTTGGTATTACTATTTCATCAAGTGCCTCTTTTAAGAAAGCCTGCCAAACGCTAGGAGACAAGGCTTGTAAACCAATGTATCCCCTTGTTGATGCCATATTTAAGTTCAATCTAACAGTATCAAGAGCTCTGGACCTATTTGAAAAGCTTGTGCAACCCACCCTTCTTTACGGCAGCGAGATCTGGGCATCTTTTTCTTCCCATCAACTCAACTTCATCTCCAAAAACCAAGATGCACTTCTAAGATATTCCTTAGAATCAACAGTTGATAGGCCAAAGCTGAAATTCTGTAAGCAAATCCTGGGCCTGAAACGAAATTCTTCTTCTCTAGCTGTCTATGGAGAACTGGGTATTATACCCACTGCCCTCTTTGCTATCATTCGTACCATTAAATTCTGGCATAGAGTCTCCCACCTAAACGACACCCTCCTCGTGAAAAAGACGTTCACTGAGTCAAAGTCCATCCCAAGCAGTATATCTAATTGGTTCAGTTCAGTTAAATGCGCACTAGAAGCCATAGGTTTTCTACCCTTTTGAACAACCCTTCATCTCTCAGTCCTGACCAGGTTAACAAAGTAGTCAAGGATAAGGTTTCAAAAATTTTTCAAAGCTTTTGGAAGTCAGAGCTAACTTCTGCACATCAAGGCTCTCCACGGCATAGCAAACTGCGCACATACAAAACTTTCAAGTCTCAACTGAAACTAGAAAAGTACTTGTCAGTTAGTATGAACTTTAAATACCGTAAAACCTTGTGCAAATTCAGATGTAGTGACCATACATTATTGATTGCGACTGGAAGACACAAAGGGCTTGATGTCAATGACCGTATTTGCAAAAACTGCTCCCTTGGCCTCATTGAAGATGAGGTACATTTTCTCCTTGTATGCCCGGCCTATAGCGTTCCTTGATCGGATCTTTTATCACACACCTCGGTCGAATCCCTTACAACGAATTTGCAATTCCAGAAGATAATGAGCTCTAATGATAATGTCACAATAGCTGCCCTAGCATCGTACCTTGTTCATGCCAACCAGATAAGGGAAATTCTAGCCAAATAGCACAAGTGTGGTGGATCTGCACCTGGATGATCACATACCTATGTTTTTACGTTTTTCTCTTTCAATTTATTCATTTTTTACCGTTCATGTTCCATATGTTTTAGTTGACTTTAGTTTAGTTGTTTTTAAAGTTTAGTTTAGTTTTACTCTTATAGCTGCCATACATAATTTTTATGTAGTGATGATGTAGCGCTTTTTTATGTTGTAGCAATGATGATGATGATGATGATTATGATGATGATGATGATGATGATGATAAGCACAGCTTCAGCTACCCTGGGTACCAGAGCCTCAAAATTTAAATGAAACGAAATTGGTAAGAGGAAAAGAGAGGAGGAAGAAAGGAGGCTCTGCTCAAATGATAACACAACCTCGTTTTGGTGCTGATCAGCATGGTTATGAATCAATTCGATCACCTTTTCCGCAATGATTGTAATCAATAAACACCTTCGGCATTCATACTATTAATCACATATTTTGCTGTTATCTGAGCTTTATTATTTTCCTGAACGACTGATGATCTGATTCGAATGGCGAGAAAAGTTTCATTGTGGTGAGGCTGGATGTTTGCTGAAAGCTTCCCGTAATGCTAATTGCGTCTACCACAATAACTGATTTCAACTGCTTCCAGCCTTTTGTAACTATCAACATAGAACTGAAGTCTGACTCGCGCGATTCAGGCAAAACATCCTAAATTCAGAACTTTTTCGAAATAAATATTTCTCATAAAATGTTGCACTGTACCGTCTGCGGTTGTTAAAAGACTTATGGGAAAACCTAGGTCAAGTCACTTATGGGATTTCCAGATGGGGAAACCAAGGTCAAATCCAAATGTCGTGTTGTGTTGGTATTTGTAAATCATATGATTGAAAACGTCTTTGCTCAAACAAACTTTTGAACAACTAAAAATCGCTGAGAAGAATGATGCAAAAACAAATCCATCCTTGATATCTCCCAGTCTCCGATAGAATGCGGCCTTGCCACAAACAAACATCAGTTTTGCTGCGAAATGACCGATACAGGAAGTATTTCTTGGGTACAGTAGGAGAAGTTTATCGTAAGAAACCGGTTGAAGACAGAGAATATCACATTTCGACAGGAGTCAATCTGAAATCCAAAATCTATGGTCAACGATGCGACGATCATCTTGTCTGACTTATGCTCGATATTTCAAGTAAACACAAATCATATCACATACAATAAGAAAGATAATAACGTTCCTACCAGATTGGAATGTAGTCCTCATCAGCAACAATAACTCTTTTGCCAGTGTGTGTGTGTGTCCATGATTTTCAATGATAGTGTGACAATCACAATATCACGGCCTCAACTGGGCCTAAACATTCAACCAAAGACCAAATTCACTGGACGAATGAAAGCTCAACTTCAAACAGCAACGAGTTTTCTGTGATCATGAAGTTATTGTCTCAAACTGTTGTGGAGTAAAGTTCCTACTTTTGCTGAAAAGCTTTCCAGTACAGACTCCACAGCTCTCCTCAAAACTTTCGCCATTGTTGTGATCACAACCGTCTGAATCAATTTTTCTTATCACAATCGTAGTCTTGTCATGTGACTCACGCTATCCAATCAAATCTCACAAAATCAATATACCCGATTGGGTATATAGGCTTCTCATTGGTCAATTCCTACAATCAATGTTACCATTTGACCAGAGCCAACTTTCTTTCCTTCTTTATTTTCTAATTATTTTATGGCTCTGGTACTGAGGGTAAGCTTCAGCTTGAAAATAGGTAACAAAAGAATTTTTCGCCGGGGGCCCTTAGTTTTCGAACTAAGGTGCCCTAAACTGCGTTACGCCACCGGTATCAGTACTTCGGTAATTCAAGTAAAGGATCATTCTTGCCACAATAGCAAGAACTGCGACAGGGCGACAGAATCCTGTCGCCGAGTTAGACTGACGGCGTCATTCCTTGTATTCGTTCAACATTTATAATCTGACTTTCTAATTTCACTGATAGAAAGGACTCACGACCAAACTGATTTTAAACAGGGACTAAAATCTTACGAAAAAGCAGAAGAAACTTAGAACATCTTCCATCCTACGAACGTCGAAGGAAAATTCGAACGTATCTTCGAACGTCTCGAATTTTTTAACTCAGTGGAGCGATAACAACAACAACAATTCAACTCAATGAGATGAGCGTAACTTGAGGGTCCTCATGGCAGGCAACCTCAAGGAACCATATTATTTTCCAGCAAGCGCTCTCAAACGAAAATGGCAGCCAAGGTCAGTCGACTGTTTGCATCTTTCGTTTTTGTGTGGATGAAAATTGATATTGGAATATTTGGCATGGAAGACGGTGTTTCATACATCATTAAACCTGGGAGGATCGATTGTTTTTATCGAGAATTAACGAATGGCACAACAGTTGACTTTGAAATGGAGGTAAAAAAAGATTTAAATCTAATCTTTAGGCTTACCACTTTCATGTCCTCAGAACAAGATTCAGATTCAGAATCACATTCAGATGCAGAATCACATTCAGATTCAAAATCAGATTATTTGTATTTTAGATTTGGGCTGGATGTCTTGCAACATGGAGGTACTGTGTGCAATGTTTCCGGCATTGGTCTTTTATAGCAAACATGGGTAATGACAGCAAAAAGGCGAAATTTCCTCAAAGCCCCCTAGGGGAAATGTTGTGGAAATTGCACACAGAAGTTTTATTGGATGGTTAAGGGGTCATCGACAAACGATTTTCTTCACAGTTAACGGAATTGGGCCGTAAGGGGGGGGGGGGGAGGGGGTCCAGCTCAAATCCGTTAAAATTTTGACTTTTGTGACGAAAATTGAAATAAGGAATATTTCATGGCTAGTCATTATCAATCCTGAAAGAATAACTCGTAGCAGTAAAGTTTTTGGCCTCGAGCTACTTAATTTTGATGTTGCGATCTGCACGAAGAACTTGCAGTAGGCTTAGGCCCCAACCAAGGACACAAAATAGGCCTATAACGAGAGTCTGTGGGAGGCTTGCGACAAGAGAAAATGTAGCCATGAACTTAGTGGTCCGTTAAGAAGGTGGAGGGGGGGGGGGTCAAGCAGTTAACGGCCCAATTCCGTTAACTGTGACGAAAATTGTTTGTCGATGACCCCTAAGTTTGTTTGTATTTTAGGTTTGGGCTGGATATCTTGCAACGTGGGGGTACTGACATGGGGCAAAGTTGTTGTCATTGGTCTTAAAGCAAATATGCAATCCCGGACAAAACTCATGACACACTTTGTATTTTGGAGGAAATTTCGAGTTATGATCCCCCCCATCCCCCATTGCAATGTTGAAAGCTGATGAAAATGTCATAGATGAGTTGACAAGTATGTCTTCTTCCAGCAACCAACATTGCAATGGGGGGAAGGGGGCATTAGCAGTGGAAGGTAACAGTTTTCATAAAAGAAGGGCCTCTTTTAACGCAAAACTCATCTGTCCCAACGAGTTTTGTCCGCGATTGTCTGAAATTGGTGTAACTTTAAATTGCTGTAATTTGCTTGCGGGTTTTAATACCTTGCTGGGATTTGGTGGAAAGCAAGTCCTTTGTTGAATAAAGACTTGTGTACAGTTTTACTTGTTTTTCTTTCCCAAAGAGGCATTGAAAATTGATGATTTTACGTCGAAACTGCTAATTCAGTTCAGTTCAGTTCAGTTCATATTTTAAAATTCCTCTACATACAATATCTTAATAAAAACACTAATTACATACAATGACTACAAATATCATAAACATACTAATAATAACACACAAAAAATAACAATTTACATAAGATGTTGCATGCAGGGGTATTTCTTTTGGAGGAGCTCTCTCAATAGATAAACTAATTGAGGAGAGAGCACCCCCTTCTTTAAGATGGTTCTGAATCTTATTCATTGACTGAGTGACAGAACGATATTTATCACTTTAGGATCAACTTTGATTGTATTTCATAAATAAAAAGGCTCGAAGCTTTTGACGAAAACTGAAAGCAGATGATGATCTTTTTATGTCAACTGGAATGCTGTTCCAAGATTTAGCACCAGAGAAACGCACAGACCTGATACCATATTGCAAAGTATTTTTTCGAGTTAAGAAAATATCATTCTTAGAGGCTTGCTGGGTACCATACTGATGAACATTTGATACTGATTCAAAGAAATTGTGGAAGCAATCAGGAGAGTTCTTATTGACACAATCATAAACAAAGCAAAGCAATTTTAACTGAAAAAGATCTTGAAGCTTCAAGATTTTCAAGTCAGAAAAGATAGGAGTGGAGGGTGAAGTAAAATGCTCAAATGCAATAGCTCTTACCACTCTTTTTTGCAACAAACATATAGGCTTGATATGAACATCATATGTAAGTCCCCATACTACTATACCGTATTGAAGAAAGGAAGCAAATAATGAATTGTACAAACAGATCATAACAACAACAGGAAGAAAGTGTCTTATCTTGAAAAACATACCACATGTTCTAGCCAGTTTTTTAGAAAGTTCAGATAAATGGTATTTCCAACTAAGATTTTCATCCAAAAGAACACCAATAAATTTTACATACCTAGACTGTTTTACTGGTTGATTTCCAATTTTGATATTTACTGTTCCCAATGATGAATGTTGAGGAGACTTAAATATTATGAAATTAGTTTTATCAATGTTTAATGACAATTTGTTTACATCAAGCCATTGTTTAACCTTTTTTAACTCATTATTTACTATTCTTTGCAGCTTATCAAGATTTTCAGCTTCAAAGTAGATATTAGTATCATCTGCAAATAAGTAGAAGGAGAGTACAGATGTTGAATTTGGTAGATCATTAATAAAAATTAGGAAAAGTAGGGGACCAAGGACAGAACTCTGTGGAACTCCACATGTAACATTTAAACAGCTTGAGCTAGACCCATTCACAGTAACATATTGCTCTCTATCTGATAAGTAAGATTTAAACCACTCTAAAGCAGGTCCTCGAATTCCATAGTTTTCAAGCTTCATCAAAAGAATGCTATGGTTTACAGTATCAAATGCTTTCTGCAAATCAAGAAAGATCCCGCAGCCAAATTTCCTTTTATCAAGTGAATTTTTGATGGTATCTGTCATGCTGACTAAAGCATGATTAATAGAGTGACTTTCACGAAATCCAAACTGAAATGAATATAAAATGCTATGCTTTTCTAGGAAGTCATATAAACGCTTATACATAACTTTTTCAGTGATTTTGCTGAAAACAGACAAGAGAGAAATGGGACGATAATTAGAAGCAGTAACTGAACAACCCTTTTTGAACAGAGGGATAACTTTTGCCAGTTTCATCTTGTCTGGAAATATACCAGACTGAAAAGATTCATTAATGATTTGAGATAGTGGTAAACTTATCAGGGGACACAGGTGCTTTAGAAGCTTAATAGGAATGCTGTTGGGACCCAAAGACTTACCAGACTTTAGCATGTTGATAATATCAGATATTTCGGAAGGAACTGAAGGGGCAATGAAAAAAGAGTCACCGATACTATTACTGATGAAATCCAAGGGAGACTTTCTGGTTCTTGGTATTTTCTTAGTAATATCATGAGAGACATTAACAAAAAATTTGTTGAATACATTAGCAATTACAACAGGATCAGATGTGAGGGCACCATCAGAATTTTTCAATGTACTTATGACATTTACATTAGAAGATTTCCTAATATTTATGACTGATTTAATCCCTAACCATAACTGTTTCATATTTTTACTATTAGTTTGAAAGTAATTATAATAATAATTGGCTTTGCTGTCTTTTAAGGCAATTGCAATACGGTTACGGAACTTTTTAAACAAATCCCTTGTAGGCAGATCATTACTTTTCTTGAACTTTTTAAGCAACTTATCTTTGATACGTATCATTTTTTGTATCTTACCATTGATCCAAGGTTTATTTCTTAACTTTACTTCTTTCTTTGTGAGTTTTTTCAGAGGAGCATGAGTTTTCACTAGTTTATCTAGATTTGAAAGAAATCTATTAAATTTAGAATTAATATCTATTTGATCATCATTCAAGTAAGTTAGGTCTAAATTTGCAAAGTCGCTTTGGAGTCTATCAATGTTAAGTTTAGAAAAGTCATGGTAGGAGTATGGTAAGTTTTTTTAGCTATACCTGCATGCTTTACAATAAGAAACTGAGGAAAATGGTCTGTTATTTGAGTTAGAATATTACCACTAACTGTTTCTTGATCAAGAACATTGGCAAAAATATTATCTATAATTGTAGAAGAATTGTCAGACACTCGAGTTGGATGTACAATGTATGGCAAAAATTGCTTGGAAAGGAGCAAATTGACAAATTCACCAGTTGCAGTGTGAGAGTCATAGTTTAGAAGATCAAGGTTGAAATCCCCAAGAAGAAAAATTTGTTTATTTGAGACTGCAGGATTAGAAAGAACTTCTTGTAAATAGGTGCTAAGGTTATCTGGATTGGAATTTGGATGACGATACAAACAGCAAAACAGAAAGTTTTTCTCTTTCACATTTTCAACCTCAACCCATACAGCTTCATAATTTGCACTGTCTTTGCTCAAGTCAGGTCTTGCAATTGGTGAAAGACCTGTCTTTACATAAAGACCAACACCACCATTTTGACTGTGTGACTGAACAGAGAAAAAACTATAACCAGGAATATCAATGTTTGTCTTTATGGGATTTTTCAAAGAATCCCAGGCTTCAGAGACACCAACAATATCAAACTTGATTTTCAAACTTACCAGTGTAGAGAAAAGCTCATCAAAGTGACAGGAAAGACTTCGAATGTTCATATGTAGCAGAGAAAAATCATTTTGAGAATAATCAGAATTTGAAATGTCCTGTAGTGTGTGATAAGAAGAATTTAAGTTGGTAGGTAAATGTTCATCAATGTCGTAGTCACCAAGGTTAGGCAAGTTCATAAGATCCGAGGTAATTTCAAAGGATGGTGCTGTGTCAACAAAAGATGGAATATCAATTTGATGTAAATTTAGAAACTCCTCATTTGTAAGTGTTCCGAAAGGAAATATTGATTCATTTTCAACTATTGTGCATTTAATGCAAAACCATGGAGCATCATTGGGTCTGTTCGAAATTGCTGTGTACTCTGCTAAAGAAATGTTATTATATTTTATATGAACATGAAAATTGCAATGATAGCAAAAAAGAAAGGGTTTATTATCCTTAACATTTTTCTGACAAATGCCACAAGGATTCTTGGATGACAGAGCAGAAACAGCGTAAAATGATGTCATCGAGCAATCTGAGATAACAAAGTGTTTGGATAGATAAGCTTTCTGAAATGGTAAATCAAGAGTTTAAAGGACATATGTCACGTTAGCAATTGGTTAATACAACAAAGAAGTGAGGAGTGGAATTCCATTGTTTTGTGACCTTTCATTTCTGTTTCACGAATTTTCATTGCAATGAAAATTCAGCCTCGATCCTGTGCTTTGTAATAAACAATAGAAAGAATTGTATCGTGTGAACCAATCAGGTTCATGACATATGTGCTTTAAGGCCCAAGGAACAAAATATCAAGTGTTGCAAAATTTTGGGATCTGTTGCAGGGAGCTAGGGGAGCTCAAAATTACGAGTTTTCGCGTATGCGTGGGCAGTTTCTGCTCTGTCTGTGCAAGTACAAAAGAAGCATAACACTCCTAAAATTTGTTTTAATCAGGTAATATTTACCAAACAACATAGGCACACAATTAGCAATTACTTAGAAAGTGACCGGACAAGGTCTACTGGAAATACAGACGATTTTCACTAGGAGGAGACTCAATCATTGGGCGGTGACCACTTCTGACGGGAGGCTCCCTGTGAATTTAGGCCATAAACGTTTGCATTCAAATGCATGCAGATTTGCATCTAGCATTTGATTTCATTTCATTTCATTTTTTATTTTATCCACGGTAGCCCCGTCAATCTGCATTGATTGCTTTACAGGGGGCCGTGCAAAAATACATATAATTTCCAAGTTTAAAACCTAATCCTAATTAATTTACAATTGTGTTTACAAAAACGAAAAAAAAAAAATCAAATGAATGTACATAAAAAAGATCTTTAACCCTCCACTACGTCTTTAAACCTCCTTTTGAAGGTAGAAAGGGAGGGTGCAAGTCTGACATCAGAGCTTAATTGATTCCACAGCTTAGGCCCACGAAATGATATTGACTTCTGCCCATTTGCCGTTTTGAAGAGAGGAACACGCAAGTCAGCTTCGGTATTTCTAAGTCTCATTGTGTTAAGCGCTGAGTTCTTTACAAACAGCTGAGTTCGTAACAGTTCGAAACGGCTGTTTGTAAAGAGCGCTGAGTTCTTTACAAACAGCCTAACTAAGCGATCCAAATTTAGCATACAATTGTTTACATGGATTACGTTATTCTCAAATCTGACTTAGGCCAAGCCTTGGGCCGACAAAGGTCATCGATGCTCATTTGAACAGTGGCCAGGTCTAAAACGCGGACATCGCGGACATCGCGGACGTCGCGGACATGTCCGCCTCAAATCCATGTCCGCGTTTTAGGTTTTCGCATAGGGAAAAACCTAAAACGCGGATAACGCGGACATTGTCTAATTCTTCGAAAAAACTGTTAATAAGTACGTTTCCATGATCATCATTCACGGGACGTCACAGAAAACTAATGGTTTGCAATTTTCCTCAGGTCCGCGAAACCAATGTCCGCGTTTTAGGTTTTGGTATAGGGAAAAACCTAAAACGCGGACATCGCGGACATAACCTAATTCTTCGAAAAAAATGTTAATAAGTACGTTTCCATCATCATCATTCACAGGACGTCACGGAAAACTAATGGTGTGCAATTTTCTTCAGGTCCGCGAAATCAATGTCCGCGTTTTAGGTTTTGGTATAGGGAAAAACCTAAAACGCGGACATCGCGGACATTATCTAATTCTCCAAAAAAAGTGTTGAGCCGATAAGCTTTCTGATCTTTATTTTCTGATTCTTCAAATATAGAAAAGTACTGAGTAATTTTAAATGTAGTGACTATACCCTTTTGATCGAGGTGGGAAAGCACAAGGCCTACAAGTGTAACAGTGTCTCTGCAAAATGTGTCAGCTAACCTAAATGAATACGAATTTCACTTTTTGACAATATGCTCAGCGTATGATGATTTAGAGCTGCTCTATGCATCAGAGGAATTTGGCAAAGAGCAATGGTGGCGCAAGGGGAGGGCTAAGGGGCTACAGCCCCCCGTCGGAGGAAATTTTGGTTCTCGTCGGAGGAAATTTGGCAATATAACGCACGAAAACACCCTTTTTCAATCATTTTAGCCCCCCCTGTCGGAAGCTCCAGCCCCTCTGTCGGAAGATTTCTGGCACCACCCCTGGCAAAATGACGTAAGAAAATTGCATTTTCGGGCATTTAAGCCCCATGCCCGAAGCTCCAGCCCCCTGTTGGAAGAGTTCTGGTGCAATTGGAAGATCCCTCCTGGCCCGAATTCTTAGTTTCTTATAAAAAATATGTGTATTAGGTCAAAAGAGGATAGTCTGGTTGGACCCATGAAAGTTTCTTTAATTTCTCAGATTTCGAGGGCTATTCGTCTTTTAATAGTTTCTTAGGAAGGACAATGCACAAACTGATTGCGCTGTTTGTCAAATCTGATTTGATTTGATTTGATTTTGATTTTGGTTTGATTTGATTTGATTTTATAATATTTATACAGGGTAAAACATTCAGTTACACTGTTTTACAATGTACCCTGTTAAAATAACTTACAAAAGAAAATATATAATTTTACACGTAAATCGAAAAAGAAATAAGATCTATACAGCTATTAACAAAGTGTATAAAAATTTAGGTATGATCATGCATCTAGTAGATATGATGTAAGAGAGAATTAGTTAAATGCATGGTTTGCTATGCTTTTTTTGAAAGTTTTCAATGTCGGGGACAATTTTGATTCTTGGCTTAGCCTATTCCACATTGTCGCACCTTTATATGAGAAGCATTTTTGGCCATTTGCAGATTTTCGCATGGGAATTTCTAAATCAGATCTAGTATTGCGTAATTCTCTCTTACTTGAATCCGAGAGTCTGGAGAACATTTCTGTAAGGTAAGTGGGAGCCAGATCATTGATAGATTTGTATACCATACTCAAAGTCTCCATTTGAATCATTTCACTAACAGTGTGCCATCCAAGTTTCTTGATGATAGGCTTTGCAGAAGCATCATATCTACTATTAGTAACTATTCTTGCAGCCCGATTTTGAAGTTTTTGTAGTTCGTTTATTGCTGTGGAGCCACAGCTTCCCCATACAGGGCAGCAATATCTAAGATATGGTTCCACAAGACTTTTATACATGCTTTGTATTGTGAGAAGAGGGAGAAACTTTTTGGAGTATTTCAACATCCCTATTCCTCTAGAAACTTTTTTCTTGATGGTAGTAATTTGTTCTTTCCAGTTCAAGTGTTGATCGACCATAACTCCCAGATATTTTGCCTTCCTTATGATAGAAACTGTTTCTTCCCCTACATTAAATTGAGGCTTTACACCCCCTACCTTTTCTAAGTCGTTCAAACGCTTGCTACCACCTATCACGAGACTTTGTGTCTTGGTCACATTGAGGGACAATTTGTTTGCATTAAGCCAGGATTTAAGGTATCCAAGATCCTCATTGACGCATTCATTTATCAATTGAGTGGACTTTGAAGAGAAAGAAAGGCTTGTATCATCCGCGTACATGTTAACATCTGAGTGTCTCAGAGAGAAATGAAGATCATTTACGTATATTATGAAAAGTAGAGGTCCTAGGCAAGAGCCCTGAGGAACTCCTGTCGTTATTGATTCAAGATCTGAAAGTTGCCCATTTACCTTACAGCACTGCTTTCTATTAGTTAGATACGAGCGGAACCAGCGTATCTCTTTGTTTTGAACCCCATAATGCTCCAGTTTCTGTATAAGGATGTCATGATTCACAATATCAAAAGCCTTCTTTAAATCAATAAAGGTGACGGCTGTATATTCACTGTTCTCTAAATTGAGATACCAGTCATTGGTACATTTTAAGAGACAGGTCAGTACAGAATGTAGTAACCTGAAACTAGATTGTTGTGAGAATAGAAGTTTATTCACATTTAGAAAGCCGTAAAATTGATCATAAACCAGTTTTTCAAAAAGGCGAGAGATGACCGGTAAAACAGATATCGGGCGATAGTTTGAATTTTCATCTTCTGAGCCATCCTTGTAGATAGGTGCAACCCTAGCTATCTTCCAATCGTCTGGAAAAATGCCGAGAGACATAGACATGTTAAAGAGCCGACTCAGAGACCCGGCCAAAACAGGCATCCCGACCTTAAGAAAAAAGCTTGAGATACAGTCAAGGCCGGACCCCTGAGAGGTCTTGAACTTTCCCATGGTCTCAATTAGCTGCTTAGGTGTAACAGGTGCAAAGCTAAATGTAGCATTTTGAGGATTTACAATATATTCATCATTCAAAAGGGGATTTCCAGTCTCAGGTATATCATTGCTCAGTTTTTCTCCAACAGTGCAAAAGAACTGATTCATTGAGTTAGCAATTTCCTTTGAATCGAAAATGGTAATACCATCGACCCTTAAAGACTGGATTGTCGTCGTTTTCGATCGTTTATTAATGAGTTTGTTGATAGTAGACCATGTTTCCTTCACATTGCCTTCCGCTTCATGAATTTTGTTTGTGAAATACGTCTTTTTAAGATCGGCATTCATCCTATTTGCTTTATTTCTTACTTGCCTATATGCAGCCATCAGGATTTCAGATTTTGCTTTGACTGCAGCAACCTTCAGTTTGTCCCTACTCCTAAGCAAGTCCTTCAGACTGGAAGACATCCAAGGGCTATATCTTTCAGAAACTCGCTTTTGCATCATGGGGGCATGAGTTTCTATGATTAACGAAAGCATACTAATCCATTTTTCAACTACTACATTAATATCTTCAGAGCAATACAGGATACTTGACCAGTTATAGGCTGAGAGATCCCGAAAGAAGGCTTCCTCATTGAAGTTTTTCATCTGCCTAGTATATATTTGTTTGTGTTTTCGTTCAATACCACCTAGGTGCTTCCTTACTGCATACACTAAATAGTGATCGCTAATGGCAGTCCTGACAACACCGGATTTAGAAATGTTTCTTACATTACTGACAGCAATATGATCTATCAGAGTGGAAGTTTGTTCAGTTTCACGTGTGGGTTCGGATATCAGCTGCGTCAGGCCGAAAGATTCGTACATATCTTTGATGTGTCTAGCATTACCTGAAAATGTAGGTGCTGAGCCATCAGTTAAGTTAGGATTTACCGAAAGATCACAGTTTGTATCCCCTAACAGAATTATCTCCTTCCCCTCCAATTCAAAGAAACTCATGACTTGTTCAAGCTTATCAAAAGTGTCTATCGGATCGCTGGGAGGCCTATACCACGAGAGAATTATAAAGGGTGCAGCTCTGAGGGGTGTAATCTCGACCCCAATCATTTCCAATGTCGTTTTCGGAATATCCTCTCTAACTTTAGATTTGAAACCGTCTCTGCAATAGACGGCTACTCCTCCCCCATGGCGAGTTCTATCAAAGCGTATGAATTTGTACCCATCAATTTTAAATAGATTATCGGGTAATTTGTCATCTATTTTAGTTTCATTTAACGCTAGAAAGTCGATGCCTCGACTTTTGAGTAGGTACTCGATTTCATCTACATGTGGAAGTAGACTGTTAATGTTTAGAGAGGAAATCACCATTCCTCTCTTGGTGCCCAGTTTATCAGAACTGCCATTACTATCAATTATGTTTGGTGGAGTAACCAGATTCACATTTGTTCTCTCATAAGGTCTATCATCAATGTTATTAAGTCAGATATCATTTATAAAATTCTTAAAATTATTAGCAAGAAAAGATGTACCTTTACGATTGAGGTGAAGTTTCTTCATACCTAAGCCCGTGTCATCAATGTTCTTATTGTCTATTAGGTACACGTTGTTCCTCGTGGCAACTTCTCGTAAAATGGCGTTGTGCGAATCTACTTTCTTTGCAAAACCTTGCTTGTCTTTTCTAACAGTACAGAGGGAAACTGCAATCTCTGTGTCCGGTGACTCAGCCTTAACCATATCGATGACTTTTTGGGTGTTTTTATCAGTATCTTTCCCTGCAGTGATATCGTTGGTGCCAAAATGAACGATAATCAAATCAGGCTTCTTTCTGATGATTGGCTTCACATGATCGATCATATCTTCGGTGTTGTCGCCGGGGTATTTCCTCACTTTCACAATATGGTTGCGTGATAATCCTTTTTCTTCTATGCCATTTATGATTGAGTCTCCGAGAACATACACCCTTTTCCTTTCTTTTTCTTGTTGTTGAATCTTTTTTATAGGTGCTTGTTGTTGTGTCGCAGCCACTTTACTGTCGCTGCTGGCATTTGCATTACCTGGCTCGCTTTCATTTAGCCCTTTCTTAGGCTCACTGAGAGATTCTCCATCACTTGCAACTTTGTTTACGCCAGGACTTCGGTTCTTTCTCTTTCGATTTTTCTTTGGTGTTGTTTCGGACCCATTCATTTCACCGCTTGCCATTGTGCGAGGTTCAATGGGATCAGAACTCAGTTTTTGTCCTTCGCTTGGAAGGGGTCTCGAGGGACAGAGTTGATTTTCAATATGGAGGAGGGCCTTGTTTTCTGGTCTCGGGGATTCCAAAAGTTTATCGATAATGGTTTGTTTATAGGCAAGTTGCCTTTCTAATGACGCTATCCTATCCTCCATACTTTTGATCAGGAGCCTTTCGTAATCCAGAGATTTTGCAGGCGACGATTTGTTTGACTCTGATATTGATCTTTTTGAAATGAGTGCTTTCAGTCCCAGAAGCTCGCCGTGCATATATTTCTTAAAATCAAGCAGGTCCTCGTAAAAATGGTCCTGTTGGTGAGGGGTATCATCTCCAGGAGGACTCAAATCTGAAAGATTAATTTGGGAATTCTCCTGGATGAGGGATGTTGCTGTTTGTGAGCTATCTTCGAGGCTAGAGGATGGCGTTGTACTTGAAATAAAGTATGATGTACTTCCATCCGCATAAGTCTCAAGGCGAATGGAGCCTTCGGAATTTAGGCCATCTATCATTTTCAATGCGTCATCTGCTGGAATGTCAAATTTCGATGAAAGATGAGATACCAAGCGATCTTTATCAGGTCTTTTCTTTGATTTCTTGCGAATTTCGTTGATTGCATTGAGAACCAATTCTTTTTCTGAAGATGCGTTGTCCATATTTGAAATAATCGTTGGAGCAAACAAAAACACGTCCGTCTCACCGCATGAGTTATAGCTGCGGTGATATCGGTGATATCGTCTCACCGCATGAGTTATAGCTGCGGTGAAATCTCTTGGCCAAACTCCTCCCCCAAGAAACTAATTCCCGAGAGAGTTCTAATAACATTGTTCCGGAAAAGATCAATATGTGTACAGTAGGGCAGCACCTTTCCTACATCCTGGAGGGTGGCTATGGGGGAGGGTACTAGAACCCGCTAACCCGAAGAATTCAAAGAATTTCAAACATGTCCGCGATGTCCCCGTTTTAGGTTTTTTCCCATACCAAAACCTAAAACGCGGACATTGATTTCGCGGACCTGAAGAAAATTGCACACAATTAGTTTTCCGTGACTTCCTGTGAATGATGATGATGGAAACGTACTTATTAAAACTTTTTTCGAAGAATTAGATAATGTCCGCGATGTCCGCGTTTTAGGTTTTTCCCTATACCAAAACCTAAAACGCGGACATTGGTTTCGCGGACCTGAAGAAAATTGCAAACCATTAGTTTTCTGTGACATCCTGTGAATGATGATCATGGAAACGTACTTATTAACACTTTATTCGAAGAATCAGACAATGTCCGCGTTGTCGGCGTTTTAGGTTTTTCCCTGTGCGAAAACCTAAAACGCGGACATGGATTTGAGGCGGACATGTCCGCGACGTCCGCGATGTCCGCGATGTCCGCGTTTTAGACCTGGCCCTTGAACAGTGCGTGTTAAAACAGGCGTAGCTTTCATTGCAGGGCAGTATTTCTAGGAGTTCCATATTTTACATGAACACAAAGGCTGATACAAGACATAGTCTTTATCCAGACGGAAAATACATACATTTGGCCAGCAAAAAAAGTAAACTCCAGTGATATATACTCGCTTTGTCACCTTTAAGAGAGACAGGATCAGCTGTTTATTGATCGAAGAAGTGGCCTTCGCAGACATTCGACCCCACTGTTCTGAATGCAACTGTAGCCAACAAACTTGAGCTACAGGATATTTTTGAACACACCAAGCAAAACCACACAAAACCGAAGTCCCAAGCAGACAACGAAGGCAAATAACACAAGTGCTGGTTGTTCGATGATGGTGATGATAATAACGATGATGGTTCACTACATTAATCAACAGAATTCTAAATCTACTGAAAGTCCAACCTACAACAATAATTCTGTCCTTTGAACACTGTCCTTGAAAAATATCGCAATAATATAATAACAAGTATTTAGGCAAAAATTAATAGTGAAACAAAGAACCAATTGCAAACTTCGGTGGCCCTATTGGCCTAAATATCGTCTATCGAGAGCAACATAAATAACATGGCTAAGAGATATAACTGGAAATTGAATAAATACAACAGCAAGTTTATTTCGGTAACAGCAATGACAAGAAACTAACGATTACTTACAATCTTTAAGTCCTCGTAGCCACAAAGTCTTCACTGCACAATAGGAGACTGGAAGGTCTATGCAAAGCGCAAGAAACTTAGGCCATGCCAAGACACGAGCTTTACTAGCAGCCAGCTTCTGTGATAATCTTTTCTTCAGGTCGTATGAGCGTTGTGAATGCCGAAGAAAGGGCTAGCAGAGACTTTGTAGCTATGGGATGCTGCACAAAGCACGAAAAGCATGAGAACCTACACAATACATGAGACGATCTAGAGTCCAAAGTCCAACTGCAGTTCAAGTCAACAGACAAACAAAAAGTACAATTCAATTCAATTGTCCACAATGAAACAAAAGTTTTTTTTGCATTTGCACATTTCATTCCCGGCCCCAAACAGGAAAGTTTCACTTGACTGTTTCTAGTTTACCAAATACAGGGTGAAAATGCTTCAAACATCATGTCCTTCCAGTAGGCATAGTTTCTCAGTAGGTCTTACCAATTCTCCATTAACGGTCTTCACTCTCACAGAACGAACTAATCCATCTCTCCCAGGATATGCTTTCAAAATTCTTCCTAACGGCCAGTAGTTTCTTGGTGAAGATTTATCTGCTACTGTTAGGCCCATATAACGATCTTTAAGTAATGAATCCGAACGAGAAGTTAGAGATCTCATGAAAAAGGCACTGGCTCCTTGAAACACTGTCTTCACGAGCATTCTACATCAAATCTTTCGATTAAGGTCATAATAAAAAAACCTAAACATGTTTCTCAATCGAATATAAAACTTTATCCCTTCGGCATTTTCTCATTTCATCACTTGACAGATCACACACACTCGACTTGTTACTAAAAACGTCCGCCATGTGATAACAATAGTTTTGTCATGAGACCCATGACACAGAGTGTCCCAATGTTTTTAGTTCAGTAAACAAAACGACAACAACAATGCAGCTCCTCACACTACCAGAACGATATCATCCTTTGCAAGGTTTCGTTTCACTGTTTGCCATTTTGTCTTGCTTGCAAAATTGGTAGGTATTCCCGCATTCATCGCTTCCAGAATACATTCGCCATATACTGAATTTGTCTCCGTCGTTTATTGCAATATTGATCACTTTTATCAAAGATTCCAGGAGGCAAAACAGCATCTGATTTGAGCAGCAATAGATGATTTGGGGTCAATGCATTCAAATCACGTGAATCATCTGATACTTTTGTCAAGGGTGTAGCATTCAGAATTGACTCCATTTCACACATGAGTGTACTAAGGCTTTCATCATCTAATGTTTGATTCTTCAACAAGGCATTCAAAATTCTTCTTATTGACTTTATCATCCTTTCCCATATTCCGCCCATGTGGGATGCAGCAGGTGGGTTAAATATCCAAGGTACCTTTCGTTGCAGGCAAAATTCGTGAAGTTTGTCCTGGTTCCATTGCTCTATTGTTTCTCTCAGCTCCCGTTCACCACCCTTGAAATTTGTTCCATTGTCTGATCTCATCGTTTCTGGTGTCCCACGTCTTGCCATAAACCTTCTCAGTGCGTTGATGAATGAATCTGTTTCCAATGAATGAGCTATCTCGATGTGTACTGCACGGACTGCTAAACACGTGAACACAACTCCATATCTCTTCACCATCGCTCGTCCTCTTTTCACAAGGAATGGGCCAAAGTAGTCTACACCAACTGACGTGAAGGGTGGATTGTTCGGCGTGATGCGATCAGCAGGGAGATCAGCCATTTTTTGGTGTGATGTTTCTTGTGTTCGTCTCTTGCAATCAAAACAACTTTTGGTTATTCTGCGTACCGGCACTCGTGCTTGAACTATCCAAAACTTCTCTCTGATCAGCGACAGAACGTACTCCTGTCCGAAATGGCCAGATGTCTCATGAAAATGCAAAATGATAAGATTACTCACATGATGGTTCTTTGGCAGTATAATCGGGTGTTTGCATCATTGTACCCGTATGGTGCATTCTTCAGGCGTCCACCAACACATATGACTCCTTCTTTCAAAAAGGGATCTAGCCTTCGAAGTGAGCTTGACTTCTTTCCCGTGGCAAGAGATTGTATTGTGTCGATTTCTTCAGCGAAGCATTCTGATTGGACGCATTTGACAATGACACTCTCTGCTTCATTCATTTCATCAACAGTGATTCTTTTCTGGAATTTCAACTGATGTTGCTCATCTTTATTTCGAATACTATGCAGCATCCATTTCTTGAAGCGTAATAACCATGCAACTGCCTTCTTTAACTTGAACCAACTGGAAAATCGCGAGAAAATACGTGATGACATACCATTGTTTGAAATTTCCACAGAGTGTGTATGTACCAACCTTTTCACTTCCACGTCGTCGTCAGCAACTACAGATATGTTTTCGTCACATGTAGGCCACAAATCAGCTTGCTTCCACAGGAATTCTGGACCAAGAATCCATCGTTTGCTGGTGAGGAAATCATTAGCCGACAAACCGCGTGAGGCATCATCTGCAGGATTTTCTTTTGTCGCAACGTAGTGCCATTGGTTTGGATCTGAACCATCATGAATCACTGCTATTCTGTTTGCTACAAAAGTATGAAACCTTTTCTCTTTGTTCCTGATGTAACGCAAGACACAGGTGCTGTCTGTCCAGAACACTGATTTGTCAATCGAAATTTCCAACTCTCTTCTTAACATTCCATCAATCTTCACGGCAAGGGTAGCTTCTGTCAATTCCAATCTTGGTATTGTAATTCTCTTCATCGGGGCGAGTCTTGACTTAGCGAATAGGAATGCGCAGTTGATCTTCCCATTTTCATTGATTGATCTCAGGTACGAGACAGTTCCATACCCAATTTCTGATGCATCGGAGAAGTGATGAATTTCATTGTGAAAAGGTTCTCCAAAATCTTGTGGCTTGACACATCTCTTTGTCAGAAAACCTTCAAGCGTAGGTAGATCCGTCAACCAACTTTTCCAGCGTGCTAAATTTTCTCCTGAAATCTCATCATCCCAACCCAATTGATGACATGACGTTTGCAGCAGTACCTTAGCTGCTAAGATGAATGGTGCAACAAATCCAAGAGGATCAAAAACAGAAGAGATAATACTTAACATGCCTCTTCGTGTCGCATGTTTCTCTTTCACACTGATCTTGAATCTGAACGAATCGTGCTCTATGTCCCACTCCATGCCGAGTGTCCTCTCAACTGGCAATGCATCATCCTCAATGTCGATATTTCTCAATTCCTTTGAACGTTCATCAAGAGGGATAGCATCCAACACTCTTCGACAATTGCTGTTCCATTTCGTTAAATGAAATCCACCACATGCTAGCATCCTTGTCAATTGTTGCTGCATTCTGATTGCGTCTTCTGATGTTTTCACGGATTTGATCAAGTCATCAACGTAGAAGTCTCTCTGCACTGTGCTGACAATGTATGCGTCAAATTTGTCTGAGTTGTCAAGAGCTGTCCTTCGTAGAGCGTAATTGGCACAAGATGAAGACCAAATTCCTCCAAAAAGGTGTACAAGCATCTGATACTTTTCTGGTTGTTTTGAGAGATCACCATCGGGAAACCACATGAATTTTAATGCATCAGCGTCATTAGGATTAACACGTACCTGGTGATACATAGCCTCCGCATCTGCAACAATTGCCACATTTTCTTGCCTGAATCTGCATAGAACACCAACAAGTGAGTTTGTCAAATCAGGTCCTTGCAATACATTGTTGTTTAATGATTCACCATTGAATTTGGCAGCACAATCGAAAACAACTCTTACTTTGTCGGGTTTACTACATTGTGATGAGGAAGGTACCAAGAAATACTGCTTACGTCCTTGTCTGGCTCGTCTGGGATCTTCCTTGCACATCCTTTGATCAACAGGTCGTCAATGAAACCAGTGTACTTGATTCGCATAGTTGAGTCACGTGACAGCTTCCTCTTTAGGTGTCCTAGTCGGCTTTCTGCCATCGACCGATCGTTCGATAGGCTTGGTTTTTCATCTTTCCAGGGAATGGCCATCTGATAATGTCCATCTGCAAAGGTGAGTGAGTCTTCCATAATCTTCATTGCTTTCTGGTCATTCACAGACATCGACTTGCGTTCACCATTTAACGGTTCATTGAATTCTTGATTGAAGTATTTGATCAGCTGCTTTTGAAGAGCATCATCAACGCTTTTTGAATTTGAGGAAAAGCAGCTCTCACCATTGACACCAGATCTTCCCAAGGGTCCATTCAGGGTCCATCCGAATACCGTCCTGACTGCAAAGGGACCACCTCCTTCACATCTTCTTATTTCGCAGGGCTGCAAAGCTTTGGGAACATCAACACCAATGAGAAGGTCAACTTGTCCATTTGTGATCACCTTCGGCAGCTGAATATTTCGCAGGTGTGACCAGTTGTCTACATCATCTTGACGAGCAATTGCCTCTTTTGACACGTTCAGGCATTTCACTGAAAACACATCGCTGATCTTTATGCAAACAGTTTCATCCAAATCCATCACTTCAAGGTTGGTTACAGTGGTTTGACAGTCATCCTGAACACCATTGATAGTTCCAAGCTGCATGTGATGTTTCTTGCTGTTCACTTCCAGTTTTTCCAACAGAGTATTACTGCAAAAAGAAGCTGTAAAACCACTGTCAAGGAGGGCATATGTAGTAAATACCGTTTTCGTTGAATGACATGTAACTTTCACTGGCACGATTGGTAATCCTTTGCCAACACTCCCGGCCCCAGTATCATCTGCTAGTCCATTGAACTGATTGACTGCTCCTGACACTCTTGATTTACTAGTTGCTTCCTAGACTTCACAGCACTTCGTCTGATTGCTCCTTGTGGGTTGACCAGCATCTCTTCCTACATTGCCAACACCAGAGCTTCTTTGTTCACTTCATCGCAGCTTAAATGCCTTGATTGAATCGTGAATTGCACCAATGTGTTTACAAGTCATGTTGCAACCAGGAACTGTACATGCTTTTCTTCGTTTGCAACCAGCAGAGAAATGGAATGAAGATAAGCAGTTGTCACAAATCTTTTTAGCACGGATAAATTTAAACTGTTGCTCACCATTTTGTTGCAAAACCTCATTGAAGTTTCCTGTGATTCTGATTACAGAAGTAACACTTCAGGTTTGAGGCGGCTTTTTCTGAAGATCCTGGCTCTGTCGTGCTGACACTGAAGACTCCTCCCTTTGAGGACTCCAATCGCCGGGATGTTCTCTGCTTCCCACTGGAATCTCTGTTACCAGCATCCATGATACCACCAAACACAGGGTCAGTTTTCTCTTTTGCTGCCAATCTGATCAGCTTTCTCAAATCTTCAATATTTGGATCTCTTTCACGCATTCTGATGTCCTGTACACGGGCTTGCCATCGGGATTTGACATAAGCTGGACATCGTTGCACGAGTTTCACAAGACGATCTTCATTGTTGAGTTGTGACATTCTTCCAGTTGCCTTTAGTGTGATCTCGCAGCTTTCTAGGTCATCAGCAAGTTCTTGAAGTGCTTCACCATCTACAGGCCGAATTTGATTTCCTTCAGACACCTTGGCTAACCATTTGGTTGATACTCTGTATGCTCCACCAAATCGATCACTCAGCAGCTGCTTTGGTTCCAAGAGAATACAATTTTCGATGGCCTTTCTTGTTTTCCCAGAACAAAATTGAATCAACAGTTGCAGTCTCTTGCTAAAACCTGAAGTGCCAATCTCAACATAATTTTCAAAAGAACGAATAAACAGTGAATATTGAATAGGGTTACCATCAACGACCATCAGCTCCGATCTTGGCAGTAATGTTGCTGTTGCCAGTTTTCTCATTGCTTCCAGATACATAACACCACTGTCTTCTGCGTTGGAAGAAACATCCTCATGCTTCGGTTTCTCGGCCATGTCCTGCATGTTGGGTTGCCATGGAGGAGCAAGGGGACTCAAGGTTGTGCTCTGCATTGCATGGTGGGTATTCTCAAACTTCGTAGAAGAGGCACCATTTACAACGGAAGAATTCCAAGGATCAGAAGATGCATGGGCATTCTGCGGAGGAGCAGGGGCTGCGTCATCAAAGGCTGCACAATGTGACTCGCCGGTATTCACTGGCTATTCAGACATGGTTCTTGCAACTCCTGCTTCGAAGGCAGGCTAACATTTGACTGGCTCACGAGCTGGTTCACTCAATGCAACCGATTTCACACTTCTGGGCATTCCCTTTTGCGCCTGATCTGTCATCTGGGTATCACGCAGCGGGGTAGAAAACACATTCGTCATCTGCACTGTTTCAAATGGCTTATCATTGCTTGTTTCATTGACTGATGTTCTGAAGTCAGCACAAACTCTCCCCTCAACTTCGAGTTTCGCCATCTGGGTTTCTAATTCAAGCTTCTGCTTCATTTGACTGATCCTCAATTCTTCGTTCGCTATTGACTGACGTTGCTTGAAAAGTGACATTTCTGCACGTAATGATGCCAGTTTCGCTGCATTTTTGAATTGCTGAGCTTCTATCGACAGCTTGCTATGGCGCGAAGATGAGCTACGACGGAAAGAACGAGAATTAGTTTGACTTACAGAATCATCTGCGTTGACATCTGATCTATCTCTCTCCTCCACACGGGAATTTGTATTTGACTGCAACCAAAGAGTGATCCTGTCCTTAGCTGCGAGGTACCTTGATTCTGCCTCATGCAGATATGCAACTGATTCTTCGACATCGATATCATCCACCAGAGTATCCTTGTAATCGCTCTTGCATTGCCTGCACTTCCATGATGTCACCACCAACAATCAGGGCTTCTGACACATGAGTGATTGCTCTCGTCAAAACACCTTTTGCACTGGCCCGCCGCTGCTTGAGTGTACGAGCATTTTCCATATCAATTCCATCCCAATCCAGTCTGACATTTCTCTCCCTTTGTCTTTCATCTGAGAAGATACGAAGATCACCAACGCTGGTTGTATTGAATTCATCGGTCTGATCATCTATAATTGCATATGACACCAAATGAAATAGATTTGAACTAATGTAGCCAACAAACTTGAGCTACAGGATATTTTTGAACGCACCAAGCAAAATCACACAAAACCGAAGTCCCAAGCAGACAACAAAGGCAAATAACACAAGTGCTGGTTGTTCGATGATGGTGATGATAATAACGATCATGGTTCACTATTAAGAAAATAAATTACATTAATCAACAGAATTCTAAATCTACTGAAAGTCCAGCCTACAACAATAATTCTGTCCTTTGAACACTGTCCTTGAAAAATATCGCAATAATATAATAACAAGTATCTAGGCAAAAATTAATAGTGAATCAAAGAACCAAATGCAAACTTCGGTGGCCCTATTGGCCTAAATATCGAGAGCAACATAAATAACATGGCTAAGAGATATAACTGGAAATTGGATAAATACAACAGCAAGTTTATTTCGGTAACAGCAATGACAAGAAACTAACGATTACTTACAATCTTTAAGTCCTCGTAGCCACAAAGTCTTTACTGCACAATAGGAGACTGGAAGGTCTATGCGAAGCACAAGAAACTTAGGCCATGCCAAGACACGAGCTTTACTAGCAGCCAGCTGCTGGTGATAATCTTTTCTTCAGGTCGTATGAGCGTTGTGAATGCCGAAGAAAGGGCTAGCAGAGACTTTGTAGCTACGGGATGCTGCACGAAGCATGAAAAGCGTATACACAATACCTGGGACGATCTAGAGTCCAAAGTCCAACTACAGTTCAAGTCAACAGATAAACAAAAAGTACAATTCAATTCAATTGTCCGCAAGGAAACAAAAGTTTTTTTTTGCATTTGCACACTTCAGCAACCATCAATAGTCTATATTTCAATCCTAATATAGAGCTTGACATGCCTGTCACAGTTGTGTTCAAAATTTCTCTTTCAAACATTATGATGAATTTTTTTGTTATGAATTTATTTTACTGCGCAAGTGCTTATATGAGGACCGTTGCTCCAGAGTGCTTGACTTTCCTTTTGAATTCTATTTTGATTTTCCCTAGGACAATAGGATATTTACAACAGTCAGTTTGAATAGAAGCATTCAGATGCCAGCCATTATCTGAAACCTGAATTGCAAGGCATTGATCTTACCAGGCTCAATGCATTCTGCGGTATTTACGTCATATGTGCAATGAATCAGCTATTTGCGTCAACACTCACAAATTACACTGCACACAACAGAAATTTCTTGAATTTTTCCGAGTCGCTTTAGTCCTTACTGCTTACAGTAGAATAATAAAACGAAAATTACTGGTAGCGGTTGCTGAGACGAAAAAGTTCTGAAAATTTCAGCTAGTTGTGATAACCGGTCTGAGACTTATGCGACCTTGAAGTTTTCAACCCTTTCAGACAATCCTGGACGAAACTCATGACACACTTTGTATTTTGGAGGAAATTTCGAGTTATGATCCCCCCCCACCCCCCCATTGCAATGTTGAAAGCTGATGAAAATGTCATAGATGAGTTGACAAGTGTGTCTTCTTCCAGCAACCAACATTGCAATGGGGGAGGGGGGAGGGGGGCATTAGCAGTGAAAGGTAACAGTTTTCATAAAGAAATGCCTCTTTTAACGCAAACTCATCTGTCCCAACGAGTTTTGTCCGCGATTGTGGGTAAGGACAGCAACAAGGCGAAATTTCCACAAAGCCCCCTTGGGGAAATTTTTTGGAAATTGCACAGAAATTTTATTGGATGGTTAAATTTGTTTGTATCTTAGGTTTGGGCTGGATATCTTGCAACATGGGGGTGCTGGGGGCAATGTTTCGGGCATTGGTCTTGTAGCAAATATAGGTAAGGACAGCAAAAAGGTAAAATTTCCACAAAGCCCCGTGGGGGAGGAAATTGCGCAGAAGTGTTATTGGATAGTTAAGTGTGTTTTTCTATGTTAGGTTTGGGGTGGATATCTTGCAACATGGGGTTACTGGGTGCAATGTTTTTGTCCTTGGTCTTAGGCTAGAGTTACACTATGTCGGATTGCTATCGGAGCGGAGCAGAGCGGAGTGATTTTCACTCCGAAGTGATATTTGGGGTAGCAGTTACACTACATCGCTTCTCTTGCTCCCACGCCATATTCCTACGCAATTCTGATCTAAACTGCAGGGTGCTTTTGCAGGCTGGCGCCAAAGTTTCAGTTTATTGTTTGCTAATCTGGAATTTCATTGTTTCAAAGCGGAGTATATCGGATTCGTGCGATTACACCTCAACGCTTCGCTACGGAGTGACTCCGGAGTGATTTTCATACCACCTCCAGAGAGGAGTGATTTTCACTCCGCTAATTGGAGTGTTGTGTATCGGATTGATGCTGCGTAGTGTAACTCAAACCCCTTTCCGATACGAAAGTCACTCCGCTCCGATAGCGATCCGGTATAGTGTAACTGGGGCCTTAAAGCAAATATGGGTAAGGACAGCAAAAAGGCCAAATTTCCACAAAGCTCCCTGGGGGGAATTTTTTGGAAATTGCACAGAAGTTTTATTGGATGGCTAAGTTTATTTGTATTTTAGGTTTGGGCTGTATATCTTGCAACATGGGGGTACTGGGGGCAATGTTTCGGGCATTTGGTGAACCTGATTGAATGTGATTCTGAATCTGAATCTTGTTCTGGGGACACAAAAGTTAGGCCTTTTTTTCTTTTTTCATTCATATAAAAATTTTACAATAAATCTTACATTCTACTAATACGTTTCTACTATACGACACTACAGGGACGATACCAATTGAGCGAAAGACCATGACTACCCCATAGCCAATTTGAAACACATGAAGTTATACTAAATGCTACAACAGAACGAACGACTTGAATATCTAATGAATACTGAAATAAGATTCTGTCCCACATCAGATGTAGGTCAAGGTCGCATATTTTTAGGAGCACATGGCTGACTTCTGATGTGAGACAAAATTTACAAAGCAAACAAAACATTTACGTTAACAGACATGGTGGTTGCTTTGTGACATAACTGAATCTTGGGAGATCTTAGTCAAAGCGACCAGTTTCGTGAATGAACCGTAAAGAAAATTTGAGTATATTTTTGTTCATGTCGTAAGAAAGGTCTTGATCACCATATAATAAAAGCTGCGTCAAAGCATCATTTGAAAGATTTGTGATTTGCACAAATGGTCGTAATAATTCAGCAGTTTCAACGAGAAGATCTCGTCGTTGAACATCGAAAGAGGGGCAGAGCAGCAAAAAGTGTTCCTTATCCTCAATGCCATCGTTTGTTGGACACATCGGGTTTATGGTATCTCTAAAATTATGCTTGAATTTGTGGAAATTTAACTTGCTGAGACCAACCCTGAGTTGAGTAAGATGGGACAACCCTTTTGGTTCGTGAATGCCATAAACAGATATTGCAAGGGGACGGATTATTGATCAGAGTTTTTTTCGTAAAAACAGGGATAGAAGGTGCAAGTCTCAGTTCAGGCTCAAGCTTATTCCATTCAGATAAACAATTAGGATAGAAGGTCGACTTGAATTTTTCTGTTCTTGCATTTAATCTCCCAATGACATCCTGGTTGCAAAGATGATACTGCGACTGATGGAGAGAGGGAATTGGATCTACTGTATACCCAGGGCTAAGATTGTTTACAAACTTGTAGAACAAGGTAAGGCGTCGACTCCACCTTCAGGAACTCAGTGGCTCCCAACCAAGCTCTATGTACAACTTCTCTCGAGATGTTCCTCTCCATGTTCCGGTTACCGCCAAAGCAGCAGAATACTGAACAGACTCCAATTTTTCCATTAAATTTGGTAAAATGATATTTTGACTGAAAACAGACATTTTAGCAGGAATATGATAGATAACATCACCATAGTCCAGGTGAGGTTGAACATAGAGCTTATACAATTCGTTTAAGGTATGCCTGGGCAGATATTTGGAGAGATATTTCAACAAACCAATGCCCTTTCTTGTTTTAGAAATAGCTGATTTGATATGAGCAGAGAAAGATAGCTTAGAGTCCAGGATAATTCCTAAATGTTTATGTTCGCTTACTTTTTTCACAGGTATGTTGTTAAAAAGGATCACTGGATGATCAATTTCAGTTTTCTTCCTTGAAAATGTTAATTCAACGGCTTGTTTTTGTGGATCAGGATTAAATGACATTCTCCAAGCGTGAGCCCATTGACTTATCAAGTCCAAGTCATGGTTCATATCGCTGGCAGGTGTATTTGAATCTTCTACCACTGTGAATAGGGATGTATCATCAGCAAATAACTTAACATTGCACTTCAAGCCCAAAGCTAGATCATTTATATACACAAGGAAAAATAAGAGCCCTAGAATAGAGCCCTGGGGCACCCCTGCCGAAATATCTCCCCTGCTGAAATATCTGCCCATTCAGTACTGTCCTCTGCTTTCGATCTTGAGAAAACTTTGAATTGGAAGGAGAAGTTGTCCTGAGACACCACATCGTTTTAACTTGTAAATTAGACCGTCGTGCCATACTCTATCAAATTCCTTCGAAATGTCAAGGTACACTGAGCGAACATCATGTGGAACATCATGTGGTTACAGTCGAAAGCTTTGAAAATAGTATGTGATACCGAAACTAACTGGTTGATTGTTGAGTCTCCTGGGCGAAAACCTGATTGATTCGGGTGGATTAGTTCATGTGGTACAAGATGTGAGTAAAGGGAATCGTATATGAGTTTTTCGAGTATCTTTCCAAAAATTGGTAAAAGTGAAATAGGACGGTGACGGTAATTTCCCTTCACGTTTTTTTCATTTTTCTTATGAACCGGCACCACATTTGCATATTTCCATATTTCAGGAAATATGCCACGCCTCAAACAGTTCATGAAAATTGTTTGAAGAGGAAGAACCAGTGCATCATCGCTCAACTTTATCATTCTCACAGATATTTCGTCCCAGCCATGTGCTTTATTAGGATTAAGTACTTTCTCCTCGGAGATGACAAAATCAGAAATCAAAGTCGTAGTAACTGGAGTTTCTTGTGGAATTGCACTGCCTGGGTCTACGGTCGTGCACTGAAGTATAAAATAATCGCTAAAGATCTGGGCCTTTTTCCGCAAAATCCGTTACAAACAGCCCGTTTCTAGGAGAGGTGGTATCATGGGAATCTTTGCTTTATTCAGAACAGTGTTTATTAAAGACCAGTAGGTTTTGCTACCGGTCCCAGGATTACCCTGTTAGGCCTACCCTACCTAGAGCACTGTCGCCCTTGAAAATGGGTCTAATTACAAATAGAATAGGCCGAGATATTCTCTTGAATAAGGGCTTGACTCGCAGAAATGTTTTCTTAGTGGATGTAGACTTCATTGCCTTGCCTAAAACGTTATTTCTAAGCCAAATACATTACTACAACAGGTGAAGCTACAGAAAAGGGAGCCTCGTTTTCAGTCTTCTCTTTGATCCACACCGCATATGGTAAATATTTAAGGACTGTTCTGTAATATATTTGACTCATATACTTACTCCCTCAGAGGAAAGTTTTTCCGTCAATGTACTTTTAAGAAAACTATGTTATTTGAATTATAGATCAATTTTCCCGGGGTACAAAAAGGGAGGTGCCATAAAAATTGACACATTTTCAAATGAGGCCACAGGTGGCGGAGAATAGTTCAGTAAATAAAAGAATGGTTTAGTAAAATAAAATCTAATCTAACTTGCCAGTTAATTGTGTCTCTTGTCTTTTGTCACTCCTCTCTTCCATATAAGCTCAATTGCGCTGTCTTTTATTTAGGCCACATGCAGCAACAACATCATGTGGCCTAAATAAAGGACAGCAAATGTAGTGGTTAAACTGATGTGGTAGAGAGGAGTGACAAAAGAAATGAGAGACGATTAACTGGCAAGTAAGATTAGATTTTATTTAACCATTCTTTTATTTGCTGAACCATTCTCCGCCACCTGTGCTGAGGCAAAACAACCAAGACAATTACTTAGCATGTCTATGTAGTTTAGGAACCTCTTGCTTAGACTTATGCCTTTTCGTCCCTTGTTTCCCTGCGTTCTTTGATTTGCTGATATCACTTGGTCAATAGGGACTCATAATATTCCGCTTATATAATGGGCCCACTTTTTCAAAATGGCTTAAAAAAGTGGGAGTTCTCGTACATTCAACAAAATTGCTTCAAAATCTGGTTTAAAGAGCTCGAACATTGAGAAGCGAAGTTTTAGTACAAAGAATGATGTTGTGTTGACCTACATAGCGCAAAATGCATACCTTTCAGGCAGTAATCTTCCTCTGTAGAAGCAAAATAGATCCATCGAAGCTGCGAGAACTCCAAGCTTCTTCAACCGTTCTTTAAGAGCAACAACAACAACATTCTGAATAGCGGCCCGTGATTGGTTAAAAACTGAATTCTAGCGATTTGATTGGTGAATACGGAACCATCCTACGCGGGCCTAAAGTGGGCCCACTATTTAAGAGTAATGTTATTAGTCCCTCTTGACCAAGGAACGCAGGGAAACAAGGGACGAAAAGGCATCAGTCTACCTCTTGCTTTCAACCATGGTCAGAGCGCTAGCCAGAATATAGACAACAGAATAAAGACAACAGCCAGAATATCCACAAATGTGTTTATTTCTCCTTTGTAAACAATGAAATTCAATAACTGACGCTACCACATTGTAGAAGACCACAAGACCTTTCATTTGAGCCCAAATTTATTTATTTATCTTCAACACAGGCTGATTTACAAAAGAAATTAAGTTCAAAGATTTAAAACGTTGGCTTAGGCAAAAACATGTGCTTGAACCGCTCCCTCGCAATCCCCAGAATATCGGCAAAATTAGCTTCTTCTGTTATAGGAGCTCACCCGTAGCAGCCAGAATATAGACAAAAGCTGCTGCCCCGCAGCGACGCAAGAATAAAGGCAAATTCTCTGAAGATAACACCCCTCCGTAGCAGACAGAATATAGACAAGGGCTGTTGCCCCGCAACGACGCCAGAATATAGGCAAACTCACTGAAGATAACCGCTCCTCCACAGCAGCCAGAAAATAGACAAAGGCTGCTGCCCTGCAGCAACGCCAGAGTATAGGCAAACTCAGTGAAGATAACCACTCCTCCACAGCAGCCAGAAAATAGACAAAGGCTGCTGCCCCGCAGCAACGCCAGAATATAGGCAAACCCCCTTGAAGATAACCGCTCCTCCACAGCAGCCAGAAAATAGACAAAAGCTGCTGCCCTGCAGCGATGCCAGAATATAGGCAAACTCACTGAAGTAAATCGCTCCTCCATAGCAGCCAGAAAATAGACAAAAGCTGCTGCCCCGCAGCGACGCCAGAATATAGGCTAACTCAGTGAAGATAACCGCTCCTCCACAGTTTATGTCTAACAATTTCGCAATTAATTCGATATTTAAGTCACATTTATGTATTTTTCCAGTCCCTTCAGAAAAAATAAACAAATACTGCACTTTCTCTGCATAGACATCAAGCAGAATTTGATTCATGCTAATCCGTCAACTACTGTTGGTACAATGCATTTTCGACCATTGGAACTTCTTTTTGATCACCCCGTAGGATGTAATCTAATAAGTTACTTTCAATGGATGCTCCAAATTCATTTTCTTCTCGTTTTCCACGTCAATTTAGTTTAAAAGTAGTGTATCAATGCTACAAGAAAAGACAGTACAAGAAAACATGAAGCCCGAGGTCGAAAGTATTGAACGATCTTATGATGCTTCATACTTTCTATGTTAGTATTTTGTTTATTTGATATGCAGAGGACGCAACTGAAAATGATCAAGGTAGCGATACGCAAAGTGCAACAAAGGACTTAAGCACCAATTTACATCCCAGCTTGACGGCCAACCAAATGGCAAAATATGGACAATCGTTGACCAATAAAATTGTTTGTCGTATTCTCTATACTTTTAAATACGATAATAACAATGTATATCAATATCAATAACGAATTTCGAAAAAAATATGAATGTTCAAGACTGACTTTCATTTGTCCACACTCTACATATATTTCAGAGTCACATTAAGGTTGCAACTATAGAAAAGAAGTCGCAACGGGACAGAAGTTTCTTAGCACCATCGTCCATATTTTGGTTATTACAGCGAGACTGTTATCATCTATATTCTTGCGCTGCTGCGAGGCAGCAGGCTTTGTCTACAGAGTGTCTCAAAAATTGTTTGACGTTTGGTTAAATACTAAAAGATCACTATACGCTGAATGGACACTTGGTCAAGTGATTTTAAACTAATTTTTGACACAAAAATCTTGCAATTCCGCTAAAAATTCATAGAGTTACAAGCCTTTGAAGTTCAAGTTTGTCCGAAAACTGAAACTAGAGGCCTTGAGATTTGAACAGGTTTTCGATAACCTAACTTTCATGCATATGGATGCACTGAGGAAACAGATTCAGTCTCTCACTGATTTTGTTTTGAACCACTGTTTTTGGACATATGCAATTTTAAGCAAATTTTTACGATGATCACAAGGATTAAATTACCTTGGAAGTCCTATTTGGTTTGCTCTGATATCAACAAGAGGTATGACATTAGACAAGCTTCTTTTACCTCTGTCTTCGAGGTTTTTTGCATTACAAGTAATCTGGGAGTCTCCGGTTTTAGCTATCACGTATTTTTGATCGTTGAAAGCTTGCAACTCAGTAAATTTTCAACCGATTTGCAAGATACTGGTCTCTAAAATTATTTCATAATCTTATGGGCAGGGTCATATTCCCATGAGTCTGTAGATTTTATCGTTATTCTTTAATATTTAATCAAACGTCAAACATTTTTTTTGAGACACCCTGCATACTCTGGCAACTACGGACGAGTGGTTATCTTCGGAGAATTTGCCCATATTCTGGCGTCACTGCGGCCGTTTTCTATGTTCTGGCTGCTACGGAGGAGCGATTGTCTTCAGTGAATTTGTCTATATTCTGGCTGCTACGGAGGAGTGTTATCTTTAGAGAATTTGCCTATATTCTTGCGTACACGTACATGTATCTTCATATAAGAAACCGCACATAAGAAACTTAACTCTCAGATCGCCAGAAAATTAAGAAACTCCATTATGGGGAAGCATGACTCGGGAGGCCATCTATTTTGATATAGGAAATCTATGGCACATATTTTTGCTTTCTCTTCACTTTCTTCCTGTATCATAATCCTTGGTCGTCAATACTGGAGACTTTGTTTTGAAACATCAGGAAAGTGCAGGAACTGAAGAACATGAAAATTGCTATAAGAAACTGGTAAGAGAATCCAAGTACTCAAATCTAATAATATCTGATACTTTCAATACACGCCAAAAAAAACCTGACAGTAGAGTAAAACTATTTTTGGGACCATCGAACTACCTAATTATGTTCCAAAATAATGCACATTGCATATCACTCAAAAGAGTTTAGCGATAGACATTTCAGGAAGCTTTCTGCTGCATAAACTTTATCCAAACTCCCAAACGTCATTTGAAATTGAAGGTCTTCAAAGGAGTCACATGAAGTTATATTTGGCACATAGCGATTGGTTTGACCATCGCCTGTCATAGACTACCGGGTGAGTCAAAAAAAGGTTTAGGCGTTTGGAGGGCTGTGGAATAAAAAGCATGTGACCGATATTCAAAACTGAAATGTGCATCTATCAGTCAAAGGTCAATTTAGATGAGAAAATTTTCTTTGGTAGTATCCCCCATCTTACAGACCCAGAAATTAGGAAAATGCTGGTAAAAGGCATGTTTGGGAACAAAAATTCCACATTTCATTGTGGTCCATGATTTATTTTCTTTTGAAATTCGAATTCAGCATCTTAAACTGACAATGTAAACTTCAATGTCACAGAAATCACGGACCAGAACGGAATGTGGAATTCTCGATTCCCATACAAACCCCTTACAAGCATTTTGGTTATTGCTGGGTCTTAAAGATGTTTGATTTCACCAAAACAAAATTTCGTCATCTAAGTTAGCCTTTGAGTGATGATTAACAATTTAGTTTTGAATATCGATCACATACTTTTTACTCCACAGCCCTCCAAACGCCTAAACTTTTTTTTGACTCATCCGGTACATTGTGGTCAAAAATATAAAATAAATTTGACAGAGATAGTCCCAACTAGAGGCTTTTCTGGAGCTGTCTGTTTCATAATGAGCAACTCTTACCCTATCCTTCTCATAGATTCCTAGTCAAAGAAACAAAACGATTTGACTGAATGCAGCTACCCCCATATTTAGTTTTCCTTCTGTTAGTTCTTGTTATTCATTTGTTTGTTTTCGTCATTTGTTTCTTCGTTGTGCTTTCCCCTTTGCTTCGTCGTCTTTTTTATTTCTTTTTTAGTTTGTTCCTTGTCCTTTGTTTCGCTAGAGTGACAAAGTAGTCAAATATATTGTTATATGTGCCATTGATAGAGGGAACTCGATGACCTTGTGTCCTTTTCCTCTATGAAGGGCACCATATGAAGTAGTTGTTGCCTAGTTGTTGTTGTTAATGTTAGTTGTTGTTAATGTTTTATTTGCATGTACCGGGTGTCCCAAGAAAAAGTATACAGATTTGGTCGACCCTAGCGACAAGAATGTAGCGTGAATCAATCCGGAATGATTTTCAAAACATAAATCGATAGCTAACTTGAACATGGATACCTCGTTTGTTGATATCGGTGCCTTGAGAGTGAAGATATTAATCTTCAAAGGACAAATTTCCCTCCACCTCGAAACCAGAGCTTTGGCGTTTGGGCCTAAGCAAATTCTTGAAGCGCAGTGAATAAAATCAACAAAATTTGAAGACCGCACAACAGATGTGTTTTACAAAATGAAGTTTATGTGAGACCTATCGTCAAAGGAGCTCCGAAATCACACATGCTATTCATCTGTGAAAGTACTCCCCTGAGTTCAACGCGCTTTTGACATCGTCGAATCATTCCTTGAAAAGAATTTGTTATCAGATCTCTCGAGATCAGGGTGATCATGACGTATCTTCGAAGCTGCTTTCCCAGGTGGGTCATCAAGATAGGAGACATCTTTTGGTCCCCAAAAGATCTCTAGACCTTCCAGTTTTGACTCCTGAGAGATCTGATAACAAATTCTCTTCAAGGAATGATTCGACAGTTGCACGAGTGTGTTGATGCTCAAGGGAGTTTTTTCGCCGATGTCATAGTAAGAGTAAAATCAATTGTCGATATTAAGATGAATGAAGCTGATTTCGAAGCTCCCTTGACGATAGGTCTGACATAAACTGTATTTTGGAAAACACATCTGTTGTGCCGTCTTCAAATTTTGTTGATTTCATTCACTGCTCTTCAAGAAGTTGCTTAGGCCCAAACGCCAAAGCTCTGGTTTCGAGGTGGAGGCAAATTTGTCCTTTGAAGATTAATATCTTCACTCTCAAGGCACCGATATCAACAAACGAGGTATCTATGTTCAAGTTAGCTATCGAGGTTTGTTTTGAAAATCATTCCGGATTGATTCACGCTATATTCTAGTCGCTAGGGTCGACCAAATCTGAGTTTTTCACCTACACTGCAAAAGAACTTATTCATAGACAGTGCTATTTCAGCATTATCTGCAACATCCTGATCATTTACCTTAAGACTTTCTATATTCGTGGTCTTAGATCCTTTGTTCAGCAACAAGTTGATTGTTTTCCAAGTTTCTTTCAAATTGCCCTTATTGTGCGCGATTTTCTTGGAAAAATATTCTTTCTTGAGTTTCTTGTTTAGGTTATTAACATTGTTACGAACATGTTTATAGGATTCCATAAGAATGATAGATTTACTTTTCACAGCTGTTCTCTATGTAGGATTTATAATCTTTCCATAGAGACAGGGGTGTTCCCGGACAGTTGGAAGGAAGCACGTGTAGCTCCTATCTTTAAAAGTGGCAAGGCTGATGATCGTTCGAACTATAGGCCAATATCGGTCTTACCAGTTGTCTCCAGGTTGTTTGAAAAACTTATATATGATCAACTTTACAAGTACCTCGATTCTAACAAACATCTGTACTCAGATCAGTACGGATTTCGACATTTGCATTCGGTTGTTTCCTGTTTGCTTAAATGTACCAATGATTGGTACTTCAATATAGACCGGGGTAAATATACTGCAATGATTTTCATCGATTTAAAGAAAGCATTTGACACAGTAGACCATAAAATTCTCCTTGATAAAATGCACCACTGCGGGATTGATGGTCTCGAACACCAATGGTTCAGCTCAGGGATAAATAGTAGGGATGCGAAACGCGCATTGAGCTGCATTGCGCGATCATGAATGCGCACCCTTTGTTCCCCTGTGGTATTTATGGCGCATTTCAAGATTTCAAGATGGATGGATGAGGAAGAAAGTTCAGGAGCTAAATACCCGCGGAATCGTATCTAAAGGTAAGAGATTGTTCAAATCGTTTGCTGATTAAGTTCTTTAGGGCCTTTTTCTTATTATTGCCTACTTTTTGATATGTTTTGACACCCATATCATTCTTGGTAGAACTATTTGTTTGGATCGCATTTAGGCCGAAGGATACATCGCAGCTTTTCTGATCACGCTTTGCTAAAAAAGTCTACTTCCCCGTGTGATCCCGTGTTTCAGTGTTTGCTAAATACCTTGGGGCTACCCTAATAAACAATTTTATTGCAAAATCTCATTGAACTAAATTGAACTGTGCGTGTGCGATCACCTCTTTTTCTAGGGCCTAATGACTCACAAAATATGATCGATATGTGCAGCCAATCTCAAGAAGCTGGAATGACGATGAGTCTCTTGTTTCCATGTGCTCTTTGACTTGATAATCGCGCTTCAGTCAACAGAGACTCGTAGTGTTGCTCTGAAAAAAGCTGGCCCTATTCAGGCCCAGAACTTTGTGATTCCTACAGTACCAAATAAATTGCAAGATTTGTGAATTACTATTGTTACGGTGTAAATGTGATAGAATTTTCGATACTTTCATTACTGAGCATAAATTTTATAAACTCTTCATTACTGAGTGGAAGTCATTTCAACACAAAAACCACTTCCATGCCCTTTTTCGCAGCCTTTTGTCTTTGAAAGCTTCTCTCCATGATGGATTTTTTAAATTCTTTTATAGGAAGCAGTAGGCCTTTGTGGATTCAAAGACTTGATGAAGCATTTCAGCTCCAATGATTTTGTTAGAGAAGTTGGCATGCTGTATATCATTCCAAAATGAATTAACCAAGACTTTTTGGAGTCATTGTTTTCAGTTCAGTAGCAGATGTGTGTGGCGGCAACAAATTATGACTGCTCATGGTTATGGTTTAATTTAAATGGTATTTTATTCCAAGGCATCTTACCTTGTTTCAGATATTCTGACAAGTTATGGCATTTAGTGCTTGTGACATAGACTCTGTTGCTGTTGAATCATTGCCAAAAGGAATGGCAAAAGATTCTGTGAAGCATGACACGAAATAGTCATCATTTGTTTGAAATTCTTTGAAATTGAAAATTTGGGACTAGGTAGACCTTTCCAGTTTTGGTGTTAGTATGTACAGTAGAGTTATACATGCAGCTTGGAGAGAGAAATGAAATAAGAAACATATGTGATTATCTACGCATACTACCAGGTGAGTCAACAACAACGCCTGGCATCTGAAAAAATTGTGCTCCCTGAATATCAAATCAATGATATTGAAAACTTTCTTGTTTTATTCCCAATATGTCAAATTAGGTTCAGTAATTTACCAGGCTTTGATTGGTCATTCCTTCCCATTGAAATAGGAGATTTTTTGCAGAACGCCCCTGTCAAAAACCTGCAAAAACGTATGAAAACACGAAGCAAGATCTCCCTTGTTCTCCTTCCTGGCAATAGTGACTCTTGGATGTGCTCATGTTTTTGTCCTCTTGGGAGAATGGAATCCCCATGAATAAGTTATTTACCCTAGTGGGAAGAATTTTCAGCCTGCCAAGAGGAAAGCACATGCTAATGCTGAAACATGCTAAATGTCATCGCTATGCGGTAGCACATTAGGGAAATTTGCTTGTAACTTTAGCACCTTTTTTTAAGGTTTCTCAAAGGGAATTTTTTCAAAACATTGCTTACAGCTGATTTTAGCCAGGAAAAATTCTAAAAATAATTGAACATTCAATCTGATATTGCAAAATATCATTATGTACATTAGGAGGAAGCACTAGCCTTTTAAACACCGGCCATCTTTTTTGGCTCACTCGGTATGTGTTAAAATGTCCACTATGATAAGATACAATCAGCCAGATAAATAACATGTCCTTTGTGTTGTATGCTGTAACATTTAATTCAATCCAATTTTATTAATAGAATACATCCTAGTACAAAGCTATCAGTAAACAGCTTTTTCTATACGATTCTACATTAGCCTATAGTATTCTATCTTTAACAGTTACAGTAATGTCTGTTCAATTACTACCCTGACCACTCCTCAAGCAGGCTGGGGGTCAAAGAAATTTATTGCACAAATTTTTAGCAAATAGCTGGGGTATGGCACTGAGAACATGCCATTCCCAGTAACATGAGAGATTCTGGTCTTGTTAAATGCCCTGCGGCTTGGGAAAACTTTATAATCAGACGTTCAGGAACCAGGAATATTTTCTGTGCAAATACCCAGGGATGTCTTGGGGGATGGTCAGGGTAGAGAAAAAACATTTTAACTGCTTGACTCTGACATGTTGATTTCAGCTCAACTCCAACATAGGTCTTTTAATCCAGGAATCTATCGCTGTTTGTTCCCTGCACTTTTGAAGCTAAAATATTGATAAAAGTGTGTGATTAACTGATTGGGACATTTTACTGCAAAAGGCTCAGTATGTTGTAAGTACTACATGAGTTTATTGAATTTTTATGCACTGCAAACAATTTACACCATATGTTAATCTTTTAAAACTGCAGATTTGCATTGATGAGATACTGTATCATTGTTTGTTCTGTGATCATATCAGAATATAAAGGCCAAATTCATTGTCTCTTTGCATGCATTTCTTTTACTATGTATCATTATAAAAAGAAGGTCAGCATGAATGATTTTTTCTGGTAAATGATTTGAAATCAAATTGATTTGCCAGATCAAATCGTTTATGTCTATACCTCTACTACATACTGCAGATGACCTGAAAACCAATCTGCACATGGACAATGTCGTTTTGCCATTTCATGGCGCATGAAAATGGTGACAATCAAGGGGAACACCCTCAAAGCCCGCTGGCTACAACTGAATTCAATTTTTCAACTTTAAAGATACATAGACCTTTTAGCTATTCTGAAAAAGAACCTCAATCGAACGACGTTTATTTACATTTTGAAGAATTTTCGAATGTGCACAATAGCGACAGAAGCCCTAACGCCACTCGATCGAACTTAGCGTATAAAAATGTATAAAAATATCGCTCGATCCAGACTCTTTTGTAGAATAGCTAAAAGGTCTATTGAACCCTAAAGGTACTGTAACACATGAAAAATACTTACATATGAAAAATGTAACTGTGACTATGGCTAAGGAAATGACCACTAGGTGAGCCAGAACAGAAAATGATTCCCACTTCTGGCACTAGCTAGCACCTAAGGTTACTTGTCGGAACTTGATTTGAATGATTAAAGTTTCGATTTTTCTCACATTTTTATGAGCACTACAGAAATATAGCTAAGGTCAACTGGGTACCTAAGTTACCTTTATCAAGTCATGAAGCAACTTGATAAAGAAAATACAATTTTCCATGGGTGGTGCACGGAGTGACGACCGGTGAGTGAGATTAGATTTGTTGTTTACACTTCTCAAAACTAGGAACTAGGTAGCACCAACATTACTACTACTCTCTCCTTGTTCTTCTTCACTACAATCTGAATCTTCATCGAATAAATTCTCACCTAGCACCTTCAGTCCTTCAGGCAGGTCCGCCAAAGATCCATGAAAAATCCATCTCTTGTCTTGATCTTGATAGGAACTCCTCTTCTCTTCGCAGCTTCGGTTCGTTGCCAACGGGCTTGCAACAGTTCACATCGGTTGCTAAGGGCTTCATTGAAACGAGGCTGCATTTATGCTCGCTCGCGCAAAACCATTGCGTTTCGCATCCCTACTATTTATCCCTGGTTCAGCTCTTATCTCCATAATCGTAGGCAGTGCTGCAAAGTCAACGGTGTCACATCCGATACAGCAGAAATTAATATTGGGGTACCACAAGGATCTTGCCTTGGACCTCTTTTATTTTTGCTTTATATAAATGATCTTCCTTTCGCTTTAAGAAAGGCACACGCTACTATGTACGCCGATGATACAGCGATCTCCTACTCTTCGGATAAAATCGAAGAAATTGACGCTGTTGCCTGCCTCGAGAAATGGTTGCAGGGCAATAAGCTTTCCTTGAATATCGTCAAAACACAAGCCATGATAATTGGTTCAGCCCAAAAGCTAGGGCTGATGAACAAAACATCAGAAATTACCCCTTGCTTCCAAGTTAACGGGAATGATATCGAGCTTGTGCATGAAACCAAATATCTTGGTGTCATGATTGACGAAAATTTGAAATGGGGAAGCCAGGCAAAGTTCCTTCAGACGAAAATCTCACGAGCCCTTGGGCTTTTGAAATATGCCAAACAATTTGTACAAGAAGATACGTTAAGGAACATGTATTTAAGTATCGTAGAGCCCCACCTTAGCTATTGTTGCTCAGTATGGGGATGCTGTGGCGATACTAAACTAAATACCTTGCAAAAATTGCAGAACAGAGCTGCAAGAGTTGTCACGGACAGCCCTTTTGATTCATCGGCTGCTCCATTGTTGCAAAGATTAGGATGGCTCTCAGTTGATAGGCTTGTCCACAGGGAAACATCCACTATGGTATATAAATCCCTAAATGGACTTGCACCCGACAACCTATGTCAGATCTTCTCCCGATTGTCAGATGTTCATAGTCGGGTCTTACGAAATACGAAATGCGATCTTTATATACCTCGAATGAGAACAGCTTATGGTCAAAACTCGTTTGCTTTCCGCGGAGTTGATACATGGAACAAACTCCATTCTGATATCAAGTTAGCTCCTTCCATCCAGTCGTTTAAAGCCAAACTCAAAGCTCATAATTGAAAATATTCAAGGAAAGCTGGTTTTAATATTCCGTTTTTCTATTCAAGTTTTTATTAATAGGTGTTTTGTATATTTATAGGATTAGACGATTATTGTTCTTAGGTTATTTTTATTTTTAGTTGCAGGGTACATTGTAAAACAGTTGTTCAAACTGAATTGTATCCCTGGGTAAAGAATTTTAAAATGAAATGAAAAAAATGAAAATATACTTTTTTTTTGGGACACCCGGTATATATTTATATATGTATAAAAAAGATTCCTAGGCAGAAGGCATCACAGTTTCATAAAAGACTAAATCTGTTTTGCAAGCAAGATGAACAAACAACTCTAAATAATTCCCAGGGTACTGAGCCCCCCCCCCCTTAAGTTAACAAAATTTCAATCAATCGAAAGATTCAAGTGCATTCTTAAATCTGTTATGAATGATACCTAGCATGCAGTATCTTACAATATATATAATGGCAGTTCTATGATCAAAACCAACCCCATCCCACACAGTATTTTATTGTACTTTAATCCAATCTCTTGGAGTTCTGTGATTTTCTTCAACAGCTCTGACAACTTTGAGACAACCCTGGCACCTCTAATGTCTCCAAGGTTTCTCCAACATTTCCTCTGACATCTCCTACAACTCTAATGTACCGGGTGTCTAAAAAAAAGTACCCCCTTTTGACTGGAAAAAGGAACGAAGCGATGAGATATCATTACTCTCCGAGTAGTTAGCTAAATTTATCAACCTTCAACTTAGCTTCACGTACCTTGCATTTAAGAATCGTCCACCAAACACCAGAGATACGAGCTTGCAAAGACAAAATTTACAGTACACCCAAAACCAGAGGTTTTGTAAAAGGGTTTAGCCGTCATTTGTATTATGGATCTTTTCCAAAGCACCCGTAAGCTTTAACTTTCAGTTTTTCGCTTTTGAAAAGAATAAAACAGACTCGTGGAAATCGCCCTGATTGATAAAAAACTGATAAAAAACTAACTTTTGAGACGCATATCAACAAGTTATGTAAAAAAGCTGGTAATAAGCTTTTTGCGCTCTCTTGCATGTCTCCATATATGAACTCCAACAAACTGCGAATCTTAATGAGAGCCTTTGTAATGAGCCAGTTTCAATACTGCCAGTTGGCTTGGATGTTCCACAGTAGGTATTTGAATAACAAAATTGATAAGATACACGAAAGGGCTTTAAGAATTGCTTACAAAGATTATTATTCTAGTTTTGACGTTTTATTAGAAAGAGATAAAGCGGTTACTATCCACACGAAGAATTTACAAACCCTAATCACAGAAATATTTAAAACGCAGAACAATCTGAACCCTCCTTTTATGAATGAGATCTTCAGAGAGCGAGATAATATTTATAACCTAAGAAATAACAATGAATTTGTATTACCAAGTATAAAGACCGTACATTTTGGATCTGAATCCATCAGATACAGAGGGCCTCAACTTTGGTTTTCCCTCCCTCAAGATATAAGGAATACTGAATCTCTCTCGTTGTTTAAATCAAAGATAAAAAAAGTGGCACGGTGAAGAATGCTCTTGCAGACTATGTCGACCTTTTATTCCAAACGTTGGATTTTTATGAATTTTTATGATAGGGCTTTTTATTATCTACATTTTATGTCATTTCTTGCACCAAACCATTTTATCTTCTATTTTTATATCAAACCATTTTATCATACTTTTTTATAAATTGTATATTTTTAAGTAGTTGGCCTTAATTAGCAATTTTAGTGTTTTTACTATACTTAGCTATGTACTAGCCAACTTTAAGGAAATTGATTATTATTATTATTATTATTATTATTATTATTGTTCATTGTTCACTCGGCGGTGATGTTGACTGCCGGTTGACTTCTGGATAGCAGGCCAAATCCCTTGGCTTTAGGTATCCAGTACTTTTCTTACTATCTTTGCAGTTCCTAACAGGCAAGCTTTCTGTAAAAGTTCTGTGCTGCATTCTATTTCAATCTTCTTCAACCAGTTTTCAAAGTTCTTTCCAATCGTACCCAGAGCTCCAATGATTATTGGTACAATCTTAACTTCTCTTACATTCCAGAGCCTCTTAATCTCTCTCTTCAAGTCTTGATAGACCTCAATTTTTTCCTTTTCTTTTCTTTCGATCCTGGTATCGAAGGGACAGGATATGTCAATCAGCAAACACGATCGATCCTTTTTATTTTCAAAAACAATGTCTGGTCGGTTATGCTCCAGTCGATGATCTGTCTGTATGGGAAAATCCCACAATAACCTAATGTCTTCTGTCACAATAACATTCTCTACTTTATGGTTGTACCATCTATCTCCATAATCTAAACCTAGTTTTTGACATAACTTCCAGTGGACAATTTGAGCTACTTTGTCGTGTCTCCAGCCTTTATATTGTACTTGCGCTAGCTGTTGACACTCAGATACTATGTGCGCTATCGTTTCATCTGCTTTTCCAATTATTATTATTATTATTATTATTATTATTATTATTATAATTATTATTATTGTTTTTCCACACCATGCCAACATCATTGGTGGTTTGTTGTTCAGCTAGATATCAAGTCAATACCCTTGACCTTAGATATCTAGAACGTTCCTGATTATCTTTGCCGTTCCTAACACACAAGCTTTCTGCATCACATCAATCTTCTCTTCTACTTCTATCTTTTCTGCCCACGAGCTAAAGTTCTTGCTCAATGTACCCAACGCCCCTATTACGATTGGAACAACACATACATTTCTGCATTCCCAGATCCTACTAATTTCTCTTTTTATGTCCTGATAGCGTTCAACCTTCTCAAGCTCTTTCGTCTTTACCCTTGTATCAAATGGGCATGCAACATCTATGATATAGCATCCCCTGCTTGTTTTCTCATGTATTAATATATCAGGTTTATTGTGTTCAAGGTGGTGATCCGTCTGTATAGAAAAGTCCCACAGTAGCTTTACATTTTCATTTTCCAATACTCTTTCTGGGACATGTTCATACCACTGATCGCTATGGGGGAATCCAAATCTTTTGCATAATGTCCAGTGTATGACCAATGCGACCCTATCATGGCGCCAGTGGCGATATTGCTTCTGTGCGAGTTTCGTGCACTCTGCAACAATATGGCTGATGGTCTCTTCTCTTTCTCCACAAAGCCTGCACATGGGTGATATATCTTGTTTGTCAATTCTGCTCTTTATTGCATTTGTCCTCAAGGCTTGGTATTATTATTATTATTATTATTATTATTATTATTATTATTATTATTATTATTATTATTATTATTATTATTATTATTATTATTATTGTTGTTATTATTATTATTATAAACAATATAACAAAGATGTGGTATGAATGATGAAGCCGTGCAACATCTCCCAAATGAGCATGCATGTGTTCCTTTTCTTCTTCTTTGACACTTGGAGTGGAATGCAATGCAGCATACAGCTCAAATCCTTACTGGTTGCTGAAAGCACGCGGAAATCATCCAATTTCACGGTAGTCAGCCAATCAAATAGCCCCTTTCTAACCACGTGATACCGAATTGGCCGTTCGAAGTGAATTTTTGAGTACCCTCACGAAAGTTGAAATGGCCTCTAAGTTGCAATAATTACATGGAATTTTCTTTGATAAATCAGTAAAAGGGATGCACCTCTGCAGTTTGTAGCGTGCTTGGAAAAATATCTCACTTGGAGCCGAAATTACAGTGATTTTCCGGTCGAAGAATAACTGTTTTGTTGTGTTGAAAGATTTGATTCATTTCTTGCGTAAATTCTTTGTTGCTTTGTTGATTTGTGTAAGATCAATTCATTGGTCAACCAAACCGCCAAAAAATGTTTTATCCTTTTTGTTTCCATTTGAATGAATTGAGCTAAATCAGGCAATACCATATCTATTTACGAGTGTATGAACTGTATCGAATCGCATTATCTGTAGCACAAATCCTATCGATGCGACGTTTTTGAGGAGATTGCTGGCGCTTGCAGAGAATATATGTAACGAGTTTCAGTTTCAGTTTCAGTTTTCATTGACAAATATAACTAAATACATGATACAAATATCTACAATTTAATTACCTAAATTAACTAAAACTATCAAAATACAAGACAATCAACTATATAGACAACTACAAAATACAACCACACCAGACACAGAAAATGAAAATAAAAAAAAAAGGCACGATACTGAACAGAACATAGAATGAGCATAGGTTTCGGAAGCAACCAGCAAGGCCACATCCGAAACCCATGCTCATATGTATTTAGGTATATTTGTCTAAGGAGGAGCTCTCTAATAGTTAAACTAATCGAGAGAGAGCCCCCCCATCTAAAAACTAAAAACAAAGAAAAATTTATTCAAAATTGAACACAAGACCAGAAGATGTCTCCAAAGAGTGAGATAATTACAGAACATGTCATCAATTAGATGTGGAATTAAAGACCATAACCATTCACAAGGAATTCTTTCAATTTTGACTTGAAAATGTTAAACGAAACAGACATTTTAATAAAAGTGGGTATGCCATTCCAAAGTTTAGCACCAAAATACTTGATAGACCTGAGACCATAGAAAAATGTATTTCTTATAGATTGAAAAATGTCACCTCTAGCTGCCTGACGAGTTTCATGACTGTGAACAGTGTTACTAAGCTGAAAATAGTTGTGAAAGTGAGAGGGGGAGAGACCATTGAGAGACTTGTACACAAATTTGAGTATGTCATGGTGAATCATGTCTTTTAGTTTTAGGATTTTTAAGGAAAAGAATATTGGTGTTGAGGGAGAGAAGAAAGGCTGAAAGGAAATAGACCGGAGCACTTTTTTTTGCAACATGAAGAGTGGTTCAAGATAAGTATCATAGGAGAGACCCCATGTTGATGAACCATAACTCAGAAAGGAGGAGAAAATGGAAAAGTAAAGATTTTTCAATATGTCAAGAGGAAGGAGATGTCTAATTTTAGAGAAAATCCCAGATGTCCTTGAGAGTTTCTTAGTAAGTTCAGAAATATGAAATTTCCAGGAGAGGTGCTGATCCATCAGTACACCTAGGAATTTGACATATCTAGATCTGGTAACAGAATTCTTACCAAATTTAATAAGGATATGCTCAGGCAATTTCTTTCTTGGGGAGTGAAATACAACATAGTTTGTTTTTTGAATATTCAATACTAATTTATTAACTTCAAGCCAGGATTTTACTTTTAGCAGTTCTTTATTTATTTTACATTGAAGCTTAGTAATATTTTCAGTTTCAAAATAAATATTTGTATCATCTGCAAACAAGAAGAAAGAAAGGAGTTTCGAAACATTGGGCAGGTCATTGATATAGATCAGAAATAGTAATGGGCCAAGCACAGATCCTTGAGGAACACCACAAGTAACTTTACCAAGACTAGAAGAATGATTATTGATTGAAACATACTGTAGTCTTCCAGTGAGATAAGACTCAAACCACTGCAGTGATGAGCCTCTTATTCCATAATGATCAAGTTTCTGTAGTAGGATGTTGTGGTTGACAGTATCAAAGGCTTTTTGCAGGTCAATAAAGATTCCACAGCCAACTCTATTAGAGTCTATAGTAGATTTTATTCTCTCACTTAGACTAATTAATGCATGATCAGTGGAGTGTCCATTCCGAAATCCAAATTGCATTTGAAACAATATTTCATGAAGTTCAAGAAAATTATATAACCGTTCATGCATGATCTTTTCAAAGATCTTACTGCATACTGATAGCAGAGAGATGGGTCTGTAATTAGAATTCTTTGAGGCATCACCTTTTTTGAAAATAGGAATTACTTTCGCAATTTTTAGTTTATCAGGAAAGATACCAGTAAGGAAAGACTCGTTAATGATTTGAGAGAGCTGTGTGGAAATGAGTGGGCCAAGCATTTTCAATAATTTGACTGGAATACTATTAGGCCCAGAAGATTTACTCTTCTTGAGTGACTGAATTACAGAAGAAACCTCATCAGGAACAGTGGGAGAAATGAAGAAACTGCTGTCATTGGCAGAAGCTAGATATCTAAGAGGAGAATTAGGATTTCTTGGGATTTTACCGGTAATTTTGCTGGCAACATTGATAAAATAGTCATTAAAGTTGTTAGCAATTGAGCTAGGATCAGTTATCTTACTACCATCATCATTAGTTAGGAATGGGATGGAATTTGTTTCTCCACTATTTGATTTCATTTTTATCACACTTCTGATTCCCTTCCAGAGCAATTTCATATTAGATTTGTTTTCTGTAAAGTAATTTTGAAAATAAGTTTTTTTATTGTTTCTTATCTCATTAACAACACGATTACGAAATTGTTTATACTGGGCATAAACTTCTGGGGACTCCGTTTGTTTGAACTGCTGGAATATTCTGTCTCTGATCCTCATCATGCGTTGGATATGGTTGTTAATCCATGGTTTGTTTCTTAGTTTCAATGCTTTTTTGTTTAATTTCATTTTTGGACAATGCTTATCAACAAGCTGATTCAGGTTAGTTAGGAATTCGTCAAATTTATGATTAACAGTAGAATCATCAGCATTTAAAAACGCAAAATCCATTTTTTGGTAATCATCAAGGAATCTGGCTTCATCAAATTTTTTGTAATTATAAACAAAATAGGAAGAGTTATCATAAATAGGGGCAGAGTTATTGAAAATAGAAAACTGAGGGAAGTGATCAGAAATTTGGACTAGGATATTTCCACTTATGACCTTACAGGATAAATCATTAGAAAAAATGTTATCAATAAGAGTAGATGTAGAATCCGTTACCCTGGTTGGCTGAAGTATGAGTGGCTGAAAGTGGTTGGAAAACATAGTATTAATAAAGTCACTAGTGAGTGTGTGATTTTCGAAGTTGAGTAAATTTATGTTAAAGTCACCCATAATGATGGCAATCTTATTTTCATTGGCAATCTTGGACAGGGTTTCTTGCATGTGGTCAAGAAAAGAATTAATGTCAGAACTAGGATGACGATAAGCACAGCAACATAGAATGTTCTTAGACTTAGCATTCTCAATCTCAATCCAGACTGACTCAAACTCACAGGTACTAGAACAAAGATCAAGCCTCTTATTAGCATCAAGGTTCGATCTCACATAAATACCAACACCACCAGCAGCACTCTGAGAAGGAGTATGGTGAAACTTGTATCCAGGAATGTCAATATTTGTGGAAATGGGTGAATCTACAGAATCCTTGATTTCAGTAAGACCAATGAGTTGGAAGTCAATACCAATGTTGCCCAGGAGAGTTAATAGTTCATCAAAATGAAATGGAAGGCTCCTTATATTCATATGCAGGACTGAGAGATCCTTAGAAGAGGTTACCAAAGACTGCAGATCAGGGACATTGTAATAATTGCAGTTAATGTCTGGTTCAACATTCTCATCTATATCATAATCAGAAAGATTAGGTAGGTTTTGAAGTTTAGAGAGAATTTCTAGAGTTGGAAGAGAATCAACTATTGAAGGTAGATCAGTAACATTCGTTCCAAGCAGAATCTCATCAGTTACTAGGGTGAATGGAAGCATCAATGAGTTGTTAAAGATTGTACAGGAAAGGCAATCAACAGTTTTATCCTCCTTAAGAGATTCATATGAGGATTGTGAGATGTCATTGCATTTTATATGTATTTTATGTTTGCATTTGCTGCAAGTAATGGCTTTTTGATTTTTATGGACACGCTTTGAGCAGATGGTACATATTTTGTTATCGTTATGTAGAATGTTTTCACAAGAGTTAGGCTCAGATTCAAGATTAATTTTTTCAATGATTTGGTCAACTCTTTTAGCTGAGGAGAGCATCTATTTTCTGGTTAAGAAGAAAAAATAAATGAATAAATAAATAAAATATCAAAAAGAAACCACAAAATGACTATTTATAAGTTCAGGGACACTCCAGGGATGGCTACTTGCCAGCATATGATCAATGCCATACATATTATGGAATTTAGAACGAAATGTCAATACGACTTATACAACGTGTAATTCTTGTCACCTTTGTCTTTTTTGATCATCAACACTGCAGGATACTTCAGAAACCCACTCGCAATAGATTTGTTCTCAAGTAGAGACTTTCTCTCCAATAAGGCAGTGTTCCTTCTTGTTGTCAGTTTGGTTGAGAACATCTGTTCAACACGAACGCCAATTTTTGGGTGTTTCTTTTGGAGTTCAATAAATTCATATTTGACTTGTTCAGAATCCTTCCAGGAGTGAAACTTTACATATATATGTCTTGGGCCTTTTGGATTTGATGATTTGCCCCTGTGAGCTCTTTCAATCATAGGCTCAACAGCGTCACGATGAAGCTTGGTATGGCGGGTAATAACATTAATGAGATGCTCCTCAGTCTGCTCCCAACTTTCATTGTGTTCTTCTTTGATTCCCTTAAAAATAAGGGTTGAGCGCAGACCGCGGTTAATTTGGTCTTCAAGTGAGTCTTCAAGAGCTTTATTAGAGTCACGTAATGATGATATTTCAGATTTCAGGTCTTCAATTTCAGTGACGTTTCTTGTTGCTTTGGTCTCAGCCATATGAGCAATATCCCTGATTTGGTCAACATCAGCAATTAACTTATCAATTTTAGAGTTTATTTGAGATATGATATCATTTTTGTGACTTTCAAGCAGTTTCTTAAGCTCTTCGAGGGTTGCCATGACCGACAGAAACTTCAATTTTTGTGTTTTGTAATAATGGGCCTAGATCACGGTGAACACAGTCAAGTCCGTGTGGGCCTAAGTCGTGGCGAACAAAGTCAATTAATTTCGAGTAAGGCTTACTTCAATCATTGTAACTTCACGAAATAGCAGCATGACGACGTGCAATCAATAGATATTTGATCGATGACACTAGATTAAAAAATTAATGGTTAATTTAATCGGCATGATCTGCAAGCAGGAAGCAGAGCCAAAATCACGCGTCCATCTCCATCGTAGCCTCGAATCCGAGCCGATTTGTAACGAGACAAATTTGCAATAAGTTGCTCAAGACTGGATGTTTTAAACGAAATTTGGAGACATCTAAATGTAAAATGAAGCCAAATAGATCATTGAGTCGTTGGTAAGTGAATCATTTAGCTCAAGAATATAAACTAAGCCCTTTTGGGGTCAACGAATGAGTTTTAATCAGTAAGAAGTTTAGGCCCAGATCACAATTCTGGTAGAAATCGTTGAAAATCACCTGCGATTTTGAGATGTAATTGAAGGGACAGTGCTTGGGTTATTGCTTAGGGCAATATCCATAATCGCAGAGATTTTTATTCTTATATCTCATTTGCAGCGACTTTTATCGATGTTTGAACGAATGTCAATGTTCTTCGACCGGGAAATGACTGTAATTTCGGCTCCAAATGAGATATTTTTCCAAGCACGCTACAAACTGTAGAGGGGTATCCCCTCTACTGATTCATCAAATAAAATTCCATGTAATTATTGTAACTTAGTAGCCATTTCAACTTTCGTGAGGATGCTCAAAAATTCATTTCGAACGGCCAGTTTTGTATCACGTGGTTGGAAAGGGGCTATTTGATTTCCAATTGGATGATTTCCGCGTGCTTCATCAACCAGTAAGGATTTGAGCTTTATGTTATGCAATGCATAGATTGATTCCTCAAAAGAATAACTGTTTGTAGAACAATTGAAGCATTTCAAAGGTATAATTCTTTTCAATGGAGAAAGCTAAAGGTCACAGTCGAAATTCCTGTGCAACATGCCTGTGATAGCAAATCATGGATTGGCCCTTTTAGAAAACCTCTGGTTTCTGGTGCACTGTAAATTTTGACTTCGCAAGCTTGTATCTCCAGTGTTTGGTGGCCAATTTTTAAATGGAAGGTATGTGGATCTAAGTTGAAGATTGATAAATTTAGCTGTCCACTCGGAGAGTAATGATATCTTATCGTTTCTTTCCTATTTCCAGTCAAAAGGGGGTACTTTTTTTGAGACACCCGGTATTCTCCGACATCTCCAAGATTTTCTTCGAATCTCGGACAACTGCGACACCAAGGGCGTACTCCATAACTTTGAATATGGGGATCCATGCCACTATTTATTGCTGGACTCCAAATATTGAGTTTAGTGTTTTGGAGCCTCCAAATATTGCTATGTATTTCTGAGGTCAATCGTTCTGAAATGCATAATTCTTCCTTTGTTCAGATTATTTGACTCCAAATGTTGTCTACAGGTCGTCATTCACAAACCCAAATATTGATTTAATGTAAGATTTTGGACCCTAAATATCGGCATGGACCCTCCGTATCAAAGGTTAATGATTGCTTCCCTGGGCTCCAACATCTCCAACATCTCCGTGTTTTTGGCCTGGCCATCTCACACAAGCTCTCCTAAACTCTCACGCATTGACATTGTACGATGAAAGTTCGAAAAAATTAGAGACCCCTGAAAAAGTTGAATGATAGAATTATAGAAAAGTATCTGAATCTTCTTTCCAGTTATTCATTTCAAGGAAATAAGTCACAACAATTTCTACACCCAACCTCTCTTTACACATTTTTACAATAAAGTGCTTTCACTCTGAACGGGTCTAATGTTGTTTTTCTTCAGAATCACACTGTCCTTCTTCGACGTGAAATACAGGGCTCCTGGATTTGTAATTTTTCAAACCCAATGAAACGTGTTGCAGACGTTTTCTTTGCGATATTCTTTGCCTGTGTTTGGTTAAAAGAGATATGTCTAAAACTATGAAGCTATTCTGTATCTTCTGTGGACTTGTAAGATTCGGCAAATCTCCCTTCGCGTAGATACTTGGTTTAATGGGTCAGTTTGTATTTTTTCTATTTTGGCACATTTTATATCCAGTTAGCTTATGTCACATTTCATACCAACCTTTTAAGAGCAAATTCTAACATTTATCAAAATATCTTGCTAATTTTATTGCCGATATATGAGTATTTTTCGGGAGGCAGATAGATCGAGAAAGGCTCACCCTTAATGGGCTTAGTCTTTTCAAACGACTCCACGTAGCAATCCAAGTTTTATGTGCTGGGTCCGTGCCAGTTTAGACCGGAAGGTTGCTACTACTATAACTTTATCTTGGGGCGCTTGTGAAAGTATCATTTCTTGAATGTTAACAGCAAAACCAGCAATTTCACAACCTTCCGTTTCGTGTCTTTTGATTCTTCATGAGCATTCACAAAATATCAATTTCTCTAAGAGTCCACAATGAACAGAGATCTGAAACTAAACTTTTACAAAAGGGTTCAACTCTTCCTATGTCCTAATCACTTAGCCAAGGTTTCTACCCTTCGCTGTCGAAAAGTAAACAGAAATTTAGAATTCGACTGCGACAAATCTAGCCTAGCTTTTTCAATCAGACTTAGTAAAGTTATAGAACAACAATCTATCTAAAGATAAAGATATAGCGAAAGAAAACCAACAATTCTTTAAGTAGTTTTGGAGATAAATCTACTTTTCTGAAATCAACAAAAAGTTTTGAAACATAATTCGCAAAGCCAACTTTATCGGAAACATTGCGATTTGCATATCTTTTGATTGTCAAGACTATGTAGAACGACGTCCACCTTACCGATTTTCAGTCGACCGAGTAGTATTGGAGAAATTAACTGTTTTCTGAGGAGAGTGGTGTTGCAAAACGGCAACTCGCTGCTCACTGGAGGGGAAAGCAGAGTTACCTTAAATCTTAATTCATCGCCGATCATTGTTTTAGAGCATCGCCGATGCTTTAAGACATTGATCGGCGATGAATTATGATTTAATGAAAACCAAGCTTAAATGAAGGAAATTAGAACAATACGAGGTTACTTTCCTTGTTTGTAGGTAATGAAAGGTGGTGATCTTACAATGACGTATAGGATAAAAGCCCCCAGTGGCAAAATCGTTGCAGAAGAATTTTTGGCAACATCAGCAGAGAAGACCATAGAGACTGCCGAAACTGGTGTCTATGACTTTTGTTTTGACAACAAACATAGCATGTTTATGGAAAAAGTTGTTTACTTTGACCTTGGTGTATATGATGACAACCAGGAAATTTATCAAGATTCAAATTTAGCTGTGGACAATTCAACTAATACAGAGATGTACACAGAGATTGTGGTAAGTTGGTAAGCTTTTATTGTCGATCATTCGACTTAATTTCTTTCAGAAGATGTTTTGTAACATGTTTGATTACAGAGATTGCGCGCTGTTCACGCAAGTGCTTTTAATCTCCATTGACGGCTGAAAAATAGAGTCTGAAAAAGTAATTTAGCGTATCATTTTCAACAGGCTTATGCTAAAATGTAACCCTAAATATTTCAAAGTTTCGTGAAAAACAGTACAATATCTCAGTTAGTGTAATCAGTTGGCGATATACCTTAATTCGCAAGGTTTAAAGTTTTAGCTAAGAAGTTTCTGTGTAAATATCTTCCTCTACAAGGTGTCTCAAAAAATTGTTTGACGTTTGAGTTAATATCGAAAATAACGATAAATGAACAGACTCATGGGAAGATATCTCTGTCCCTAAGATTATGAAATAATTTTAGAGACCAAAATTTTGCAAATCAATTGAAAATTCATGGAGTTGCTAGCTTTCAAAGATAAAAAATATGAGACCCACAGATTACTTGCAATGCAAAAACCTCAAAGACCGAGGTCAAAGAAAGTTGTCTAATGTCATACCTCTCGTTGACATCAGAGCAAACCAAATAGGGCTACCAAAGAAATTTTATCCTTGTGATCATTGTCAACATTTGCTTAACATTGCATATGTCCAAAAACAGTAGTTCAAAACATTGTCAATGAGATACTGAATGTGTTTCTCAAAGCATCCATATGCTTGAAAGTTGGGTTATCAAAAACCTGTTCAACCCAGGGGGGGACCTGTACATAACATGTTGAGGGTACGGGTATGTGCCGCCCATATGGGTTGGTTTTGGGGCCCAAAATTCTCTAGACAAGGGTCCTTTTTCGGCAGATTTTCCATAAACATGGGTGGGTTTTCCAGAAATTGGCGAAAAATAGTCAAAAATGGGTGGTTTTCCGCCAAAATTAATCATAAAAGTGGGTATGACAGCAAGTTTCGGTACTTAGAAGAGGGTACCTTTCTGAAAACCGGGCGGCAGACCACCGTCCATCCGCAAGTCATGTACCCCCCCCCCCGGGCTGTTCAAGTCCCATTTGGTTCACCCTGAAACAATTGAGAAATAGCAGAAGTGATGGTCTATGAGGTTTTTACCAAAAATGCCATTTCGAGGCCTCTGGTCTCAATTTTGGCACAAACTTTAACTTCAAGGGCTTGGAACTCCTTGAATTGTGAGCGGATTTTGCAAGATTCTTTTGTCGAAAATTAATTTAAAATCTCAGACATAGGGTCACTTGACCAAGTGTCCATTCAGCATATCATTATTTTTTAGTATTTAATCAGACCTCGAACAATTTTTTTGAGACACCCTGTACTCTTTCTTGCTACTTCTGGCTACTGTTATCTCAATCTGTGATCATCCCCATATTGTTCTTGTTTCCTGGTTACAAATCATATAATTCAAAACTACCGTTATATTTGGAAATTAAAGGTCAGATAAAGGCAAAATACTTTTTTATTGATTTCTACCATTTACAGCCTGGAGATTTCAAAATTTCAAACGAAATTTCGATATGAGTTCCGGAACTTATCGAAATTGCCGCTCGAATTCCTTTTTTCAGTCAAATTTTTCAAAAAAACCGCGCAAGCAAAAGAGCCTGGAACTAGCAGAGGCGTGACGTGGAATGAGTCGATTGAGTCAATGCAAAGCTGCGAGAGAATGTAGGAGTCTGTTTGCACTCACTGACAGTCAAGTCAGGAAAGTTCGAAAGTTCTCAAATCAAAACGCCGAGAAAGTGGGTAGTTTATGGTTGTGGCTAGTCAGCTTGTGCAGAGAAGAATGTACATGCACATTATTCTGTACTTTGGCACGGACAGACGTGTTGCAGCAGTGAGCTGAGCTGTGGACTGGCTTGGAGAGTGAACACGTACAAGAATTGCAACAATGAAAAGATCGGGGGTCTGCACTAAATATTTCAATCCTAGCGACTTTGAACATTCATTGGCTGCTACAAGTGATTTAGCTAGCTTCCAGAGCACCTTCTTCGGCGTGAGGAAAATGAAATTGTAGTTGAAATTGAAAGATATACTCACCGAATCGCAGATGCAGACAGCGGGAAAATTGCCATGTCATGACTAGGCCAAGTGATAGTCTCTTACCATAGACCGATGGGGTGGTTCCAGTTAATATCCGTACCCCCCCTATGGAAGAGAAAATCCGGATGTATGCAAAAATCCCTGAAAATCCAGGGGCATTCCGCTGCCGAGATGCAAAAATCCAGGGGAAGTGACAAAAATTAGGAAAAATCCAGACCTTCAAGGTGCTTGCCAACTCTTCCAGAGGGGCAACATAAGGGTAATTTGACTGTAAAATTGAAAAATCCGGACATTCCTCTACTTTTAGAAGCAAAATCCGGATCTTTCTAACACATGTTATCATGAAAAATCCGGGGCCTTTGACTTGATGAGTTGTTCTTCCATAGGGGGGGGGGGGGTACGGATATTAACTGGAACCACCCATAAGAGAGCGTTCTTTCTGCAAATATAGTTTTCCTTTTCTTCGATGACTCTATTTGCGAACTTCTTAGGTGGCCTGTGTATTTCCTACCTCGTACAATAGGCCTATAATTTGTATTTAAAGATCATTCGTGAAGCCATGCAAATGTACCTTCGACAGGCGCTTGTAAGCCCAACGAGGAGAATGAATCCTGATAAAAACAATCTAACCCTGAGGGGATCAAGGTGTGTTCTTCTGGTAGCCTTTGCAATTAACACAATGGTCAACTGTTTGATCATTACTATGGTTTCATTCTGCTAGTCACAGATCAAATAATCCTCCAAATGATGTTTTTGTGTGCTTCCATTGCAGAGTGGGATCAAGTTGACACGCCGCGTGCGATCTTCGTCGTTACTGCTTTCTATCAGCGCCTTGGGCCTCTCAAGTGATGAATTTCTTATTACTCATTCCACGTCACGACTTAGCTAGTTCCAGGCCTCTACCACCACGCGGTTTTTTGAAGAAGTGCCCTTTTTCAAAACCCACAAACCCATCCTTTTGCATCCCAAAGATAAAAAATGTTATTGCCATCGGATTCCCCATAGTTTAAAGTTACAAATATAAAAAATTTGCATTTGCCTTTATCTGACCTTTAATGGACAAGTCTGGGATGGTAAAATCAGTGCTGGCAAGTTTATTAACTGCTGCCGCAAGCTATCAACCTTTGTCCACATTTTCACAGTGGGCACAAATTAGGGGTCATGAGGACATTTCACATGTACTCATGAAGTCATAAGGTCATGAGGGCATTTCACTTTGTCATCAGTCACAGGACCGTCTTCGTAACCAGGATGTCATTGGGAAATTGAAGGCAAGGACAGAAAAATTCAAGTCTAGCTTGTATCTCAACTGTTTATTCGAATGGAATTAGCTTGAGCCTGAACTGAGACATGCACCTTCTGTTGCTGTTTTCAAGAAAAAGCTTTTGTTGATAATCCATCCATTTGCAAAATCTGTGTTTAGAATTCACGATCCAAAAGGATTATCCTATCTCACTCAACTCAGGGTTGGTCTCAGTAAATCTAATTTCCATAAATTCAAGCATAATTTTAGGGATACCATGAACCCTATCTGCCCAGCAAGTGATGGTATTGAGGATACGGAGCACTTTTTGTTGCTCTATCCTTCATTTGATGTTCAGCGAAAAGATCTTGTCGCTAGAGTTGTTGAATTATTACGACCATTTCTACAAATCACCGATCTTTCAAATGATGCTTTGACCCAGCTTTTGTTATATGGTAGTCAAGACCTCTCTAAAGACTTGAAAATTGACTGTACGTTTTATCAGTGAAACTGGTTGTTTGATTGAGACCTTTTGCAACTTTAGTATTAAGTAGCCACCAAAGCCTTTAAGGCAAATTTTCTTTTCTAAATTCTTTTTCATATGAAATTTCAGGTATTTTACCTATTTTTTTTATCACCACAAAACCAGCTACAAAAGAAAACTTACTTAAAGGATTTGCGAATGGCACTTACAATTCAACGATGATATCTAACAAGGAAAAAAAGCTATAATAAAGTACAACATCTAGGGTCTAATATAAACTGCCTATACCCTGCACACATCTGCAGGTCAAACCAAAACCAATTATATGAATCTGGAATTTAAATCTTGGTCTATCCAAGAGACTAAAGCTAAGGATTTATGGAACTAAACTTGGTTAAGAAAGGGCTAGTTTAACCGTGCACTTCGAAACAGGTTATATTAATTGAAAACAGAGCAGATTTTTAAGCGAAATCAAATATTGTATGAAGCAAAGATTAAAGCGAGCTGGGGTGCTGCAGTTTCAAAGAACTTGTATCAGTTTAGCCTCTTCGTCCTATCAATAAATGAAATTTGCTGCAAGGATAATTCTGTTATCAATTGTGTTAAGGTGTGGGTTGCCATAAAGAAGCATCTCACATAATGTTTTGGTATTAAACTTTGAGATATCTAATCGTGGGACGTCTGAGAGTTTCCGTAAGAGATCAATGCGCATGAACTCAAACGTTTGGCAGTGCAAGAGAAAATGATCATTGTCTTCATTTGCCATTCCACAAGAACAAAAGAGACTTAAACAGTAAAAGTTATGCGGGAATCTAGTGCATGTAGTTCACTGAATAGACCTTTTAGCTATTCTGAAAACGAATGTGGATCGAACGATATTTCATTACAATTTGTAGAATTTTCGAATGTGCACAATTGTGATCGAAGCTCTAGCGCCACTCTATCGAACCTCGCGTATAAAATTGTATAAAAATATCGCTCGATCCAGGCTCTTTTGAAAAATAGCTAAAAGGTTTATTCAAGGTGACTGATGCCTGTGTAAATAGAATTCTTCACAGGTCTTATTATCTTTAGCAGTATGTTTTTAAACTCGCTGAAAGTTGTTGAATTTTTAATATCATCACTTAGTAAATTCCATTCACTGAGCACATTTGAAAGTATGAATTCGAGAAGCGATTGGTCCTCACTATACGTTAGTCATAAATGCGTCGATTCCTAAGACTGTAGACAAGTTGACGCTCATATGGGATTTCAGCAAAAAGATAATCAGGAGATTGTGTCTTTTTCAGATTATAGAATGAGACAATCGACGAAACCACCTTCTGTGATATAGGTTCTCCCAACCTAGCTCCTCGTATAGTCTTTGCCTACTCGTACCCCTCCATGCCCCTGTTACCGCAAGAGCTGCTGAATATTGAGTCCGTTCAAGCCTCTTTGTGAAATCAAGCATAATATCGGGATCATGTTTATGATAGATTATATCACCGTAATCGAGATGAGGTCTCACATACAGCTTGTAAATTTGATCAAGAACATCTCATGAAACATATTTTTAGAAGGTATCGTATTATCTCAATCCCACGCCTCGCTTTAAGAATAGCCTCCCTAATATGACTTTGAAAAGTAATTTGAGAGTCAAGAATCATTCCAAGATACTAGCGCTCCGTCAATCTGGTCACCTCTTCATTTCCTAGATGCAGAGGGGGTGAGGTGGCTTCAGCCTTTTTGTTAAGAAAATAACCTCCTCAGTTTTATCAGCATTAAATTGCATTTTCCATTGCCAAGCCCAGAGACGGGCTTTTCTAAATCCCTGTTTAATTTGTCGCAAGTTTGTGACACGTTGGATGTATCATCCGCAAAAAGTCTAATATCACAAGTTATATCATCAACAAGATCATTTATGTATACAAGAAAAACAACGGACCTAAGACTGAGCCTTGGGGAACCTCTGCTTCAACTGCCTCCCATTTTACCAATTTTTTTTCTATATCGATATAGAATATTACAATAGATGCTACATCCTACTATACTTTAACTACTATGCAACACTACAAGGACGATACCATGAGGAGCAAAAGACAATGTCTACCCCATGGCCAACACATAAAAATATACAACTATATCAGCAACTAAATAAACACCTGCAAATGGTGCACATACGATACGATACTGATAGATACTGGAATCTGTTTCACATTGGCATGCAAGGTCATCGACGGAGGCGCCGGATGCCGAACAATACAAACCCTGGCTGAGAGAGCAACCAACAACAGCAACAATTGCTGCCGTTCCTGACTCCCTCCAGAGCCCCACTGTTCAAGACATTGCGCCTTTTGAAGTTGTCAGGGTTTATGGATCTCAATAACGTAGATGTTAAAAGTTGTAACTTAAGTGTAGATGAATTTCAAACCTTACATCCAATGCTAAACAGACTTAAACAACGGGAAGGAACAAATAAAAGGAGGAAAAGAGACTTCGCATTCCGTGGGGGGGGGGGTGGGGGTATAGCAGCTGCTTGGAATGAAAGCCACTTCAATTGAAGCGGCCTGTTTTATGAATGAAATTTAGGGTTAATTTGAGTACGCTCATTTAATTAACATCAATAGAAAAGTCTTGCCACCATACAATAAAATTTGGATCAGCGCGTTATTTGGAAGGCTCTTTATTCGAACATATGGTCGCAATGATTCCGAAACTCCAGCGAGAAGATCTTGTCGTTGAATGTCAAGGGAAGGGCAGAGCAACAAAAAGTGCTCCGTACCCTCAATGCCATCATTCGTTGGGCACATTGGGTCAATGGTATCTCGGAAATTATGACTGAATTTGTGAAATTTTAATTTACTGAGACCGACCCTTATTTGGGTAAGATACGATAAGCCTATCGGGTCATGAATACCAAATACAGATTTTGCAGGTGGACGAATTATTGACAAAGCGTTTTCTTAAAAACAGCAACAAACGGTGCAAGCCCGATTTCTGGATCGAGCTTGTTCCATTCAGATATGCAGTGAGGATAAAAGCCAGATTAAAACTGTTCGGTTCTTGCCCTCATCCGCCCAACGACACCCTGGTTGCGAAGAGAGTAATTTGGCTGGTGAGGTTGTGGGATTGGCTCCTTTGTGTACAGGGGTGTGAGATTATTCATAATCTTGTAGAACAAAGTAAGGCGTCTACTCCATCTTCGGGAGCTCAGCGACTCCCAGCCAAGCTCAATGTACAGCTTTTCGCGTGATGTTCCCTTTCAAGATCCTGTTACGGCACCGGCAGCAGAATACTGAACAGATTCTAATTTTTCCATTAAATTTGATAAGCTGATGGTGTGACTGAATTCACATATTTTATCTGGAATGTGATAGATAACATTCCCATAGTCCAGGTGTGGTCGCACGTAGAGCTTATATAGTTCGCTTAGGGTATTTTACCTATTATGATCAATAAGGTGCGCTTGCAACATCATCAAGGTCATCGAAACCCTGACCTGACGTCTGATGTGGAACAGAATTATAGTACATTATCAATGAGTTTTTAACCGTTTTTAGTGTAATTGTAGCTAGGTAAACATTACGTGTTTCTTTATATTGGCCATGGGGTAGTCACTGTCTTTCGCTCCCCATGGTATCGTACCTGTAGCGTTGTATGGTAATTAGCAAGGTATAGTTAAACGTAAAACACATTCTAAATTTTTATATTTGAATTTTAAAAAAGTTTTACTTGTGCACAAATATAGCTAGATTTTGTAAGGCATCTAGTTGCAGAAACTGTTTCAATTATTTAAATAAATATCTTATCAATGATTGGCAACTAAGGTGTTTTATCCAGTCTAAAAGCCAGCAATTTTTTCATGTGAATTTTTATGACATTACACCCTCGGCAACAATGAATTGCTCTTTTGGGAGTTTGGCAACCTCCGCATTAGAAAAAGTCAGATGTTAACTGCATGTCGTCTGAGACTCCGGTTCCTCCTGCAGATCTGCAAGGAATTTTTGAGGAACATATCCACCTTATGAACTATGACCCAAAGACTGGACCCAATAGTTTTGGCAAAGACGTGCGAAAAAGTATGTCATTCCGGTACAATGAATAGCTTGTAATTAATGAAGTACACAATCTGCAAAGAAATTAAGTTTGATTCAGAATCAGGGTGACTTGATGGTTCAAATGACATGCTATATATACTAGATTCCAAGTTGTCTTTTTCTGCCTACATTGGTCTCAGTAAATCTGATTTTCACAAATTCAAGCACAATTTTAGGGCTACCATAAACCCAATGTGCCCTACGAACGATAGTATCGAGGATACAGAACACTTTTTGGTGCTTTGCCCCTCCCTTGCAGTACCACGCAGAGATATTCTCGCTGGAGTTTTTGCTTTACTTCGACTATTTGGATATACAAATCTAAAAAATAACGTGCTAATGCAGATTTTATTGTACGGTGATGAAAATTTTCCCGATGAAGTATGCAAAAATATACAGTTTCAGTTTCAGTTTATTTGTTTTAAATTCCACTACCTACAATTCAAAAATTTTAACGATACATACAAAAAGAACCAGACTACAAAGATGTAAAACATGTTACAGAAAAATCAATACATACCGGGCGAGCCAGAAAAAGTTCCCACTTTTGAAAATTCATAACACCAAGGCTACTTCACGGATTTGAATCATTCAAATTCTAGTTAAAAGCCGAAAGATCAAAGTAATTTTGTCATTTTTCTTGCCGTCCTGTCAGCACTACAAATACAGGTAAATTCAACTTTACAAAAATTTCATGGTTCATTGATTACTGAAAATGGCCCAAAACATCGATCAATGCATAAATGAACTCGCGCACAGAATAATGAAGGAAATGCAACTTCTCATGGGTGAGAGATATCCTCTAGGCATTAATTTCCTTGGCACTGAAAATCTTTCGTATATGTTTGAAAATCGATGTCTTATAACTCTTGAGGGAGGTGAAACGCTCATGGCCTATTGTTCGATTTGAATAGAATCCTTACGACTTGATCAATGTTTTAGGCTCTTTTTCCGTGATTTTGCAACCATGATATTTCTATAAAGCTGAATTTGCCAATATTTCTAGTGCTGGTAGGACAGCGAGAAAAATCACAAAAATACTTTGATCTTTCGACTTTTAACTAGAATTTGAATGATTCAAATCCGTGTAGTAGTCTTGGTGTTATGAATTTTCAAAAGTGGGAACTTTTTTCTGGCTCACCCGGTAGGATAGGAAATTAATACAATATACAAATACTAACTGAGGAAAGAATGAATTGCATGCAGGAAATTACTTAAGGAGGAGCCCCCTCAATAGGTAAACTAATCGAGGAGGGAGCCCCCCCCCCTATCCTAAAAGGTTATTGAATGAGTCTGGATGAATTTGAATAATCTGAAAAATTTACACTTTTGCATTTCATACATAAAATTGAACAACATATCAAAATAGCTCATGGTATCACAGGTAGTGGGGAAAATCAGCAAGAACCGCAAATACCCCCACCCCACCCAATGCGCCCACCAGACCCATCAACCCCGTCCAGACAAGCCCAACGATGACAACACCCGCGATACAAACAGCCCCGGCACCCACCCAAAAAGAAACAAGATCTTATTTCCCCTTGAGTGGACACCGGGACCGCCCGCACCACAAACACCACCACCGCCGGTCCCACCCAGACAAGGCCAGCGAACCCGGCAAACACACAAAGCAAAATGAGAGGCACCCGCCACTCTCACCAATCCCCCCAACTACCCGTGAGGGTATCAATTGACCTTGTTCAATAAGTAAGTTTTCAATTTTGCTTTGAAAGATATTTTTGATGGAGCATTTCTGAGTTCTGCAGGTAGTGTATTCCAGAGTTTGGCACCAAGATAACGTAATGATTTCAGACCATATTGAAGGCTGTTTTGTCGAGTCAAGTATGAATCATCTTGACTGGCCTGTCTAGTGTAATAATGGTGAACAGATGAATTGAATACAAAGAAGTTATGAAAGCACTCAGGTGATGTCTTATTGACAGAGTCGAAAACAAATGTTAAGAGTCTAAGTTCAAAAATATCAGAAAGTTTTAGGAGTTTAAGATCTTTGAAGATAGGGAGAGAGGGTGACAAGCGAGGCTGAAATGAGATAGCTCTGACGGCTTTCTTCTGTATCCTGAAAACATTATCAATGTATGATGCATATGTTTGACCCCAAACAATAAGACCATATTGTAAGAAAGACAGAAACAAAGCATTGTACAAACAAATTAAGACATCTAATGGCAGTAAGTTCGTAATTTTGAAAAAACATTCCACATGTTCTTGCCAACTTTTTAGACAATTCACTGAGATGGTATTTCCAGCTCAGATGCTCATCTAACAGGAGACCCAAGAACTTGACAAATTTCACTCTTTTGATACTTTTTTTCCCCATTTTGATAACAGGATCAGAAGGAACTTTTACCGATGAAGAATGAAAGATAATATAATTTGTCTTATCAATGTTTAATGATAATTTATTTGCATCAAGCCATTTCTTTACTGATCTCAGCTGTCTGTTCACTATTTTGATCAAATTAGACAAAGCACTGGATTCAAAGTAGATGTTTGTGTCATCAGCAAAAAGATAAAACTTGAGTTTCTCAGAAGCGTTAAGTAAATCGTTGATATGAATAAGGAGCAGCAAGGGTCCCAGTACAGAACCTTGTGGTACACCACAAGTAATTAAAAGCAACGTAGAATTCCTTCCATTAAAGGGGCCGTTGCACCGAAAACGCGTGAAGGCTCGTCTGCGGGTTTTTGTTTTGGTTGTGGACGGAGCATGCGTGTCATATCTTTTTACAAGGCAAACATTATAACGACGCGTGCAAAAACTTCTCGAACGCCATGACACAAAATGTACAATTCCTGGAAGTGGCGTAGCGGTCTAGCGATGGTGTGGATAAGCCAGTAAATGTTGTAACTGGCTAAGGATGTTTTATTCAGAAACTTGAAACATTAAAATGAATGTATCCTGCCTTCTTTTATTCTCTGCTGTTTCTTTCCCTGGTTGCATCACATTGCTTCGAGGTGTTGTGCTCTGGTTGCGAGAAACGCGCAAGTTAGGCCTAACATCAAACTACAAAAAATTGTCGTTTGTTTCTATTTCTTAACCAGTTTTGCCCAACTTGCAAATTTACAACCGCCCACAATTTCTTCAAAGAAAAGTTGGTCCAGGGTTGATGATCAGCCTCTTAGATATTAAGGCACAAGCAACCAAAGTTTCATGAGTAAGTTAGATTTTCATTGCCCTGAGTGTACTGTAAAATGAATCAACTTTTCAGAAAGATTTCAAAGTTGCATACAAAGGCTCTAAAACCAGAAGTACAAGATTCAGACTCAAAACTCGAGTAAAAAGTTTCCATAAAAACATGGTTCAAATGACCTGGGAAACTGATGTCCTTAATAAAGCTTGAATTTTCAAGCAAGGCAGTGCTGGTTCTTGCCTTTTGACACACTGAGCAATGGTTTCTTTTGCCTTGGCCAGTTTCTGACAAAAATTGGTGTATCACAAAGGTGGCCCATGAAGTTTTTATTGTTATTGTATCTAGGGCATTCACTTTCATTGTCAGTAGAATTGGTCAATATTCAAAAGCTGAACCAATACTCAAATGGCCAAAACACTTGAGACACTGTTTGAGGAAATTTCAAATTGCTCTTCTCCCAATCCAAGCTAGGACGAGTTTTGGCCATTATCTAAGGATTGATAGGATATTCTCCTTACTAAGACCTTCAGTGCTCAAGGATATACCTAACCAATATACAGATGATGGGAACTCTCACAGAAGACAGACAAATAAAGTATCCCACAAAATATGATGACCTTGTATGGTATAGAACCAAAATTTAAGCATAACAATAAAAACAACATTCAGAAACAAATATGTTTATGCTTAGCTTGTTCATAGCATACAACCATGTATCATCTTCCAGCTGTACAAAAATTTCTTGATTCATAAGATAATTTTGCATCTTTTGTTCTAAGAAACAGCTCCATGGTTAATAGCGTTTGTTGACACTATCCAGATTGGGAGCACCAGATATCATTATACCAGTTAGTCAAGAACAACAGCTCCTCAAAGGTCCTTTTTACAAACATCATCAAAGAAGCCATTTTCAATGCTGAACATTTGTCAAGTGATTTTTATATCTAGAATGGAAGAACGATACAGTAAAGTACTTAAGTGACTTGATGGAATCTGATACAAACTGAATTCTGAGTTGTTTGTACAAGGGTTTCTTATAGAGGACTTCAACATGTAGTTGTCTTCCCTTTCTGGAAGATACCAGTGATATCAATATCATCTCATTTTGGTATATGTATTCCAGCTGATGTATCATTTATCCCTAATCATAATCTAGTGGCTGCTTGATAAATATGAGAAACTCAACACTCAAACCATCAAAAAATCGATAGATAGATGGAAAAATAAAGAAACTCCAGTAATGGGAAAATGGCAACTTAGACACTATGCAAAATCTAAAATGGCAAGTAATTTAGCAGTAGGTTTCACTTATTTTCACTTGTATACTATATCATGCTACTCACAAGGTACTTGAGTACCAGTGTGCATTCCAATGCCCTCCTGCAAAATTTATGTGGCGGAGCAGCATGAAGGAAAATTACCCGCCACTGGCTTTTCGCGTGAAATTTATACTGTTTCAGCTGCTGGAAACTCTAGTTAGTTATTGAACTTGACCTTTTGGCGTAAATTTTTATGCTACCTAATTACTGGCGTAAATATGTGGCGGACAAAATTTACAGAATGCAGACTGGCTTGAGTAGAGTCAAAACACTGGAGAACTGCATAAATCTTCTTCTGACCTGTTTCCATCCACAAATGATATGCCAAAGGCACAGGTAATAAACACCATTCTCCTACCAGGTATAACTTGACCACACATCAGCAGTACAAGTTATTACAACATTGCAAACAAATTTCATGCACACTAATTGTTGACCAAAGGAACAACATCATTTATCAGTAATTTAAATTGTAATATTGTCGAGCAAGGTAGTTCCAGTGACTCAATTTTAGGTGGTAAGATTAAACACGACTCGACTGGTACATTACTGTGTCTGGCCTACGGCCTTGGCCAAAGAGAGGCCTAAGTTAGGAAGAAGTGCAACTGCTTCATTACCTTTTGCAGCGTTCCATTTTGTGAAAGAAGACATGAAGCAGAGCTACAGTCATCGACAAAGCAGCCCACGTTTCTCATTTGTTTCCACGTCTCCATATTTTTCAGATTCGTCCAGATTCTCCTGTGATTTGCCTGCCAACCTTCGTTATCATACGTTGTTTCTTCCAAGCAAAAAAATGACAATTTTCTACGCCTTCCTTTCGGAGGCGAGGGGCTCTATGCTCGAAAATAAATGCGTTTCTTTACGAAGTTATCCTTCTTTTCCAATTTTCTCAAGGATTTTCCTTTCGTAGAACGTCTGTAGCGGCGATGCAACTAGATTTTTATGCATAACTTTTTCAAGGGTATCTGTGTTGCTTAGCCCAAGCATCAGCTAACTGTGTCCCGCGGGTGCGCACGTGCAACTGCCCCTTTAACAGACACATATTGATTTCTATCAGATAGATATGATCTAAACCATTCAACAGCACATCCACCAACACCATAATGTTCCAGTTTAGATAGTAAACTTGCATGATTTACTGTATCAAAAGCCTTTTGTAAATCAATGAAGATGCCACAACCAAATCTTTTACTATCAAGTGTATTTCTTACCGCTTCTGTCAGGCTTACTAGGGCATGATCAATTGAGTGGTTTTCTTGAAATCCAAATTGCAATGAATAAAGAACCTTGTGTATTTCAAGGAATCTGTACATCAACTTCTCAAATATCTTTTGCCCAACTCTGTGAGCACGTTCTATGTCTAACTCTTCCTCGATTCCCAGCACATCTTTAACTTGGGATTTTAAAATCTCTTCTGATTTGTCCCAAGACTCACTTTCATCACTTTCGGGAAATCCAACGAGCTTGACATTATTTCGAAGACTCATGTTTTCTTGATACTCTAAATTGTCTTCGATAGACTCCAAGTTATCGCTCATTGTATTTAGACTTGATTAAAAGAACGATGTTCTCACATCAATTTCTTCGACCTTTTTGATGTTTGTATCAAGTTGGCCTTGGGAAAAGGACAAACTTTCTTTTAGATCAGAGATATCCTTCTTCACATCCTTGAGCTCATCTCGAAGGCCTTCAAACATCATTTTGAATGAGTCTTTATAAGCAGTAGCTTGCATCTCCAACAAGGTTTGAATGATTTTAAGAGTAACGAAATCATTCTCCGGCATATTGGCCTAAATGACGCCTCTTCAAAGACGCATAAACTTGCAAATTAATGATTATTGATGATTGAACTGAACATATTTTAATAAGAACTTTCCACTGTAGATCTACAGTTTCCAAACATACATTAAATTGACGCAGGAACGTCATAAAACTTCAGCGACTGTTGAGCTTCGATTGCACGTGTCCTCACTCTCGCTATGTTAGCTTGCCTATACTCCTGCAAACTCTACAATTTATGCACAAACCTGGTCGATTTAATTAGAAAATTTCTCATTGCATTATATGCCAGACAACCGCCACCATGTCCCATTTAAGTTAACGTGTTTTTCTTTTCTTGACTTTCATCGTTTTTATTTCTTATTTTGTTTTTCTTTTACTCGTATATTTAATGTCTGTCTCAAATTGGATGCCACGTAATATTTGTGATTATGTCTCAACCTTCCGTCCAGGCACTTAAATTTTTTTCGATTGCGGGCCCGTGGCATGTGGTTTGAGACAGACAGCAGTTTTTAATCGTTATGTTCAAGTGGCCCCGGGGTTCCCATAGTCTTTTGCTCCTTGGCTTATCGTTCCAGTAGCACTGCATAGCTGTATTGTATAGTAATCTTGTAAAGTAGGGTGGCTCGTAAATTCATATTGTAATCTTTTTGTGGATATAAAAAATATTGGTGATCTTGAAGGGTTTTGCTACCGACTTCTCCAGAATTCTGAAGGGACTAATTTCTTGTTTTATTGGATTATCAAACGGCCCAAATTGGCTATTTACAAATATTTTGAAAATTTGGCTGTTTGTAAACCACGAAACCACGAAATCACGAAACGAAATAGCGAAATAGCGAAATAGCGAAACGACATAGTTTTACCAAAATATATATTTGAAATATAAAGTAGTTGTTTACATGAATAAATCGAGGCCTATGTAAGAAAAACTGACCTGGTGAAAGCAACTGCTGTCCTTATTTTCCGTAGAAACTTTAGAAACCTTCGGGGGCATTCCCCCATTTGGCCTTTCAGTTTCATAGAGCAGAACTCCATTGCGAAATGATTGATTTCGGCATGATAGAATTTTTTATCATAGGTCATCTGAGGTCATCAAATCGGTCAATCTATTTATGCACTAGCTTTTGTGATGAATAAATAATCTTTGGTATTTTGATTTGTTCGGGATACTGCGAATTCCCCCTTTTGTAAATCTCAAAGGAAATGACGTTAACTCTGATTGGCTCGCTGATCAATGGGACGAGCGAAGCGTTTTGGGGCGTGCGCAATATCACAAAGGAAGGATGAAGGGCGATGACCCTGAGATCTATACTGCGCAGACTCCAAAGCGCTTCGATCGGCGTCTGGCTCTTCTGGGGAAAACCCGAGAGACTTTCACTGATAGTATCCCGAACAATGATGGTATGTTTGTTGGATTTTGTGAATCTCAGGCGCATGGCAACGAGAGGGGCGTTTCACATAAACATGGTTTCACTCATTCGAAAAATTGTTCCAGAATTTTTCAGAACAAAAGTATTTCTACAGATTTCTGATAGATTTTTCTTGAATTTGAAAGCAAAAGGGCTATTTTAGGGTGAAATGCCCCTCGGATGGTGCGCTGAATAATATCAGCATATAAAGCCCCCGATCAACAGGCACAGGAATGGTGCAATGAAAAATTCCCCTGTATTATGACCCTCGTGGTGTGGTTGTTGAGTATGTGAGTATGAGTCCCTCAAATGTATTGCTGAATACAACTAAATTATCGCAATAACCAGAGCATATAACAAAACAGCATTTCTCGGAGTATGATGTAACTTCTTCTCAAAAGGCTAAAGTGGAAAGTCCAGGTCAGAAAGGGGAATGCCCCCAAAGGTTTCTGAAACTTTTACGGAAAATAAGGACAGCACTTACTTTCAACTGGTTAGTCTTTCTTGCTTAGGCCTCGATTTATTCATATAAACAACTATTTCGTACTTAAAAATACATGCTTCGAGAAAAATGTATGTCGTTTCGCTATTTCGCTATTTCGTTTCGTGATTTCGTGGTTTCGTGGTTTACAAACAGCCTGAAAATTTACCCTTAAAGCAATCTGTCTCATTCATAAGTGGCTGAGATTGTAAAAGGGGATTAGAAATTTGTATGGCAGGATTAATGGAAAAGAATTGGAAAGAAATCGCTTCGCGAATTGAACTGAAGTGTTATCACGCGATAAATTCAAAGAGTCTGCATTCTAGCTCCTTCGTGACAGAGATCCTTTAAAACGCGTACAATTTTCTTCAAAATGTGCATTTGTTTGCTGAAATTTGGCACAAAACAAAAAAATTCTGACCAAAATCTTATTCTAACTAACTAAAATATTTGATCAGCGGTTTTCCGCTATTATGTCTTTGACAATCCGTCTTCAGGTCTTTCTGTTTCCTGTTATCTCTTGTAGGACTTTCAATGTTCTTTCAGGAGGATTCGACTCGATGTTTAGTTGTATGTTGATCAGTGAGGTCTTTCTCTATCAATTTTATCCACGTAGTTGGCGGTCTTCCGACTTTCTTTTTTGTCTTCTTCAGGCTTTCTTCAAGAGCTTTCTTTGCTGGAGTATCATTTTTTAGGCGCATAAGATGGCCCAGCCAATTTAATCGTCTCCTCCTGATTGTTGTGCTCCATGGTTCTGATTCTGTTTTTTTGTATAGTTCATCATTACTTATTTCTTTGGCCATCTGATATTTATCACCTGCCTGATTAGTCGCCTTTGGAAGGAATCAGTCTGATCTTCTAGAGTTTTAGTGATAACTTGGAAACTCCATAACTCGGAATTATACAGGAAATTTGACGCGCAAAATGCATTAAATGTTCGAAGCTTCAATTGAGGGGATATCTTTTTGGATTTGAATATGGAGTTATACGCGGCTAGGCTGGGGATGGTCAATCCTTTTCTTCTTTGTATATCTGCTTGTGTGTCCAACTTACTCCGTAACAGTTTGCATTCTTTCCAATTTGGTTCCGTATTTTCTACTTTTGGTGGCTTATATTTTGTAACCCAATCAAGTTCTGACCAGCATATGGTGTCTTCCTGTAGTTTCTTCGGCGTTGCTGCAGTTGGTGGAGGTGGGGGCATCTCAGGTCTTGGTGTTTCATAACGCTCCGTTTTTGATGTTTTTATTTCTAGATTACATTTTCTTAATTGAACTGGTATCTTAGCTTCAATTTCATCAATTTGTATTTTTGATGTACCAATAAAAGTCAAATCATCAGCATATTTGGGCTTGATACAGAAACTTTTCATTTTCGTTTTGATAGGTGGTCGTAAACGTCTTGCTTAGTATAGTATGAAACGGTATCCACCAAAGTATCACGAGCCATCGGGTTTTTAAAACATGCAAAGAATATTCAATTGCTTCTTTGAAAACATTGTACTCGAGTATTGTGGAGCCCCATTTTCGATACTGCTGCTCTGTATGGGGTTGTTGTGGCACTACTGATATTGATCAGCTCCAAAAGCTTCAAAACAGAGCCGCCAGAATTGTAACGAACAGCAGCTTTGATGCTCCAAGTAGGCCTCTCATCGAGAGTCTTGGTTGGAAAACCGTTCGCGAGCTTGTTGACCAGGATTCTAGACTGATGGTATATACATCTATTAATGGGCTTGCTCCGCAGTACATGAGCGATCTTTTCACAAGAAACTCCGCCTGCAGCTCTCGCAACCTTCGAAATACGAAAACAGACTTGAGGCTGCCAAGGAAAACATCCGCAAATGGGCAGAAATGATTTTCTTATCGAGGTGCAAAACTATGGAACAACCTCTCAGCTGAGATAAAACAGGCACCCTCCTTTGCCGTCTTCAAACAGAACATTCAATAGACTGGGGGACTTTTCTTGCGGTTGGGTGCAGGGAGCGCCGAAGGCGCAGGAGGGGAAACGGCCAGTGGAGCGCATAGACCGATGTGTGATGCACATCCAAACGAGGCAGCGGCAGAATTTGACTTGAAACACACGGGAAAAAGCAGGAAGAAGCAGCAGAGTTGTACTCGGATAACTCATTTATTTGGCAATCATGACATACGTGAGTAATTTATGCTGATTTTGATCGATTACTCGAAGGTCAATTTACGTTTTGAGGGTCCTTGCAAGGTTATACGACTATCCAAACTATTCATTTGAAGATGTTTTGTTTGGGCAGGCCAAAAACGTCAGAACTGTTTATCACAGCTACACCTCGGCGGCATCTCAATTTCTTCGTACCAAAATAAACCCAAACGCTAATTCAGATAAATTCTTATGCTAAAATCATACAGTAAGCTGTCTGCAAAAGGATTTCGTTACATTTTGTTACATATCGGAGTTTCAGAGCTTTGAATTTGCTTCGAGTATTTTGCACCTTCAGGTCAGGCCTATGCTATAAGCAAAATCGCGGTTGACTGTGTTGGCCTTCCATTTCTGCAAAATTCACAATCACCCGTTGAATTTCTGTTTTGATTTTATTCAGCGACACTGTTTTCTGTTTGACAAAAGTAAGCCTTGCCCATTTTTTTATACTTTTCTGTTTCAAGCAGATTTGTTTGCGGTAGTTCACTTTCTGGACTTGCGTTTTCCTGTTGAAATATTAGACCAACTCGTTGCTCACAACAGACAATGCGATGGCGGCTTTCAATTTTCTGCTAGGTTGCCAGTTACCCGTTGAATTTCTCATTTGATTTCATTCAGTAAAACCCTTATCTGTTTGTATCAGCTAAAAGTTTCATTTTATTTTTTACACTTTTCTGTTTAAAGCAGATTAATTTTGGGCTGTTTTGACTTTGGATCTTCTTGTTGACAATCTCGCCTGACCTTGATAAATGGCCTTCCATTTTCTGCAAAATTTACCATTACCTGTTGAATGTTTGGTTTGATTCCATTCAGTGAAGCTCTTGTCTGTTTACAAAGCTGATCTTTGGACTTTATTTGCTACTTTTTGTTTTCAAGGTGATTTGTTTGGAAAGGCTCAACTTGTGGTCTTGTGGTTTGCTATTGTAATGTTAGGCCAAATCACTGATCACAACAACATTAAGGTGCCTTTCCCTTTTCTACAAAGTTCATTGTTACCCATTGAGTTTCTTGCTTACTGTCACTCCGCAAACCCCTAATCTGTCTGATGATGGTAAAAATATTATTTATTACACTAACGCTAATGCAATGGTGGCCTTCAATTTTCTGAAGAAAAGTCACACCTACTTTTTGCCCTGTGATTCAAATCAATGTAGTAATTTGAAACAATGATAAAGACTTAGAAGGCTGATTTACATAGCAATAACAATTTTACAATAATTGTATGTTTTCATCCTTTTTATCACAAACTCAAACGGAGTACCACATAATGGCTGCATATGAATTTTCACAGCCCCTCATGTTTTTCATGTATATTTCAGTTTGAAGAATCTTGATACTATTGCACCCACCCAGAACTTGAATATCTTGCAATATACAGTAAAATGTTAGTTTTTGTATTTTGGTTGCAGTATGTACAAAGGTAGATCAAGTACTCACTTCCCTGCGGTCATGTGTAGTCAATGTTGTAAAAAACAGTGTGAAATAATTCTCTTCATTTTGTTGCAGGGGAAGGATCCATTTGCTATTGAGGATTGCATATTTCTTGCAGATGGTGTGTTAATGTGATGACAGCAAAGTGACCAATTTCATTGCGAACAATTCTAGCTATGTTTTAAAAGAGCTGTCAGCACAGATAAAGTCCACATGGACACCATTTGAGCATTTAGCATGAAATAATTCCCTGTCCAACATGGAAGATTTAATGGAAGATCAAAGATTTTAGGTTTTTGAAATTAAGAAGCTATGTAGACACACTTGGGAGCTATGAGACACCAAAAGTCAAAGTCAACACAATTTCATGCAGATGACTGATTGCATAATTTTAGACCAAAAAGTTTTATCTGGCTTGTTTATAATTCAATAAACCACAATTTGTTTCTTATTAGTTTTTAATTTAACCTTAGTGATGCACTTTTTTGTTTAAAAACTGCATCTCATAACCTAAAAGCAAAAAGAGTTTCTTAACCTTGAATTGACTTCTAATTGCTTCCAAATAGTTTCTCAATTTTTGGAGAAGGCTTTTTATTGATGTTTATTCTATATAAGGTGTTTCATATAAAAATGACCATCAGTTCAAAAATCTTTTTAGTGTATCAAATCTTTCAAGTGTATCAATTCCATACCATGCACCAATAGATGATTGCACTAAAGATGGTGGTCAGGAATCTTTTACCATGATGCTTTGTATCACATTGAATTCTTATTGATTTGATCATCTGATTTCTTCAAGACCTCAAAGGATCTTGGTTCAAAATTTGTTGATGCCATCTTTACCGCACCCATCTGTTAGAGGGGATTCTGATGAATGAATTCTTGTTATCTGCTTATACATCCTCATCTTCAAAAAGCAATATTCCGTATGTGAAGTTTTATTACCAATTTACCACTCACTATGAGAAACAGCGTGGCTGTGGTGTTGGTGGTACTTGGCAATGCAACAACACTAACCTCTCTTTTGAAAAAGCAGAAAAACAAAAAATTGAAACCAAAGAGAAAGTACCTTGCATAGAGCCCTTGGAACCAATTATCTAATGGACAAATTGTGTACTCAAAAAGTCCTTTTGCAATCCTCTGTCAATTTTCAAAGTTTCCAAATTTTACTAGCACAAAATATGAATACAATTGTGGTCTCACAGAAGATTGTCAAATGAATTTGACTCCTATAATGTTTGTAAGAATATGAATAAAAAATATTTTTCTGTCTTCATTTTATGAATCACAGGCCTAATTATAACAATGAAAATTACATAAAGGAATAAAGAAGAACACATTCAAAAGTCAAGTAACACATCTCAGCAGTCACAGAGACTATGCCATAACTTTTGCCCAAAATAAAACTAATTCAGAAACTTTCAGTAGGATTGAAATCATCCTTCCAATTTAGAGTGCTTTGGCACATTGGACTACTCAAAAATTCATGCAAAAAGTTAGATACCGTAGCATGATGACAACACTTGCCTACAAAAAAGCTTTTACAGTACAAATTGAAACAAATATCAAGTCTTTCTATGACAGAGATTGTCATATCTAATGGAATTTCACTCAGCTTGTTTCATCAGCAAACAATTGTTCAACTGGAAGTTTCTCCCTATATGAAGAAGGCATCATATTTCACTAGCTTATATCAATGTGAACATGACATCATTGAAGTTACTGTACAGAAGACCTAATCAAGTCTGCATTGCAACCCGTGTCAATTGTCATTATGCTCAAAGTGGTGCTAGGGGCTGTAATGTGAAATCTATGCCAGTTGTGGATAACACCACTGCACAACAGTGCTCTCAAGCAGGTCCTCTTTTTACAGAGCCAGGACTTGGGGGCAATCAATCGTTGCCAGAACTTGGGGGCAATCAACTTTTTGAATCAGTAAATTAATGTTTTATTTGTTCCGTGTTTGGCTTCCTCTCTCCTTTGTTTCACTGAAAATTGTTTTCATCAAAAGTATTGTATCAATTCTTGTTGAGACGAATTGTTTTGCTATTAACCAGTTGATTTCTTGTTGTAAGACTCCGTGTCTCTCACAAATTTCTGTCGCAAACTTAGGCCAAATTGGCATTTTGTTGATAAACAAAGCATGCCACACAGGAATAATCATTAAATTCTTCTGTTCCTTCGGTGAAAATAACTCAAACGACTGCTTTATTCAAAGCTAACATTCTTTTAACCCTCGAACAACAAACTATCGTGCTGTTTCCCTCTGCAAAACCAGCAGTAGCTGCAAAAATTTAGCGCTTCCTCTTCCCAGCAAACACCAACACTTTGCAATTGCAAGTCGCCATTAATCGCAGCCTCGTTTTCGAATTTTGCATCATACATCGGAAATCAATTGAATGGCAAGATAGGCGACATTCGTCTGAGCATGCGCCGCGACCTTCAGGGATGTCAATGGGGTCTTTGTAGTTGTGCTGTGGCGGGAAATTTTGAGCTGACGTGATTGTTTGTTTTCGCCGGGCCTGGCTTGAAAAGTTACTTGTGAAAAAGTTCGCAGTGAAAGGAAAGGTACGTGAAATTATCGAATTCATGTTTTTAGTCATAAAACGGATTTTTCAAAAGCTACTTCATTGCTTGCTGTTATCCTTTCCCGTCTGTCTTGTGCTCGTTGATTTACGAGTTCATGCAATGTTCCGTGTGGCCTATAGGCCTCCATGGTCGATATGAATGATTTTGCTACGAAACAGTTTAACAAGGATGAAAATGAACGATAAAAGATTTAGAAGTGATGCTGTTTTATCTGTGATAGAGTGAAGCAGACCCTAGTTCATGCAATGTTCCGTGTGGCCTATAGGCCTCCATGGTCGATATGAATGATTTTGCTACGAAACAGTTTAACAAGGATGAAAATGAACGATAAAAGATTTAGAAGTGATGCTGTTTTATCTGTGATAGAGTGAAGCAGACCCTGAACAAAGGGTTTAACATGCACCTGTGCCAGGCCACAATATTGAAATCTGTGTTCAGCTTTTCACAAGTTAAGTGGACTTGACAAGCCAGATCGTTTGAGCAAGTCAGCAATTCCACCAGCTGACCAGCAAAGTAATTCAACACAAAAAACGACAGAAAGTTGATACTTACTATTCCTGTGTAAAATTACAACTTATTGAGTACGAATAAATCCTTTTCATATATTCATTGTTAATGCACTTTGATACACCTACTTTCTATAAGAAATGAAGGATACCCCCTATGCATAGATTATTGGGCAAAAACACAGAATGCGTATTTTATGAGAAACATGGTTCTTGGGTTGGTTGCCATAAATTTTAGGCCAGTTCAAAGCAGCTTCAAAACATTTTGAATTTGGATTGATCTTTAAAGATGGAAGCTGCAAATGAAAAAATTCCTTTAGTTTTTGTAGTCCAGGATTCAGGAATCACTGTTCCTTGATTTTTGCAAAATAAGTTCTAAAGTTTAACAGCTTTAAAAAATCGAATTGTACTACAGAATCCTTACAAGGCACTGTCACATGTAGGGCAAATCTGCTATTTCTAAATCCTGCAAAGTTTGACATCATTGTGATCAGTTCTAACATGTTTTGGCCTATTAAAGAAAATGCCTATACAAGATATTGTTTGTTTGCTTAGTCTAAGGCAAGATGCCTGGAAAAATGTGTAATTCTAAGGTGCAAGCATGGTATATCAATTTAAAGGCAAAACAAAGAATAGCATATGCAGTTGAAAATTCTTAAGAAAAGACCATTTCAGAAAAATTTGCAAATATCATTTACTTTTGAATGTACGATGTTCTTTCAACTCAGCTGTCATGTTTTGCCCTATTAGGCATATTTCTTTGCAGGATATTGAAACAAGGTGGCCAAGTAGTTTCAATTGTTGTCACATTATCACACAATTTTTGGTGTCAAGTCTATTTCTAAATAGATCAGATTGAAATGGCTTTCATTGATATCAAAGAAGAAGTAAATGATGAGACTTGAATATTTTTTCATGAAAGTAAATAATATTCAAACTGCAAAGCAAGAGCTATAAGAAACTGAGGATGAATATTTGACAAAAATGTACTGCTAGTTCTCTCTTTACACTGTTAGAAGTGTTCTGGTAGCCTTTCTGGGTTCAAGGTAATTAGAATCAACACCACTGGAAACTCTCTTCCCTGTACATTCCTGCACTGTTGAACAAGGCAGGGTCCGCGGAGCAGAGTGAGCAGGGTGGGCTATAGCCCTAGCACACCCACTTTTTTTGCAACAAATGGCTTTCTTTTCATTCAAAATTTGGAAAAAAGTAGCACTTAGTTGGCTGGAAAAGAAGCTGAAATTGAAACCGTTAAAGGGTTTGTGCAAGGATATAAGCCTGCATTTGCACAGGGCAGAAAAATCTAAAAATAGCTTATTGAAATTGATGGCACACACGTGTTGTTGATAATCGATAGCTAAAGAAACAATGCTGCATTTGCGCATTTTCTGTGTTCTATTTATAGAGCAGCCTATTTACCATTGCACACTCCCTTTAAAGACGATTAAAGACGGTTAAAGACCGTTGAAGCAATCCTATGGGCGTGGTCCTGCAAACTTTTTCCGGGGTCCTTGCAAAGGTTATAAATTTACTGCACTACTTTTTTACTACTCTACTCCTAAATGTCTACTCGCTTCCTACTGGTCTTGCCATCCATCTTTTCTTTGTTTTGCTTGGCTATTTCTTTTTCTCTCTCAATGTGCTCCATTTCCTCTTGTTACACTTCTTCTTCCTTTCATCCTCATCAATATCCTTGCCCCAACCGTCTTCCACAAGATTCCTGCTATAGCTTGCAAGACAATTCGCATCACAAAAGAGGCACGTCTTTTCTTTGAACTGTTTACTAAAGTTACAAAGTGAGAAGTAATAAGTGTTAAAGAGAGTAGACTACTTTAATTCGAAATCAAGAAGTCACAGAGACTTAAAGAATTCCACAATGTATGAACTAATTCTTCTTGAGGAAATTTGAAAGATGTGAATTATCCAGACTCTTGCCTGACATGGCAAGACTGTATCACAGTAGCACATGCCGATTAAGTATCTCAAACTCATCCCCGTCTGATCCTTTTTAGAAGCAATCCATTGTTTAATAATAAGAATCTGGTTTATAAGAAAATAGCTGTGGTGGCACCACCAGAAGAGGGCTACAGAGGAATAAAGCCCCCTGTTAGAAGAATCTAATCTCATTGAGGGAAGAAATTTCGGTTTCCTGTTTAGTTGGTAGTTTCTTTAGATAATCGCGTTCTTCTCGAAGGGGAAAGATAAGTTCCTTCGAATCTCTGTGCAAACCCCTGTGAGTTGCAACCCCTCCTACTCATACAAAACCAAGTAATTCAGAAATTGAAGGTTGTAGAATAATTATACATATCTTTCTGCATCCATTGGTATAAGTTTCATTTTGAATCAATCCGGTTATAATTGGTTACAAGATATTTGTTTAGTTGGTAGTTTCTTTAGATAATCGCGTTCTTCTCGAAGGGGAAAGATAAGTTCCTTCGAATCTCTGTGCAAACCCCTGTGAGTTGCAACCCCTCCTACTCATACAAAACCAAGTAATTCAGAAATTGAAGGTTGTAGAATAATTATACATATCTTTCTGCATCCATTGGTATAAGTTTCATTTTGAATCAATCCGGTTATAATTGGTTACAAGATATTTGTTTAGTTGGTAGTTTCTTTAGATAATCACGTTCTTCTCTAAGGGGAAAGATAAGTTCCTTCGAATCTTTGTGGAAACCCCTGCGAGTTTCAACCCCTCCTACTCATACAAAACCAAGTAATTCAGAAATTGAAGGTTGTAGAATAATTATTCATATTTTTCTGCATCCGCTGGCATAAGTTTCATTTTGAATCAATCCGGTTATAATTGGTTACAAGATATTTGTTTAGTTGGTAGTTTCTTCAGATAATCACGTTCTTCTCTAAGGGGAAAGATGAACTCCTTCGAATCTTTGTGGAAACCCCTGCGAGTTTCAACCCCTCCTACTCATACAAAACCAAGTAATTCAGAAATTGAAGGTTGTAGAATAATTATTCATATCTTTCTGCATCCATTGGTATAAGTTTCATTTTGAATCAATCCGGTTATAATTGGTTACAAGATATTTGTTTAGTTGGTAGTTTCTTTAGATAATCACATTCTTCTCTAAGGGGAAAGATAAGTTCCTTCGAATCTCTGTGCAAACCCCTGTGAGTTGCAACCCCTCCTACTCATACAAAACCAAGTAATTCAGAAATTGAAGGTTGTAGAATAATTATTCATATCTTTCTGCATCCATTGGTATAAGTTTCATTTTGAATCAATCCGGTTATAATTGGTTACAAGATATTTGTTTAGTTGGTAGTTTCTTCAGATAATCACGTTCTTCTCGAAGGGGAAAGATGAACTCCTTCGAATCTTTGTGGAAACCCCTGCGAGTTTCAACCCCTCCTACTCATACAAAACCAAGTAATTCAGAAATTGAAGGTTGTAGAATAATTATTCATATCTTTCTGCATCCATTGGTATAAGTTTCATTTTGAATCAATCCGGTTATAATTGGTTACAAGATATTTGTTTAGTTGGTAGTTTCTTTAGATAATCGCGTTCTTCCCGAAAGGGAAAGATAAGTTCCTTCGAATCTTTGTGGAAACCCCTGCGAGTTTCAACCCCTCCTACTCATACAAAACCAAGTAATTCAGAAATTGAAGGTTGTAGAATAATTATTCATATCTTTCTGCATCCATTGGTATAAGTTTCATTTTGAATCAATCCGGTTATAATTGGTTACAAGATATTTGTTTAGTTGGTAGTTTCTTTAGATAATCACGTTCTTCTCTAAGGGGAAAGATAAGTTCCTTAGAATCTCTGTGCAAACCCCTGTGAGTTGCAACCCCTCCTACTCATACAAAACCAAGTAATTCAGAAATTGAAGGTTGTAGAATAATTATTCATATCTTTCTGCATCCATTGGTATAAGTTTCATTTTGAATCAATCCGGTTATAATTGGTTACAAGATATTTGTTTAGTTGGTAGTTTCTTTAGATAATCACGTTCTTCTCTGAGGGGAAAGATAAGTTCCTTAGAATCTTTGTGGAAACCCCTGCGAGTTTCAACCCCTCCTACTCATACAAAACCAAGTAATTCAGAAATTGAAGGTTGTAGAATAATTATTCATATCTTTCTGCATCCATTGGTATAAGTTTCATTTTGAATCAATCCGGTTATAATTGGTTACAAGATATTTGTTTAGTTGGTAGTTTCTTAGATAATCGCGGCCTTCTCGAAGGGGAAAGATAAGTTCCTTCGAATCTTTGTGCAAACCCTGCGAGCTTCAACCCTTCCTACTGATACAAAACCAAGTAATTCATAAATTGAAGGTTGTAGAATAATTATTCATATCTTTCTGCATCCATTGGTATAAGTTTCAGTTTGAATCAATCCGGTTATAATGGGTCACAAAGCATTTTAGTTTGTAGATCTTGTTCTTCGTGCCTTTCCTCGAAAGAAATCATGGAATCTTGAAATCGCTGTCGAAATTGCCCCTGAAATTTTAACCGTGGCCATTCATTGAAAACCAAGTAAACTACAAAAATAAGTTGAAAAGGCGAATATTTGAAGTTTTCTGCATTCAACTGTGTAGGTTTCATTATGATTCAAAACCTAATTTCGATGCTGTAGTAGATTTTTTGGTTGTTAGCTTCTTGTTCCTCGCGTCTTTCTTCGACAGAAGAAAATGAAATCTTGAAATCGTTGTCGAAATTGCCCCTAAACTTTTAACCCTAGCCAATCATTAAAAACCAAGCAAACTACAAAAATAAGTTGAAAGGGCGAATATTTGAAGTTTTCAGCATTCAACTGTGTAGGTTTCATTATGATTCAAAACTTTATTTCGTTGCTGTAGTAGATTTTTTGGTTGTTAGCTTCTTGTTCTTCGCGTCTTTCTTCGACACAGAAAATGAAATCTTGAAATCGTTGTCGAAATTGCCCCTGAACTTTTAACCCTAGCCATTCATTGAAAACCAAGCAAACTACAAAAATAAGTTGAAAAGGCGAATGTTTTAAGTTTTCAGCATTCAACTGTGTAGGTTTCATTATGATTCAAAACCTAATTTCGTTGCTGTAGTAGATTTTTTGGTTGTTAGCTTCTTGTTCTTCGCGTCTTTCTTCGACAGAAGAAAATGAAATCTTGAAATCGTTGTCGAAATTGCCCCTTAACTTTTAACCCTAGCCATTCATTGAAAACCAAGCAAACTACAAAAATAAGTTAAAAAGGGGAATATTTGAAGTTTTTTGCATTGAACTGTGTAGGTTTCATTATGATTCAAAACCTAAATTAGTTGCTAGTGTGAATTTTTCAAGTGCATGTTGGTTTGCACTCTGTGGTTGACGATAGTCCGAAGTAGATTTTCTCTCTGCAACAACAGCTTCCATTTATTCATGGCTTTGTCGTGAGGGATATATATATGGTGCTAAAACAATAAAGGAACTTACTGTAATTTGATTTCTTTTTTGTGTGTGGCTTGATGTCTTTGTTTTATTGATTGGTCCATTGTTTATCTTGGAGCGTCATTTCCTGCTTCCATCACTTCTGCAACTTTCCTCGAAAAGTGAGATCTCGTGGTCCTGCGCAGAATCTTGCGCAATTCGCCAAAAACGAATGTCGCCTATCTTTTGAATGGCCGTTTCGCCTCCCGCGCCTTCGGCGCTCCCTGGTTGGGTGGCTGGCCGCGGCCCGCGGTCTCTGTGCTTGATTCGTTGCTGGATCGGCGATGGAGATCTGTCTTGGGGTTTCCGTTGTCGGTTTGGCGGGGGTCGGGCGCGGGGACAGTGGGTGCCCTGGCTGCTCGATCGTTGGAGAGGTTTTCCCAGTCTATTGGTGTTTATGTACATTTCTTTTAATTTAGCAAATTAGGGTTTACTTTTTAGTTTTGTATATATATATTGTAAGTAGTTTTAAATGTTTTTAACCGATTATTTATTGTATTGTAAGTTTTTATGTGGAGGGCCCCTTGAAAACCACCCAATTGGGTGAAGGGCAACCCTCCTTAATATATTGAAATGAAATATTGAAATGAAATGAAAATGAAATGAAGAGCACTGCACTGAGAGTCAATGGGGAGTCAATGGCATCTCTCCGGGTAGTCAATGGCAACTAGGATGCTTGGAAAAATAAATAGCAAGCTAAAATTTTTGTACAGAAAACAGAACTTCCTAGATGGATCCCTTCGAAGGTTGCTTTTGAATGCCCTTATTCAACCCCGTTTTGATTACGCATGCACCTCGTGGTACCCAATGTTGAATAAGAGACTGTCCAAAAAAATCCAAGCTGCTCAAAACAAATGCATTCGCTTTTACCTGAATTTAAAAAATGCGGCCCATATTGTTGCCACAGATTTTAAGGCTATAAATTGGCTCCCCACAAAGAATAGGATGGATCAATGTGTTTGTGCTAATGTAATGAAGTTTTTTAATGGAACTCCCCCAGCTTACAGTGACGAAATATTCCATCCAGCCAATCTAGGGCGAATAACGCGAAGATCCAAATTTAAATTAGAATTTCTACTTCGCAAAAGTACTGCTGGACAAAAATGCTTATCTTAACTCGGGCCGAAAATATGGAATAGTCTTCCATCTGATTTAAAATCAGCTGAAAATCCAAACACATTCAAACATAAGATCAAAGAAAATTTTTTCCAAAAAATACAAAAAGAGGAAGATGACATATACGTCTTCTACTAAGACCCTTCCTCATCTCTCCCAACCATGTTTCTGTCGCACAAACCGTGTTTTATACTGATAACAACTACAGTACTTTCCTGTTTTCGTTATTTATTTATTTATTTATTTATTTGTTTGTTTATTAATGTTATTATTTTTTATCTTTTTCTGTTATACCAGCATCTCTGAGGGGACCATTATGGAAATAAGGTCAGCTTGACCCTTTAATGCTATCTCTGCCACTGTATATTAGGGGTGTTTTCCTTTTTACGTTTTTAACCTAATGTATTGTATTGTATCTATCTTTTATATTTATCATAGTAGCTTGTATTTATATTTTATGTGGCAAATGATACATACATACATACATACATACATACATACATACATACATACATACATACATACATACATACATACATACATACATACATACATACATACATACATACATACATACATACATACATACATACATACATACATACATACATACATACTGACATGACTATGGTTGTGGGGACTTTGCCATCCTGCATACATTGTGGGGACAACTGATATTTGAATGTAACTTGACAACAGTAAGTAGCAACCGAGAGCTGGTCAAAGGAAAACAAAGACCTTGACCTTGCACTCATTTCAATGCTAGTACACTCGTAAACAAAATTTGTGTATCTACATTGTGGGGACTGTTAGTTTTACACCAACGTTGTGGGGACACATTTTCAGTTTAGCATTCATTGGTCACAAATACCATACTACAGACCACTTAATTGAATTATCCTGAGAGTTAACCCAATTTTTGCTTCCATGATGGTCACTGAACATCAGATATGTGAACTCTCAATGTACACACTTTCTGGGGACATCCAATGTACACACTTTCTGGGGACATTCGATGTACACACTTTCTGGGGACATTATGTACACACTTTCTGGGGACAGCCAATGTACACACTTTCTGGGGACATTCAATGTACACACTATCTGGGGACATCCAATGTACACACTTTCTGGGGACATTCAATGCACACACTTTCTGGGGACATTCATTGTACACACTTTCTGGGGACATTATGTACACACTTTCTGGGGACATTCAATGTATCAACAATTAGCTCTGGGATATTTAAGCTTGACCATTGCCAGTGGCATTTACATGATGCATTGTATCTCAGAAACATTTCAGGAGTCCCTGAAATTAATCTACATTGAGAGAACTTCAAATGATGTATTGCTTTTAAAACAATCCGTTTTTGAAAGGTCATAAAATCATGACTCAAAATGCCTAAAAACCAACACTTTAATTTGTCACTGGTCAAACTTTTATTTAAATAATTTCAATCCAAGATCAGCGATCTACACCAAAGAGCGCTTGAGTGATGTATTACTTCTACATGTACCCATTTTTGAAAGGCCTTAAAATCATCACTAAAAATGCATAAAACCTATTTTTCAATTTTTCACCAGTGAAAGTCTCCAATTGGATGATTTCAATCCAATAGTATCTATACCAAAAGAGCTTTCAAAAGATGTATAACTACACTTCAAAAACAAAGTATTGAATGGCCTAAAATAATCGCTCAAAATGCGTCAGAGCAAATGATTCAATTCCTCACCCATATGAGTCTCTAATTGAATGATGTCAATCCAATATTATTAATTGAGCTAACAAATGATGTACTATTCTTATAAAGTTTTCTTCCCATTCCTGAAAGAGCTAACCATCACGTTTTTACATGTAAAAAGCTTAAGTTCTCTCCTCTCAAATTTATGATTGAATAATTCCAGGCCAAAATCATTCATCTACACAAAACAGAGTCAGAACAGTTTTGGAATAATGTACTACTTCCATAAAATTGCTTTTCCAAAATCAATCACTGGCATTATTTAGAAAACCTTTTCAATTTCAGCAATTTATGTTGAACTTTCTCTGAAAATTTTCAAGAAACTTTCAACTGCATTGCCTATCCCCAGTGTGAAAAAACACGTTCCTCATTGTTTTTAAGATCTCAAATGGCTTTAAATTGTTCCCCTGCCTTTGACGACTTTTTCAGGATTTTGAGCCTGCCCTTTTCCTCAAAATCCTTAATTCAGGAACTTTACCATGTCAAAAAAAATGGTGAAAAATGCTTAAAATGTAAGATAAGTTTTTCGTTTCGTTTCGCTTCATTTCAATCAACCCCTTACTATTTTACAAAAATAAATTACCTGGGGTCACTTTTTTGGGTCACTTGATGTGGAGTTCAGTAATGTGTGATTATAGCCATAGCATGTCTTCGTGATATGGTAAAGTGCGAGTTGCGAGTTGCAAATGCGAGTTGCGAGTTGCTTATATTTTGCGAGTTACGAGTTACGAGTTGCACTTATTGTGCGAGTTACGAGTTGCGAGTTGCACTTATTATGCGAGTCGCGAGTTGCGAGTTGAACGAAAGGTGCGAGTTGGAAACTCAAAAGTGCGAGTTGAAACAAAATGTGCGAGTTGCCTGTTTTCTTTTGTAGAAAGACCTTTTTCGTCAAATAGAAAAGGTATTCTAAAGTCGCATTTCAATTTGCAACTTTTTTTTGGGTTTTCGTCATTGAAAAGCATTCTTATGCCATCGTAACTTTCCTTATCAGAAGCCATCTATAAAATACTAAGGCCTATTCTTCAAACGTTAAGAAACTTCTACAATTTGCAGCCTTTACTCCCCCTGTCGTTCAAAGACATTACTGCAATACTGTAAACTGGGAACTTGCTTAAAAGGTGTCTTGAAAGAAAATCAAAGGGGAATTCGTTATCGTTCAAGACGACTTGGCAAGTCAATGTTAATTGTTGAGCTCAAAACTTGCAGTGAATTATGTATGACCCTTTCGCTTCCCAAATTTTGAGGTATTGTTACCATCCTGTCCGAAGTAGTTTCTTCAGCCTGACTTGTTGCATTTACCTCAGTCAAAGAATTGCACTCTGGCCTTGGTTATGTGTTGCAGATTGTTTTTAACATAAAGCATGTAACTAGCTCATATGATATCAAAGAAAATAATTTGCTTATGTGATTTCATCCCTTTGGGAATTATGCTAAAATCTGAAATTCGATAATGAACATTAAGAAACTTTTCTGTAAATCCCTGATTTCATAAAGGCTGTCCAAAAATCGCAGTTTTTTAGCTGCAAAATATGAAAATTTGAAGTTTTTTTAAGGAACTTGCAACTCGCGTTTTGAATGTACCAACTCGCACTTTTCACTACTAACTCGCAACTCGCAACTCGCAAAACAGGAGCAACTCGTAACTCGCAACTCGCACTTTACCAATCCACATGTCTTCAAAGTAAAACCAGTCAGCAATGAAGTCTAGCCAAATAATGCCTTACAAATAAAACCCTCTATGACACTCAACAATGTGTTTATAGCTAAGACATATCATGTAACTGAAACACATTTATGTATGCAAGTCCCACAAATTGCACACACCTCAATTATGTGTTGCATGTAAAACATGCATGAAATCTAACTATCAATTACTTACAAATTGCACATAGGCTAATCCTCACAAATTGCACAATGCACATCCTGACTTAGGAAAATATGCATATGATGAGGTCTCCACCTAAATTTGTAGAGCCAGGTCAGGACTTGGAGAAAGAACTTCTGTATGGAATTTAGCTTGTAAGGAATGTTAATGATTTGGCCCCAATGACCAAACTGCCTTACACTATTCTCTTATTCAAATTCACCTTGCATCAATCAAAAAAGGGAAAACAATTTTCCTTAAAACAACAATCTTTCCAGTAATGACAGCTATCTTGAAAGCAAGCTGTTGATGTAAAAGCAACACTTTTGCACATTCTTACGTCGCTCAATCCCAACAATTACAAGAACAGTTTCATTTCAGCCAACCCCTGTAGTACAGATAAGTCATAACATCAAATGAGAACCTACACCAGAATCTTGATCAATTCAAACCTAACCTCATCAGCAGAAGCTATGCTGTGCATATGAAACAAATAGAAAATTGACAAAGCTTCTAAATTCTCCCAAGAAGAGATTCTTTTAAGAGCCTCATGCACGAAACAGATAGTAATAGCAGAATTTTGAAAAATGGTATGTTACTTCCTCACATAACTAGTTACAAACATATTGTCATGCAGAGGAGGGCAGAGAGCATCATTGGAGACAAGGTAACTGGATGCATTGAAACTTATAGTGTCTGGAGTGAAAGGGATCCAGAATGCAAGGTTGCAATTTCTTGGCATGATGATCCATGTGCATGCTCCACTCCATTGTATGTTTAATTAGTGCACCCAAAGTTTTACAACACATTTTTACATGCAATTAGACTATGCAAAATGTTTCCTGTATTTCACAAACTCTTCACAAGTGTTCATCTGTGCAACACTAGGCTGCCAATTAGTCACATGTCATATTGTCATTCATTTTTATGATTTAAGCATGAAATGAAAACATGTAAAGAAATTTCACACAGAAATTACGGGGTAAGTGGCCCAATGGCTTAAACAGTTTTCATCAGGTAACTACAGTTAAGCACGATTTCCGGATGGATGACTTCAGAGGCCTGACATCACAACTCACCTTACCCTCCTTCACAAGGGACTTTACACTAGGGGTCCAATGCCTGGATGCGGAATGCAAAGTGGGCCCAAATTAGCTTTCAGTAGCTAGAAATCCTGAAAAGCCCATTCAAAGCAAATTGAAAAACACAAACAAATAAATTTCAATACGCCTTTCTCTCAAATTGGCATTGCTAAAGCATATCATAAAAATAAAAATATATGTGCATGTGTACATTGTGGCAGTATGCTTCAATGTTGGTCTAAATCTGATAGAATGAGGGTGTTATTTCTAAGTTGCCATGTGACATAATTGGGGTTATCAATATCTCGTTTAGCATGCTCTTTCATTGCCCAATATGTTTGTGGCAGGCTAATGCCTTTTCCTTTTGTTTTTGTGTTCTGATATTGAACTAATTTCAGAACAATTAAAAATAAACAGTAAAATAAACAACAATAATATAAACAATTCCGACTTCAAAGTTTGTAGCCAAGTAGTGTTTTTCAAACAATGACTATGACACTTTAGCAACAAGTTCTCAGGAATTGGATATAGGCTGATCATTACTTCATAAAATATGTGCATATTGTACATGAATTGTCCAAAAATTTGCATTTACATCCATTTCTGAACAAACTTAAAAGAGTAAGAGAGTTACCTATTTCTTTGTCTTGACTTGAAGCATGAGAAATCTCTTTTTAGCCAGTCTTTATGAATGGAGTCTGATTCTTCTGACACATTCTAAAACGCCTTTCTGAAAGGCAGGAGATGTGCAAAAGTTATTTGAACACATCTGGGCAGAACCATGTAAAGTGCACAATTAGTTAATCCAATTTACTATGTTTGCATCCCTTATTTAAGTACAACAATGTATAAAACTGGTAAAGAACAATACAGTTGTAAAATCTTTCACCGCAAGGTGCATTCTATGTCAAATTCACTCCTTATGTAACTCAACTGAGAGGAAATCAATTTTCAGTTTACATGTTTTAATGGAATTTTTGTGGTTACATTGTAGCCTCTACTTCCACTTCAACTTAACAGCCCTCTGCCAACAGTGCTTGAATTTGATAATTCTATTTCCTTAATCATAGCCACTGAAAAAAGTTATTTCCTTTCAACAGTCTAATGTAGTTCAATATCTAGCAATGTAAGGGTTATCCCTCCTGATGTTGATGCCAAATATCTATAACCTTTCTGCTCTGTGCGATTTTGTTTCCTTTAAAGATAGTGCCATTTGTGTGTTCATAGTAACATAACCTTTTTGTGCCTCCCCCTGCCCTTTAAGGACTTCCCAACAAGGGGAAGGTCAGATCATAATGATTCAACTGGATACAAGTAACATTAATCTCCAAACAAACTGAAGGACCTGAGCTTTTTGACAGTCAACTAGCCTATACATGAAACAAAATGAAACATCAGTAAATTACAGCAAGTATTGCTTGAAAACTTTATCCGTGGCTAAGTGTATAGGACATGATGAACAAAAGTACATCAATGTGTGTGGTCTTACAGATATACAATACAGTTGACATGCAGTTTAATGCTGCTGGCCTACTACTGGCCTGGCAAGAAAGAGTGTAAGCTCCACCCTTTTCTTTAATCTTCGTCCCCCTTGGTCACAAACATCACTATTTGCAACATATAATTCCCACGTTTAACAAAAATTTTATTGGCTCCTACAAGTAGGGCTAATTTTCATCATTGGCGAGATAGAAGAGGAAAGGGTGTAGGCCTACTAGACCAATTGATGATAGAACAACCAATAAATCAACAAAAACAAGTCAAAAGGCCTTGCCTTGAGATAAACGTACTGCTTACCTGTGTTGTCAACACTGAAACAGGGATCTTAAGTTAGCTTGTCATCTTCTGCTTATCTCTAGTAGAGTTGCTAGCTGTTTTCATACCACAACCCTCGCGCCAAAGTGAAGAAGTACAAAAGAAACAAAAGAAAACGCGCCAAACCTACCTGCAAACGAGGCTACACATTTAGCCTCATTCATAAACTAGGGTTAGGGTCAGGGTTAGGGTTAGGGTTATTTTCCTGGAAATCTTCCCTCAAAATGCTCAAAATACTTTCTAATTGAATTATTTCGATCCAATACTATCAATCTACACCCAAAGAGCTTTCAAATGGTGTGTACTTTTTTTGATAAAGACCTGTTTCTGAAAGGCCTGGATGAATGTGATCGATCAAAATGCGTAAAAACACATAATTCAATTTTTCACCTGTCAAATTTTCTAATTGAATAATTTCAATCAAATGTCATTAATCTACACCAAAAGAGCTTTCAAATGGTGTATAACTTTTATAAAAACCCGCTTCTGAAAGGCCTGAAAATCATCTCTCAAAATACGCAAAAACCACTCTTTTCAAATTTTCATTCGCGAAATTTTCTAATTTAATAATTTGGATCAAATATTGTTAATCTACACCAAAAGAGCTTTCAAATGGTGTATAACTTTTATAAAAACCCGTTTCTGAAAGGCCTGAAAATCATCTCTCAAAATACGCAAAAACCAACGTTTCAAATTTTCATTCGCGAAATTTTCTAATTTAATAGTTTGGATCAAATATCGTTAATCTACACCAAAAGAGCTTTCAAATGGTGTATGACTTTTATAAAAACCCGTTTCTGAAAGGCCTGAAAATCATCTCTCAAAATACGCAAAAACCAATCTTTTCAAATTTTCATTCGCGAAATTTTCTAATTTAATAGTTTGGATCAAATATCGTTAATCTACACCAAAAGAGCTTTCAAATGGTGTATAACTTTTATAAAAACCCGTTTTTGAAAGGCCTGAAAATCATCTCTCAAAATACGCAAAAACCAATCTTTTCAAATTTTCATCCGTGAAATTTTCTAATTTGATACTTTGGATCAAATATCATTAATCTACGCCAAAAGAGCTTTCAAATGGTGTATGACTTTTATGAAAACCCGTTTCTGAAAGGCCTGAAAATCATCTCTCAAAATACGCAAAAACCAATCTTTTCAAATTTTCATGCGTGAAATTTTCTAATTTGATACTTTGGATCAAATATCATTAATCTACACCAAAAGAGCTTTCAAATGGTGTATGACTTTTATGAAAACCCGTTTCTGAAAGGCCTGAAAATCATCTCTCAAAATACGCAAAAACCAACTTTTCAAATTCTCATTCGTGAAATTTTCTAATTTAATACTTTGGATCAAATATCGTTAATTTACAGCAAAAGAGCTTTCAAATGGTGTATAACTTTTATAAAAACTCGTTTCTGAAAGGCCTGAAAATCATCTCTCAAAATACGCAAAAACCAATCTTTTCAAATTTTCATTCGCGAAATTTTCTAATTCAATAGTTTGGATCAAATATCATTAATCCACAGCAAAAGAGCTTTCAAATGGTGTATAACTTTTATAAAAACCTAGAAAAAATAGGTCAACATTCTTTCAGACAAGCAATCTTAATTGGTGACCTAAACATAGACTTACTTAAATGCAACAACAGTAAGCACAAAAGCGTTAAAACATATTTGGAACTTCTCGTCTCTCGTGGCTTCTTGCCTCAAACTGTACTACCTTCTAGAGTCACTAGTAATAGTGGACTGACGGAGCTCGGTCTTGGCAACATGTCCAGGGTAAAGAGCGTCGACGTTCGAGATTCGTCAGAATTTCGGTGAAAATCTTGAAGGTGATCCCCCGGATTTGCCTTGTTGGTCTTTTACGAAACAAGACGCAAACAATATCCGGGGGACTTTTCACCGAAAATCTGACAAATATTGAACGTCGGCGCTCTTTGCCCCGGACATGCTGCCAAGACCGATCTTCGTCAGACTTCAAACCGCTGTGGAGATATGTTTCATTTCGCGTTTGTTCACATCATTTCACGGAGGAAAGTGAGAACAAATGCATTGAGTACAAAGTTTAACATTTTTATGCAAAGAACTGGGCGTTTGATGCAAAGTTCGCAGAGATGGAATTGGAGCGAGGACAAAACTGTTGTTAGATCTTTGGAGGTAAACAAACTTCATTCCTTGTTACTTATAATACTTACAATACAACACAACAAACACAGGCAACAATGTTGCGTCATTGTAGTACAACAACTGCAACAGGACCAATGTTGCCATGGCAGGATGTTGCGATGATGCTGAAGCAAGAAGAAAGACACAGAGATAAACAGTCAACCATTCTACGGTACGAACTTCAATTTACCTCGATTCAAAGAACAAGTAGTGTTACTTATTTTGCAGTTAGGAAAACAACGCAGCACAGCATAATAAATTGCCTCAGTTATAGCTAGGCCCCACAATATACGCTATTGGGCCTCCTGTGGATGGGTTAGAATGTTTGAAGAAGTTTTGTCTCAAATATATAAAATCCAATATCTCAATTTTTGACAGCACCAATTTCATAATTTCTTGATTTCGACCCAATAACATGAATTCTCGTCACAAGAGCTTTCAAACTATATATAGCACGATGGCGAACCTGTACGTACTACTGTGGTGGATACGCCGTACAGAGGCGGGGTATTATGCTTGATGTGGTGGATACGCCATACAGAGGCGGGGTATTATGCTTACGTGGTGGGGCATTATGCTCCGCCTCTGTATGGCGTATCCACCACATCAAGCATAATACCCCGCCTCTGTATGGTGTATCCACCACAGTAATGCGTATATGTTCGCTATCGTGTATAGCCTTAATGAAATGCTTAGTGAGAGGGGTTAGAATGTTTGAAGAAATGTTGTCAGAAACGGGTTTTTATAAAAGTTATACACCATTTGAAAGCTCTTTTGCTGTAGATTAACGATATTTGATCCAAATTATTAAATTAGAAAATTTCGCGAATGAAGATTTGAAAAGATTGGTATTTGCGTATTTTGAGAGATGATTTTCAGGCCTTTCAGAAACGGGTTTTTATAAAAGTTATACACCATTTGAAAGCTCTTTTGCTGTAGAATAACGATATTTGATCCGAACTATTAAATTAGAAAATTTCGCGAATGAAAATTTGAAAAGATTGGTTTTTGCGTATTTTGAGAGATGATTTGCAGGCCTTTCAGAAACGGGTTTTTATAAAAGTTATACACCATTTGAAAGCTCTTTTGCTGTAGATTAACGATATTTGATCCAAATTATTAAATTAGAAAATTTCGCGAATGAAAATTTGAAAAGATTGGTTTTTGCGTATTTTGAGAGATGATTTTCAGGCCTTTCAGAAACGGGTTTTTATAAAAGTTATACACCATTTGAAAGCTCTTTTGCTGTAGATTAACGATATTTGATCCAAATTATTAAATTAGAAAATTTCGCGAATGAAAATTTGAAAAGATTGGTTTTTGCGTATTTTGAGAGATGATTTTCAGGCCTTTCAGAAACGGGTTTTTATAAAAGTTATACACCATTTGAAAGCTCTTTTGCTGTAGAATAACGATATTTGATCCAAACTATTAAATTAGAAAATTTCGCGAATGAAAATTTGAAAAGATTGGTTTTTGCGTATTTTGAGAGATGATTTGCAGGCCTTTCAGAAACGGGTTTTTATAAAAGTTATACACCATTTGAAAGCTCTTTTGGTGTAGATTAACAATATTTGATCAAAATTATTAAATTAGAAAATTTCGCGCATGAAAATTTGAAAAGATTGGTTTTTGCGTATTTTGAGAGATGATTTTCAGGCCTTTCAGAAACGGGTTTTTATAAAAGTTATACACCATTTGAAAGCTCTTTTGCTGTAGAATAACGATATTTGATCCAAACTATTAAATTAGAAAATTTCGCGAATGAAAATTTGAAAAGATTGGTTTTTGCGTATTTTGAGAGATGATTTGCAGGCCTTTCAGAAACGGGTTTTTATAAAAGTTATACACCATTTGAAAGCTCTTTTGCTGTAGATTAACGATATTTGATCCAAATTATTAAATTAGAAAATTTCGCGAATGAAAATTTGAAAAGATTGGTTTTTGCGTATTTTGAGAGATGATTTGCAGGCCTTTCAGAAACGGGTTTTTATAAAAGTTATACACCATTTGAAAGCTCTTTTGGTGTAGATTAATGATATTTGATCCAAAGTATCAAATTAGAAAATTTCACGCATGAATATTTGAAACGTTGGTTTTTGCGTATTTTGAGAGATGATTTTCAGGCCTTTCAGAAACGGGTTTTTATAAAAGTTATACACCATTTGAAAGCTCTTTTGCTGTAGAATAACGATATTTGATCCAAACTATTAAATTAGAAAATTTCGTGAATGAAAATTTGAAAAGATTGGTTTTTGGGTATTTTGAGAGATGATTTGCAGGCCTTTCAGAAACGGGTTTTTATAAAAGTTATACACCATTTGAAAGCTCTTTTGCTGTAGATTAACGATATTTGATCCAAATTATTAAATTAGAAAATTTCGCGAATGAAAATTTGAAAAGATTGGTTTTTGCGTATTTTGAGAGATGATTTTCAGGCCTTTCAGAAACGGGTTTTTATAAAAGTTATACACCATTTGAAAGCTCTTTTGCTGTAGAATAACGATATTTGATCCAAACTATTAAATTAGAAAATTTCGCGAATGAAAATTTGAAAAGATTGGTTTTTGCGTATTTTGAGAGATGATTTGCAGGCCTTTCAGAAACGGGTTTTTATAAAAGTTATACACCATTTGAAAGCTCTTTTGCTGTAGAATAACGATATTTGATCCAAACTATTAAATTAGAAAATTTCGCGAATGAAAATTTGAAAAGATTGGTTTTTGCGTATTTTGAGAGATGATTTGCAGGCCTTTCAGAAACGGGTTTTTATAAAAGTTATACACCATTTGAAAGCTCTTTTGCTGTAGATTAACGATATTTGATCCAAATTATTAAATTAGAAAATTTCGCGAATGAAGATTTGAAAAGATTGGTATTTGCGTATTTTGAGAGATGATTTTCAGGCCTTTCAGAAACGGGTTTTTATAAAAGTTATACACCATTTGAAAGCTCTTTTGCTGTAGATTAACGATATTTGATCCAAATTATTAAATTAGAAAATTTCGCGAATGAAAATTTGAAAAGATTGGTTTTTGCGTATTTTGAGAGATGATTTTCAGGCCTTTCAGAAACGGGTTTTTATAAAAGTTATACACCATTTGAAAGCTCTTTTGCTGTAGAATAACGATATTTGATCCAAACTATTAAATTAGAAAATTTCGTGAATGAAAATTTGAAAAGATTGGTTTTTGGGTATTTTGAGAGATGATTTGCAGGCCTTTCAGAAACGGGTTTTTATAAAAGTTATACACCATTTGAAAGCTCTTTTGCTGTAGATTAACGATATTTGATCCAAATTATTAAATTAGAAAATTTCGCGAATGAAAATTTGAAAAGATTGGTTTTTGCGTATTTTGAGAGATGATTTTCAGGCCTTTCAGAAACGGGTTTTTATAAAAGTTATACACCATTTGAAAGCTCTTTTGCTGTAGAATAACGATATTTGATCCAAACTATTAAATTAGAAAATTTCGCGAATGAAAATTTGAAAAGATTGGTTTTTGCGTATTTTGAGAGATGATTTGCAGGCCTTTCAGAAACGGGTTTTTATAAAAGTTATACACCATTTGAAAGCTCTTTTGCTGTAGAATAACGATATTTGATCCAAACTATTAAATTAGAAAATTTCGCGAATGAAAATTTGAAAAGATTGGTTTTTGCGTATTTTGAGAGATGATTTGCAGGCCTTTCAGAAACGGGTTTTTATAAAAGTTATACACCATTTGAAAGCTCTTTTGCTGTAGATTAACGATATTTGATCCAAATTATTAAATTAGAAAATTTCGCGAATGAAAATTTGAAAAGATTGGTTTTTGCGTATTTTGAGAGATGATTTGCAGGCCTTTCAGAAACGGGTTTTTATAAAAGTTATACACCATTTGAAAGCTCTTTTGCTGTAGAATAACGATATTTGATCCAAACTATTAAATTAGAAAATTTCGCGAATGAAAATTTGAAAAGATTGGTTTTTGCGTATTTTGAGAGATGATTTGCAGGCCTTTCAGAAACGGGTTTTTATAAAAGTTATACACCATTTGAAAGCTCTTTTGCTGTAGATTAACGATATTTGATCCAAATTATTAAATTAGAAAATTTCGCGAATGAAAATTTGAAAAGATTGGTTTTTGCGTATTTTGAGAGATGATTTTCAGGCCTTTCAGAAACGGGTTTTTATAAAAGTTATACACCATTTGAAAGCTCTTTTGCTGTAGAATAACGATATTTGATCCAAACAATTAAATTAGAAAATTTCGCGAATGAAAATTTGAAAAGATTGGTTTTTGCGTATTTTGAGAGATGATTTGCAGGCCTTTCAGAAACGGGCTTTTATAAAAGTTATACACCATTTGAAAGCTCTTTTGGTGTAGATTAATGATATTTGATCCAAAGTATCAAATTAGAAAATTTCACGCATGAATATTTGAAACGTTGGTTTTTGCGTATTTTGAGACATGATTTTCAGGCCTTTCAGAAACGGGTTTTTATAAAAGTTATACACCATTTGAAAGCTCTTTTGCTGTAGAATAACGATATTTGATCCAAACTATTAAATTAGAAAATTTCGTGAATGAAAATTTGAAAAGATTGGTTTTTGCGTATTTTGAGAGATGATTTGCAGGCCTTTCAGAAACGGGTTTTTATAAAAGTTATACACCATTTGAAAGCTCTTTTGCTGTAGATTAACGATATTTGATCCAAATTATTAAATTAGAAAATTTCGCGAATGAAAATTTGAAAAGATTGGTTTTTGCGTATTTTGAGAGATGATTTTCAGGCCTTTCAGAAACGGGTTTTTATAAAAGTTATACACCATTTGAAAGCTCTTTTGCTGTAGAATAACGATATTTGATCCAAACTATTAAATTAGAAAATTTCGCGAATGAAAATTTGAAAAGATTGGTTTTTGCGTATTTTGAGAGATGATTTGCAGGCCTTTCAGAAACGGGTTTTTATAAAAGTTATACACCATTTGAAAGCTCTTTTGCTGTAGAATAACGATATTTGATCCAAACTATTAAATTAGAAAATTTCGCGAATGAAAATTTGAAAAGATTGGTTTTTGCGTATTTTGAGAGATGATTTGCAGGCCTTTCAGAAACGGGTTTTTATAAAAGTTATACACCATTTGAAAGCTCTTTTGCTGTAGAATAACGATATTTGATCCAAACTATTAAATTAGAAAATTTCGCGAATGAAAATTTGAAAAGATTGGTTTTTGCGTATTTTGAGAGATGATTTGCAGGCCTTTCAGAAACGGGTTTTTATAAAAGTTATACACCATTTGAAAGCTCTTTTGCTGTAGAATAACGATATTTGATCCAAACTATTAAATTAGAAAATTTCGCGAATGAAAATTTGAAAAGATTGGTTTTTGCGTATTTTGAGAGATGATTTGCAGGCCTTTCAGAAACGGGTTTTTATAAAAGTTATACACCATTTGAAAGCTCTTTTGCTGTAGATTAACGATATTTGATCCAAATTATTAAATTAGAAAATTTCGCGAATGAAAATTTGAAAAGATTGGTTTTTGCGTATTTTGAGAGATGATTTTCAGGCCTTTCAGAAACGGGTTTTTATAAAAGTTATACACCATTTGAAAGCTCTTTTGCTGTAGAATAACGATATTTGATCCAAACAATTAAATTAGAAAATTTCGCGAATGAAAATTTGAAAAGATTGGTTTTTGCGTATTTTGAGAGATGATTTGCAGGCCTTTCAGAAACGGGTTTTTATAAAAGTTATACACCATTTGAAAGCTCTTTTGGTGTAGATTAATGATATTTGATCCAAAGTATCAAATTAGAAAATTTCACGCATGAATATTTGAAACGTTGGTTTTTGCGTATTTTGAGAGATGATTTTCAGGCCTTTCAGAAACGGGTTTTTATAAAAGTTATACACCATTTGAAAGCTCTTTTGCTGTAGAATAACGATATTTGATCCAAACAATTAAATTAGAAAATTTCGCGAATGAAAATTTGAAAAGATTGGTTTTTGCGTATTTTGAGAGATGATTTGCAGGCCTTTCAGAAACGGGTTTTTATAAAAGTTATACACCATTTGAAAGCTCTTTTGGTGTAGATTAATGATATTTGATCCAAAGTATCAAATTAGAAAATTTCACGCATGAATATTTGAAACGTTGGTTTTTGCGTATTTTGAGAGATGATTTTCAGGCCTTTCAGAAACGGGTTTTTATAAAAGTTATACACCATTTGAAAGCTCTTTTGCTGTAGAATAACGATATTTGATCCAAACTATTAAATTAGAAAATTTCGTGAATGAAAATTTGAAAAGATTGGTTTTTGCGTATTTTGAGAGATGATTTGCAGGCCTTTCAGAAACGGGTTTTTATAAAAGTTATACACCATTTGAAAGCTCTTTTGCTGTAGATTAACGATATTTGATCCAAATTATTAAATTAGAAAATTTCGCGAATGAAAATTTGAAAAGATTGGTTTTTGCGTATTTTGAGAGATGATTTTCAGGCCTTTCAGAAACGGGTTTTTATAAAAGTTATACACCATTTGAAAGCTCTTTTGCTGTAGAATAACGATATTTGATCCAAACTATTAAATTAGAAAATTTCGCGAATGAAAATTTGAAAAGATTGGTTTTTGCGTATTTTGAGAGATGATTTGCAGGCCTTTCAGAAACGGGTTTTTATAAAAGTTATACACCATTTGAAAGCTCTTTTGCTGTAGAATAACGATATTTGATCCAAACTATTAAATTAGAAAATTTCGCGAATGAAAATTTGAAAAGATTGGTTTTTGCGTATTTTGAGAGATGATTTGCAGGCCTTTCAGAAACGGGTTTTTATAAAAGTTATACACCATTTGAAAGCTCTTTTGCTGTAGAATAACGATATTTGATCCAAACTATTAAATTAGAAAATTTCGCGAATGAAAATTTGAAAAGATTGGTTTTTGCGTATTTTGAGAGATGATTTGCAGGCCTTTCAGAAACGGGTTTTTATAAAAGTTATACACCATTTGAAAGCTCTTTTGCTGTAGAATAACGATATTTGATCCAAACTATTAAATTAGAAAATTTCGCGAATGAAAATTTGAAAAGATTGGTTTTTGCGTATTTTGAGAGATGATTTGCAGGCCTTTCAGAAACGGGTTTTTATAAAAGTTATACACCATTTGAAAGCTCTTTTGCTGTAGATTAACGATATTTGATCCAAATTATTAAATTAGAAAATTTCGCGAATGAAAATTTGAAAAGATTGGTTTTTGCGTATTTTGAGAGATGATTTTCAGGCCTTTCAGAAACGGGTTTTTATAAAAGTTATACACCATTTGAAAGCTCTTTTGCTGTAGAATAACGATATTTGATCCAAACAATTAAATTAGAAAATTTCGCGAATGAAAATTTGAAAAGATTGGTTTTTGCGTATTTTGAGAGATGATTTGCAGGCCTTTCAGAAACGGGTTTTTATAAAAGTTATACACCATTTGAAAGCTCTTTTGGTGTAGATTAATGATATTTGATCCAAAGTATCAAATTAGAAAATTTCACGCATGAATATTTGAAACGTTGGTTTTTGCGTATTTTGAGAGATGATTTTCAGGCCTTTCAGAAACGGGTTTTTATAAAAGTTATACACCATTTGAAAGCTCTTTTGCTGTAGAATAACGATATTTGATCCAAACTATTAAATTAGAAAATTTCGTGAATGAAAATTTGAAAAGATTGGTTTTTGCGTATTTTGAGAGATGATTTGCAGGCCTTTCAGAAACGGGTTTTTATAAAAGTTATACACCATTTGAAAGCTCTTTTGCTGTAGATTAACGATATTTGATCCAAATTATTAAATTAGAAAATTTCGCGAATGAAAATTTGAAAAGATTGGTTTTTGCGTATTTTGAGAGATGATTTTCAGGCCTTTCAGAAACGGGTTTTTATAAAAGTTATACACCATTTGAAAGCTCTTTTGCTGTAGAATAACGATATTTGATCCAAACTATTAAATTAGAAAATTTCGCGAATGAAAATTTGAAAAGATTGGTTTTTGCGTATTTTGAGAGATGATTTGCAGGCCTTTCAGAAACGGGTTTTTATAAAAGTTATACACCATTTGAAAGCTCTTTTGCTGTAGAATAACGATATTTGATCCAAACTATTAAATTAGAAAATTTCGCGAATGAAAATTTGAAAAGATTGGTTTTTGCGTATTTTGAGAGATGATTTGCAGGCCTTTCAGAAACGGGTTTTTATAAAAGTTATACACCATTTGAAAGCTCTTTTGCTGTAGAATAACGATATTTGATCCAAACTATTAAATTAGAAAATTTCGCGAATGAAAATTTGAAAAGATTGGTTTTTGCGTATTTTGAGAGATGATTTGCAGGCCTTTCAGAAACGGGTTTTTATAAAAGTTATACACCATTTGAAAGCTCTTTTGGTGTAGATTAACAATATTTGATCCAAATTATTAAATTAGAAAATTTCGCGCATGAAAATTTGAAAAGTTGGTTTTTGCGTATTTTGAGAGATGATTTTCAGGCCTTTCAGAAACGGGTTTTTATAAAAGTTATACACCATTTGAAAGCTCTTTTGGTGTAGATTAACGATATTTGATCCAAACTATTAAATTAGAAAATTTCGCGAATGAAAATTTGAAAAGATTGGTTTTTGCGTATTTTGAGAGATGATTTTCAGGCCTTTCAGAAACGGGTTTTTATAAAAGTTATACACCATTTGAAAGCTCTTTTGCTGTAGAATAACGATATTTGATCCAAACTATTAAATTAGAAAATTTCGCGAATGAAAATTTGAAAAGATTGGTTTTTGCGTATTTTGAGAGATGATTTGCAGGCCTTTCAGAAACGGGTTTTTATAAAAGTTATACACCATTTGAAAGCTCTTTTGCTGTAGAATAACGATATTTGATCCAAACTATTAAATTAGAAAATTTCGCGAATGAAAATTTGAAAAGATTGGTTTTTGCGTATTTTGAGAGATGATTTGCAGGCCTTTCAGAAATGGGTTTTTATAAAAGTTTTACACCATTTGAAAGCTCTTTTGCTGTAGAATAACGATATTTGATCCAAACTATTAAATTAGAAAATTTCGCGAATGAAAATTTGAAAAGATTGGTTTTTGCGTATTTTGAGAGATGATTTGCAGGCCTTTCAGAAACGGGTTTTTATAAAAGTTATACACCATTTGAAAGCTCTTTTGGTGTAGATTAACAATATTTGATCCAAATTATTAAATTAGAAAATTTCGCGCATGAAAATTTGAAAAGTTGGTTTTTGCGTATTTTGAGAGATGATTTTCAGGCCTTTCAGAAACGGGTTTTTATAAAAGTTATACACCATTTGAAAGCTCTTTTGGTGTAGATTAATGATATTTGATCCAAAGTATCAAATTAGAAAATTTCACGCATGAATATTTGAAACGTTGGTTTTTGCGTATTTTGAGAGATGATTTTCAGGCCTTTCAGAAACGGGTTTTTATAAAAGTCATACACCATTTGAAAGCTCTTTTGGTGTAGATTAACGATATTTGATCCAAACTATTAAATTAGAAAATTTCGCGCATGAAAATTTGAAAAGTTGGTTTTTGCGTATTTTGAGAGATGATTTTCAGGCCTTTCAGAAACGGGTTTTTATAAAAGTTATACACCATTTGAAAGCTCTTTTGGTGTAGATTAATGATATTTGATCCAAATTATTAAATTAGAAAATTTCGCGAATGAAAATTTGAAAAGATTGGTTTTTGCGTATTTTGAGAGATGATTTTCAGGCCTTTCAGAAGCGGGTTTTTATAAAAGCTATACACCATTTGAAAGCTCTTTTGGTGTAGATTAATGATATTTGATTGAAATTATTCAATTAGAAAATTTGACAGGTGAAAAATTGAATTATGTGTTTTTACGCATTTTGAGCGATCACATTCATCCAGGCCTTTCAGAAACAGGTCTTTATCAAAAAAAGTACACACCATTTGAAAGCTATTTGGGTGTAGATTGATAGTATTGGATCGAAATAATTCAATTAGAAAGTATTTTGTGCATTTTGAGGGAAGATTTCCAGGAAAATAACCCTAACCCTAACCCTGACCCTAACCCTAGTTTATGAATGAGGCTAAATGTGTAGCCTCGTTTGCAGGTAGGTTTGGCGCGTTTTCTTTTGTTTCTTTTGTACTTCTTCACTTTGGCGCGAGGGTTGTGGTATGAAAACAGCTAGCAACTCTACTAGAGATAAGCAGAAGATGACAAGCTAACTTAAGATCCCTGTTTCAGTGTTGACAACACAGGTAAGCAGTACGTTTATCTCAAGGCAAGGCCTTTTGACTTGTTTTTGTTGATTTATTGGTTGTTCTATCATCAATTGGTCTAGTAGGCCTACACCCTTTCCTCTTCTATCTCGCCAATGATGAAAATTAGCCCTACTTGTAGGAGCCAATAAAATTTTTGTTAAACGTGGGAATTATATGTTGCAAATAGTGATGTTTGTGACCAAGGGGGACGAAGATTAATGAAAAGAGTGGAGCTTACACTCTTCTTGCCAGGCCAGTAGTAGTAGGCCAGCAGCATTAAACTGCATGTCAACTGTATTGTATATCTGTAAGACCACACACATTGATGTACTTTTGTTCATCATGTCCCATACACTTAGCCACGGATAAAGTTTTCAAGTAATACTTGCTGTAATTTACTGATGTTTCATTTTGTTTTATGTATAGGCTAGTTGACTGTCAAAAAGCTCAGGTCCTTCAGTTTGTTTGGAGATTAATGTTACTTGTATCCAGTTGAATCATTATGATCTGACCTTCCCCTTGTTGGGAAGTCCTTAAAGGGCAGGGGGAGGCACAAAAAGGTTATGTTACTATGAACACACAAATGGCACTATCTTTAAAGGAAACAAAATCGCACAGAGCAGAAAGGTTATAGATATTTGGCATCAACATCAGGAGGGATAACCCTTACATTGCTAGATATTGAACTACATTAGACTGTTGAAAGGAAATAACTTTTTTCAGTGGCTATGATTAAGGAAATAGAATTATCAAATTCAAGCACTGTTGGCAGAGGGCTGTTAAGTTGAAGTGGAAGTAGAGGCTACAATGTAACCACAAAAATTCCATTAAAACATGTAAACTGAAAATTGATTTCCTCTCAGTTGAGTTACATAAGGAGTGAATTTGACATAGAATGCACCTTGCGGTGAAAGATTTTACAACTGTATTGTTCTTTACCAGTTTTATACATTGTTGTACTTAAATAAGGGATGCAAACATAGTAAATTGGATTAACTACTTGTGCACTTTACATGGTTCTGCCCAGGTGTGTTCAAATAACTTTTGCACATATCCTGCCTTTCAGAAAGGCGTTTTAGAATGTGTCAGAAGAATCAGACTCCATTCATAAAGACTGGCTGAAAAGAGATTTCTCATGCTTCAAGTCAAGACAAAGAAATAGGTAACTCTCTTACTCTTTTAAGTTTGTTCAGAAATGGATGTAAATGCAAATTTTTGGACAATTCATGTACAATATGCACATATTTTATGAAGTAATGATCAGCCTATATCCAATTCCTGAGAACTTGTTGCTAAAGTGTCATAGTCATTGTTTGAAAAACACTACTTGGCTACAAACTTTGAAGTCCGAATTGTTTATATTATTGTTGTTTATTTTACTGTTTATTTTTAATTGTTCTGAAATTAGTTCAATATCAAAGCACAAAAACAGAAGGAAAGGGCATTAGCCTGCCACAAACATATTGGGCAATGAAAGAGCATGCTAAACGAGATATTGATAACCCCAAGTATGTCGCATGGCAACTTAGAAACAACACCCTCATTCTATCAGATTTAGACCAACTTTGAAGCATACTGCCTCAATGTACGCATGCACATATGTGTTTTAGTTTTATGATATGCTTTAGCAATGCCAATTAGAGAGAAAGTCATAATGAAATTTATTTGTTTTTGTTTTTCAATTTGCTTTGAATGGGCTTTTCAGGATTTCTAGCTACTGAAAGCTAATTTGGGCCCAGTTTGCATGCAGCATCCAGGCATTGCACCCCCAGTTTAACATCCCTTCTGAAGGAGGGTAAGGTGAGGTCAGGCCTCTGTGGTCAGCCATCCGGAAATCTATTGGGGGGATCTATTGTGGGGGCACGGTAGTCAACTTTCATTTCCGTTTTATCTTTAAGATATTCATTTGCAATACAAACATTGTTGGGACTTCATTGTTAATGTTTATTCTCAATATCTTTCAAAGATTATCTTTTTGGATACACATATATTGTGGGGACATGATAGTTAAACTTCAATCCCGTTTTCTCTTGAAGAGATTCATTGGCAATACTCACATTGTGGGGACTTCATTATTAATGTTTATTCTCAATATCTTTCAAAGATTATCTTTTTTGATGCACATATATTGTGGGGACATGATAGTTAAACTTCAATCCCGTTTTCTCTTGAAGAGATTCATTGGCAATACTCACATTGTGGGGACTTCACTATTGATGTATATTCTCAATATCTTTCAAAGATTATCTTTTTTGATACACATATATTGTGGGGACATGATAGTTAAAATTCATTCCCATTTTCTCTTGAAGAGATTCATTGGCAATACACACATTGTGGGGACTTCATTATTGATTTTTATTCTCAATATCTTTCAAAGATTATCTTTTTGGATACACATATATTGTGGGGACATGATAGTTAAATGTCATTCCCGTTTTATCTTCAAGAGATTCAATGCCAATACACACATTGTGGGGACTTCACTAGTAATGTTTATGCTCAATATCTTTCAAAGATGATCTTTTTTGATACACATATATTCTGGGGACATGATAGTTAAACTTCAATCCTGTTTTCTCTTGAAGAGATTCATTGGCAATACTCACATTGTGGGGACTTCACTATTGATGTATATTCTCAATATCTTTCAAAGATTATCTTTTTTGATCCACATATATTGTGGGGACATGATAGTTAAAATACATTCCCATTTTCTCTTGAAGAGATTCATTGGCAATACACACATTGTGGGGACTTCATTATTGATTTTTATTTTCAATATCTTTCAAAGATTATCTTTTTTGATACACATATATTGTGGGGACATGATAGTTCAAATTCATTCCCATTTTCTCTTGAAGAGATTCATTGGCAATACACACATTGTGGGGACTTCATTATTGTTGTATATTCTTAATATCTTTCAAAGATTATCTTTTTTGATACACATACATTGTGGGGACATGATATTTACATTTCTTTCCTGTTTTCTCTTCAAGAGATTCATTGGCAATACACACATTGTGGGGACTTCATTATTGATGTTTATTCTCAACATCTTTCCAATATAATTTTTTGATACACATATGTTATGGGGACATGATAGTTAAATTTCACTCCCGTTTTCTTTTGAAGAGATTCATTGGCAATACACACATTGTGGGGACTTCATTATTGATGTATATTCTCAATATCTTTCAAATATTATCTTTTTTGATACACATACATTGTGGGGACATGATAATTAAATTTCACTCCCGTTTTCTCTTGAAGAGATTCATTGGCAATACACACATTGTGGGGACTTCATTATTAATGTATATTTTCAATATCTTTCAAAGATTATCTTTTTTGATACATACATATTGTGGGGACATGATAATTAAATTTCACTCCCGTTTTCTCTTGAAGAGATTCATTGGCAATACACACATTGTGGGGACTTCATTAGTAATGTTTATCTTCAAGAAAGATGATCTTTTTCGATACACATATATTGTGGGGACATGATAGTTAAATTTAATTCCCGTTTAATCTTTAAGAGATTCATTGGCAATACAAACATTGTGTGGACTTAATTATTGATGTTTATTCTCAATATCTTTCAAAGATTATTTCGTTGATACACATATATTGTGGGAACATGATAGTTAAATTTCATTCCCGTTTTATCTTCAAGAGATTCAATGCCAATACGCACATTGTGGGGACTTCACTAGTAATGTTTATGCTCAATATCTTTCAAAGATGATCTTTTTCGATACACATATATTGTGGGGACATGATAGTTAAATTTCATTCCCGTTTTATCTTCAAGAGATTCATTGGCAATACACACATTGTGGGGACTTCATTATTGATGTTTATTCTCAATATCTTTTAAAGATTATTTTTTTGATACACATATATTGTGGGAACATGATAGTTAAATTTCATTCCCGTTTTATCTTCAAGAGATTCAATGCCAATACACACATTTTGGGGACTTCATTAGTAATGTTTATGCTTAATATCTTTCAAAGATGATCGTTTTCGATACACATGTATTGTGGGGACATGATAGTTAAATTTTATTCCCGTTTTATCTTCAAGAGATTGATTGGCAATACACACGTTGTGGGGACTTCATTATTGATGTTTATTCTCAATATCTTTTAAAGATTATTTTTTTGATACACATATATTGTGGGGACATGATAATTAAATTTCATTCCCGTTTTCTTTTGAAGAGAATCATTGGCAATACACACATTGTGGGGACGTAATTATTGATGTTTATTGTCAATATCTTTCCAATATAATTTTTTTGATACACATATATTGTAGGGATATGATAGTTAAATTTCATTCCCGTTTTATCTTCAAGAGATTCATTGGCAATACACACATTGTGGGGACTTCATTATTGATGTTTATTCTTAATATCTTTTAAAGATTATTTTTTTGATACACATATATTGTGGGAACATGATAGTTAAATTTCATTCCCGTTTTATCTTCAAGAGATTCAATGCCAATACACACATTTTGGGGACTTCATTAGTAATGTTTTTGCTCAATATCTTTCAAAGATGATCTTTTTCGATACACATATATTGTGGGGACATGATAGTTAAATTTCATTCCCGTTTAATCTTTAAGAGATTCATTGGCAATACACACATTGTGGGGACTTAATTATTGATGTTTATTCTCAATATCTTTCAAAGATTATTTCGTTGATACACATATATTGTGGGAACATGATAGTTAAATTTCATTCCCGTTTTATCTTCAAGAGATTCAATGCCAATACACACATTGTGGGGACTTCACTAGTAATGTTTATGCTCAATATCTTTCAAAGATGATCTTTTTCGATACACATATATTGTGGGGACATGATAGTTAAATTTCATTCCCGTTTTATCTTCAAGAGATTCATTGGCAATACACACATTGTGGGGACTTCATTATTGATGTTTATTCTCAATATCTTTTAAAGATTATTTTTTTGATACACATATATTGTGGGAACATGATAGTTCAATTTCATTCCCATTTTCTCTTGAAGAGATTCATTGGCAATACACACATTGTGGGGACTTCATTATTGATGTATATTCTTAATATCTTTCAAAGATTATCTTTTTTGATACGCATACATTGTGGGGACATGATATTTAAATTTCATTCCTGTTTTCTCTTCAAGAGATTCATTGGCAATACACACATTGTTTGGACTTCATTATTGATGTTTATTCTCAACATCTTTCCAATATAATTTTTTGATACACATATGTTATGGGGACATGATAGTTAAATTTCACTCCCATTTTCTTTTGAAGAGATTCATTGGCAATACACACATTGTGGGGACTTCATTATTGATGTATATTCTCAATATCTTTCAAATATTATCTTTTTTGATACACATACATTGTGGGGACATGATAATTAAATTTCACTCCCGTTTTCTCTTGAAGAGATTCATTGGCAATACACACATTGTGGGGACTTCATTATTAATGTATATTCTCAATATCTTTCAAAGATTATCTTTTTTGATACATACATATTGTGGGGACATGATAATTAAATTTCACTCCCGTTTTCTCTTGAAGAGATTCATTGGCAATACACACATTGTGGGGACTTCATTAGTAATGTTTATCTTCAAGAAAGATGATCTTTTTCGATACACATATATTGTGGGGACATGATTGTTAAATTTAATTCCCGTTTAATCTTTAAGAGATTCATTGGCAATGCACACATTGTGGGGACTTAATTATTGATGTTTATTCTCAATATCTTTCAAAGATTATTTCGTTGATACACATATATTGTGGGAACATGATAGTTAAATGTCATTCCCGTTTTATCTTCAAGAGATTCAATGCCAATACACACATTGTGGGGACTTCACTAGTAATGTTTATGCTCAATATCTTTCAAAGATTATCTTTTTCGATACACATATATTGTGGGGACATGATAGTTAAATTTCTATATTTCTTTGCCTATATTTCATCGTTAAAGCGCATTCCACTTCTATGTCCAAGACATACTTTGAATATAAATCCAAAAAGTTGAGACTTGATTGTTAAATCTAATGTTAGTTTTTTGTTGAACACTTTCTTCGTGTATGAACGCAGCTGCTCCAACATGCAAGTTAATTTTCATCCTACTTCTATTTGCGAGGTATGTTCTATACCTACAAACACGAGTTGCAGCGAAATTCAAGTTAAATTTAATTCCACTTCTAAATCCTTAAGATACTTTGGCCATATTTGATATTTTTCGAAGTTCATTGTTAAATCTCTTTTTGGTTTTTCCAAGGTATGCTTTCGATATAATGCAAACTGTGGCGACTTCATCGCATGATTTAATTTCACTTCTACTTCAAAGAGTTGTTTCCCCTGTAAACCGAAACTTTCGTGAGTTCATCGCTCAAATTCTTCTGTCTCGAAGATATGCTTTTCCTACAAATGGCTCAGACTCCATCATTAGATTTTGTTCCACCTCTACTTTGAAGATTGGCTGTGCCTATTATAAGAAATTGTAGGGTCTTGATCAACAACTTTCATTCCACCCCTATTTCGAAGATATGATTTGCACACAAACACAAATTTTGACGAATTTATCCTTGAATATCAGCTTAGCTCTCATTCAAAGTATGCTACGCTTGCAGACACATATTCTGGCGACTTCATTACTACATTTGGTGCTGGTTTATAATTATATGAAAGAGGTTTTTTGCCCATAATACAAATTGTTTCTACTTCATCGTTAAAGGTCATTCTAGCTCTATCTCGACAATTTCCTTTATCTATGGACACAAATTATTGGATTTCCTTATTAAATCTCATTGCAGATCTCATTCAAAAACATGCTTGGCCTATGAACACATATTGTGGTGACTTTATTGTTACATTTGGTTCTACTTCTATTTCAAAGGGTTGCTCCGCCTAGAAACATTTGTGGCGCTTTACTGTTGACCTTTATTTCGTTTCTTTTTCCAAGAGAGGCTTTAGCTGTAAACAGAAGCTGTTGGAACTTTATTGTTACGGTTTGTTATGCCTCTACTTTAAAGACATGCTCTGCCTATAGGCGCAAATTCTGATGACTCATCATTAAATTTCAATTTTCTTCTATTTCCAATGATTCCTTTTTGCCTATAAACACTAATTGTTGGCCGATACAATTAACTCTCACATTAGTTTTATTTCAAAGACAAACTGGGCTATATACTCATATTGTGGCAACTTTATCGTCATTTCCTTGAAGTATTATTTGAGAGAGATCCTTTGACCATAAACACAAATTGTCGCATTTTCATTGCTAAATTTCAGTTTTATTTGCACGACATGATTTCACTATAAACTGAAATTGTTGGAATATCTCATTTTAGTTCTATTTTGAAGATGAGCGTAACCTATGAAAACATATTGCGGAAAATCCATTGTTGCATGCTGCTTTAGTTCTATTTGAAAGAGTTCTTTTTCTATAAACGCAAATTGTAGTGACTTTATTGTTAGATTTCATTCTACTTCTATTTCCAAGATGTGATTTGATTATAAGTAGAAATTGCTGGAGCTTCATTGTTAAATCTCAGTTTAGTTCTATTTCGAAATATTCTTTGCATGGATAGAAATTGTGGCGATTTCATTGTCAAAGTTCATTCAACTTTTATGGTGAAGATATTATTTGCCTATAAACAGAAATTTTTGCGGCTTGATCGTTAAATTTCATCCTAGTTCTTCTTTGAACACTTGCTTTGTCTATAAACGCAACTGTTGGAACGTTCTCGTTAAATTTCACTTCCATTTCTGTTTGTTAGACTCTTTTTGCCGTCAAGCACAAATTGTGATGATGTCATTCTTAAATTTCATTCTGCTTCTATTTCTAAGATATTCGTTGCCCATAAACACAAATTATGGCGATTTCATCGTTAAAGTTCATTTAACTTCTATTTCCAAGACATACTTTGCCTATGAACACAAAATAATGAGCCTTGATCGTTAAATTTCATTCCATCTATTTTGTCAAGACTTTCTTTGGCTTGAAACGTAACTGTTGGAAAATTCTAGTTGAATTCCATTCCACTTCTATTTGCGAGATATGCTCAATGCCTAAAATCACAAATTGTGGTGACTTTATTGCTAAGTTTAATTCCACTTCTGTTTCCAAAAGATACATTAGCCATAAAAGATATATGTTGTTTCCAGTTCATTGTTAACCCTGTTGTGGTTGGGCTATTTGATAGTCCTATTTTGGTTTGGGGGGGGCAAAAAGCCCCCTACTGAACTCTTGACTGGTAATATACAGAGCGACCAAATTTGGTGTGCTAATAGCCTCAGGCATGAACTTTCTGTGAATATAAAAATTAACCTAAGAATGGCCGTCATTTTTGCTCACGTCAGCATGTTCCTTTGTGTGGTCAAGAAAAGCGGTAGAATTGGCCAAAATCAGGAAAATCACGATAAAGTTACATTTGGAGCACATGTTGCATCCAAACATGATAATTGTGATAGGATGCATCAAATAACACTACACTACGGAAGAAATGTGCAATATATTCAACTTATGCTCTTTTTTTCGCGATGATTGAGATCTGAGAATTTGCGATTTTTCCAGGGTCAGTTCCAGAAAATTGTCTCCCGCTCCCTCATTTTCAAAATATTTCAATGAAACTTTTCGAGAAAGTTGCACAATAAGTAGTTGCAAAACGTCAAGAAGTTTTATCTCTATAAATGTCTTCCTGGCAGAGTTATTTAAAAGAGTCTACTAGGGGCCGGGGGTCAAATTTGTCCCCCAACCAAAATAGGCTTAAATCTCATTTAACTTCTTTTTCCATGTTATGCTTTACATGTAAACGCAATTTGTGGCTACTTAATCTCAAAATTTCATTTTACATCTAATACGATTAGGTGCTTTGCCTGCAAAGAGACACTTATGTGAGTTATTCGTTAACCTTTGGGACTTCCTTTTTAAATTTCACTCCACCTTTACTACAAATACTTGCCTTGCAGTAAATCCCTGCATATAAGAACCAACCAAAATAAGAACCTAGAGGCTGTTTTTCCTAAATTATGCACCTTGCAATTAAGAACCTGATTCAGTTTGATGAAACATAGGTTTTTATGGTAGGGGTAGCAAAGTTGATTTTTGACTATGATTACCCGGTTAATGTTGGTCCCATTTGGCTGTTAAATGTTGATTATCCTCTCCAATTAGTTTTAATGTCCATGTGAACCCTTCTGAAACAAATAACAGGGCTGAACATCTTTTGTAAGACTCTGAACGGCTTGCACGAGTCACCCTTCAAATAAGAACCTCTATGCCCTGATATTAGTAATTAGTGTCTTTGAAATAAGAACCTATTTCAGCCTGGCTCTCAAAAAAGTTAGTTGTTATAGGCGGGGATTTCTATGCGGGGATTTACTGTACATAGGAGTTGTGGAACATGATCAATAACTTTCATTTCACTTCTACTTTGAAGATGTGCTTTGCATATCAACCAAAGTCTGGTGTTTTCATCCTTAAATCCCAGTTTAGCTCTCATTCAAAATATGCTTGGCCTATAAACACACATTGTGGCGACTTCATGCTTACATTTGGTTCTACTTCTATTTCAAAGGGTTGCTTTTTGCATAAACATAAACTGTGACGCATCATTGTTAAATTTTATTTCACTTCTATTTCCAAGAAAGGCTTTGGCTTTAAACAGAAATTGTGCAGACTTTATTGTTAAAGTTAATTCTGTTTGTACTTCGAAGACATGCTCTGCCTATAGACGCAAATTGGGTGACCTTATCGTTAAATCTCTATTTACTTCTATTTTGAAGCTTTCCTTTGCCTATGAACACTAATTGTTGGACGCAATAATTAACTCAAACGTTAGTTTTATTTCGAAGATATATTGAGGCATAAAGACATATTGTGGCAAATTCATTGTCACTTCTGCTTCAAGTGTTATTTGAAAGGGACCTTTTGACCATAAACACAAATTGTATCGACTTCATTTTTAAATTTCAGTTTCATTTGCAAGACATGATTTTACTATAAACAGAAGTCGTTGGAACTTAATAATTAAATCTCATTTTATCTCTATTTTGAAGATATGCTTGTCCTAGGAGCACATGTTGTGGGGAATTCACCATTGCATTTGGTTTTAGTTCTATTTGAAAGAGCTCCAAAACGCAAATTGCAGCTACTTCATTGTTGAATTTCATTCACTTCTATTTCCAAGACGTGATTTGATTATAAGAAGAAATTACTGGAGCTTCACTGTTAAATCTCATTGTAGTTCTGCTTCGAAATATGCTTTACCACAAACAGAAATTGTGGTGATTTCGTCGTTGCCGTTCATTCCATTCCTATGTTCCAGATATTCTTTGCTATGTCGAAGACATACTTTGTCCATAAACACAACTGTTGGAACATTTCTAGTTATTCCAATTCTGTTTATGAGACATGCTTTGCCTTCAAATACAGATCGTAGTGCATCATTCTTAAATTTCATTTCACTTTTTTTGAAGATATGCTATGTTTGTATACTATAATTGTGGCGATTTTATCATTCAAGTTCATTCCACCTCCATGTCAAAGACATTCTTTTCCTATGATCACAATCTGTAAATAATCGTTAAGTCTCATGTTAGTTTTATATCGAAGATATGCTCGACCTGTGAACATATAATGTAGTGACTTGTAAGAATAGGTTGTTGTTCTATTTCAAAGGGCTGTCTTGCCCATAAACATTAACGTTGGCTACACCATGCTTAAATTTAACTCCACTGCTGTATCAAAGACATGCTTTGTTTTTACAAACAAATTGTCGGTACTTCATTGTTAAAGCTCATTCTAGTTCTATGTCGAAGATTTTCGTGGCCTATAAACACAAATGATGGTGACTTCATCTTTGCATTTTATTCCAGTTGCAGTCCATAGACATTCTTTGACTATAAACGCAAATAGTCGGGCTTTCATCGTCGAAATTTGTTCCAATGCTATGTTGAAGATATGCATTTGCTATAAACATGAATTGTGGCAATGTGATCATTGAATTTCTTTTGAGTTCTATTTCGAAGACATTCTTTGTCCTTAAACTGACATTGCTAAGACTTCCTAACTTAATTTCATTCCACTGTGATTTCGAAGGCATGCTTTACCAGTCAACAGAAAGTGTTGGGAATTCTATGGCAAAGGTCATTGCAGTTCCATTTTTAAGATGTGCTTTGCTTATTGGCAAAAATCATGGGACTTCGTTGTTAAATTTTATTCCGGGACTTTTTCTATATCAAAGACTTTCTTTATCTATTAGTAAATCGATGCGACTTCTTATTTAGCTCATAAAAGCAAATTGCAGCAAATTGATAGTTAAATTTCATTACGGTTTTTTGAAGATTTGATTTGCCTATAAACGAAAATTGTTGGGCCATCATAGTAACATTTCACTTTACTTCTATGTCAAGGATATGCTTTGCCTATGAACACGAACTGTGGTGACCTCATTCCAGTTCTATTTCAAAGACATTCTTGCCTATAAACACAGCTTTTGTAGTTATATGTAGTTATTTCAGTTCAGTTCTATTTTCAAGACATGCTTTGCTTAGAAACACAAACTGTTGAAACTTTATAGTTAGATTTAATCCCACTTCTATTTCTGAGACATGCTTTGCCAACAAACACTAATTGTTGGGACTCCTTCACCATATTTATTTTAGTTCTATTTCGAAGATATGGTTTGCCTATAAACACAAATGGAGGCGACTTCACTGTTAAATTTCATTCTAGTTCTATTTTGATGGCATTCTTCGCCCTATGAGAACAAATTGTGGCGACTTAATTGGCTTCATGGTTAAGTGTCATTAGAGTTTCTTGGGAAGATATGCTTTGTCTTTAGAGAACGTGTTTGGGGATCCCATAACTAAATCTCATTTTGATTTGACTCCGTAGATAAGCTTAGTGTGCATTTTAACTGTTGCGACATAATGGTTAAATGTCATTCCAGTTCTATTTTAAAGACATTCTTTGTTATAATCTAAAATCATGGGGTTTTAATAGTTAAATTTTACTCCAGGTTTATTTCGCACGTACAATTTTTCTATAAACAGCAAAATTGTTTGTAGTAAAGAGTGAATTTTATTGAAAATTCCTTTGTGAAGATTTACTGTGCCTTTGTTCGGACTTTATCGTTAAATTTTATTCCCGTTTGATCTCTAAGAGATTCATTGGGAATACTTACATTGTGGGGACTTCCTTATCCATGTTTATTCCCTATATCTTTCTTAGATTATCTTTTTTGATACACATATATTGTTGGGACATGATAGTTAAATTTCACTCCCGTTTTCTCTTGAAGAGATTCATTGGCAATACACACATTGTGGGGACTTCCTTATGCTTGTTTATTCTCAATATCTTTCAAAGATCATCTTTTTTGATACACATATATTGTGGGGACATGATAGTTAAATTTCATTCCCGTTTTCTCTTTAAGAGATTCGTTGGCAATACACACATTGTGGGGACTTCATTATTGATGTTTATTCTCAATATCTTTCAAAGATTATCTTTTTTGATACATATATATTGTAGGGACATGATAGTTAAATTTTACTCCCGTTTTCTCTTGAAGAGATTCATTGGCAATACACACATTGTGGGGACTTCATTATTGATGTTTATTCTCAATATCTTTCCAATATAATTTTTTTTGATACACATATATTGTGGGGACATGATAGTTAAATTTCACTCCCGTTTTCTCTTGAAGAGATTCATTGGCAATACACACATTGTGGGGACTTCATTATTTATGTTTATTCTCAATATCTTTCAAAGATTATCTTTTTGGATAAACATATATTGTGGGGACATGATAGTTAAATTTCATTCCCGTTTGATCTTTAAGAGATTCATTCGCAATACACACATTATGGGGACTTCATTATTGATATTTATTCTCAATATCTTTCAAAGATCATCTTTTTTGATACGCATATATTGTGGGGACATGATAGTTAAATTTCACTCCCGTTTTCTCTTGAGGAGATTCATTGGCAATACACACATTGTTTGGACTTCATACTTAAGTTTCATTCTTAATCTATTTCGAATATATTCATTTTCTATACACATAGGTTGTGGAGAGATTATATAGAGGGGTATCACCATGGTTGAGGGTAAACCCGGTTTGACCGATTTTAACTGTCCTGCGTATGTTGCTACATTACAGGAGTTTGAGTGTAGTTAGAACCAAAAAACGTGCAAATATATTTTGGTGACGCCATGTGCTAAATCTTTTCTTGTTTGTGTTTCTTAAAATCTCTTCCACCAACAGAGGGAAAAGTGCATAAAGAAGCTCACCTGAGATGTAGCTGTAACTATCGCGCATCTTTCCTTTCACTTTTTGTTGCACAGTTTTCTTTTTGCTTTGTTTCTCGACGTTGTTAAAACTTTTACAGCAAACAAAAGGCCTCTCACTAAGCTCTGTTTGTCCAGAATAAGTATTTCATGTAGCTTCAGAGATATGAAATGCGCTTCCGCCACGACAGGCTTCTTGTTGCAAGCCATCTGAGTGGCCTAAAGTCGCTCTGGTTGAGGGTACTGTGGTATATTCCGGTTCTTGAAGGAAATCTTAGCTGCCAACGCATGACAGGCGATTACTTTTTCTTGTAAAAGGACACATTGCGGCGCAAAAACAGGTTTGTTCTATCAAAAATATATTTTTATATCATAAATTGATTGAAGCACGTTCAGTTCACGGAAACAGGAAAACTTGATGTCAGCTGGCTTGAAAAGTCTTTGACCGAATGCTGCAACTAAGTTCAGTGTTTAGGATAACGAAACATAGTCAACACAATCAGAAAAAATTTGATAGCAGCAAAAATTCTTTAATCATTCATATGCTGATAATTTTCGCAGCAAGTTATCGTAAATTTACCTGAAACCATGGGAGAAGTTTTGACACCGGCAACCAGGACGATGTTGGGAATTTAGGCCCTCTCGACCACTATGTTCTCGAGTAGCTCGTTCTTAAAGACAAATATATTTTATATCAACAACAGGGAAGAATTTACGAAGGTGTTTATGGTAAGTTTCGTTCTGAGATTTTTTTCATTCAGCAGGAATATTTCGCCAACGTAAAATTCCCTCAATAAGGGCGACACCCCTCTAGTTAGATTTCATTCCCGTTTTATCTTTGAGGCACTCATTTGCAATACACACATTGTAGGGACATCATAGTTAAGCCTCATTTTTATTGTCTTTCCAATTCATTTTCAATACACATGCATTGTGGGGACATGATACTTAAAGTTCATTCCCGTTTGATTTTTAAGACACTCATTTGCAATGCACACATCATGGGGACTCCATAGTTAAGTTCCCTTCTATACACATGCATTGTGAGAACATGATAGTTGAACTTCATTCCCATTTTATTTTAAGATACTCATTTGCAATACACACATTATGGGGACTCCATAGTTAAGTATTCTTAATCTCTTTCGAAGATATTCTTTTAAAATACACATACAACATATGAACCATGATGGTTCTTTATTTTTCTGATTTACTTAAAAGACATTCATTTGCAATACACACATTGTTGGGGCTTCACTGTGGAGTTCATCCTTAATTTCGTTCGAAGATATTCTTTTGTTATTCACAAACTTTGTGGAGACCTCATATTTAGCCTCATTGCTGTTTTATTTCCAAGAAGTTCATTGACAATACACACATTGTCGAAACTTGATAGTTGAACTTCATTGCTGTTTATTTGGAAGACAGACATTGGCAATACCACATTCTGGGAACTTAATAATTAAGTTTCATTCTTAATCTCTGTCTAAGATTTTCCCCTTCCATACACATGCATTGTGGGGATATGATAGTTGAATTTCATTCCTGTTTTATTTTCAAGACACTCTTTTGCAATATACACATCATTGGGACTCCATTGTTAAGTTTCATTCTTAGAAATATCTTAGAAATATCTCTTTCTAAGATATTCCTCTTCCTTACAAATGCATTGTAGGGACATAACAGTTGAATTTCATTCCCGTTTTATTTTTAAGACACTCATTTGCAATATAAACATTATGGGGACTCCATAGTTAAGTTTCATTCTTAATCTGTTTCTAAGATATTCCCCTTCCATACACATGCATTGTTGGGACATGATCGTTGGACTTCATTCCCGTTTTATTTTTAAGGCATTCATTGGCAGTAGATAAATTTCAATACAGTTCTATTTTGAACACATGCTCATCTCATAAACACAAGTGGTCGGGATTTCTTATCTCAATTTCATACCAGTTCTATTTCTAAGACATGCTTTACCAATAAACATAAATCGTTTATCATTCATAGTTAATTTCTTTCTAGCTGTACTCCGAGCGCATGCTTTGCTTATAACTAAATTGTTGGACCTTCCGAGCTAAATTTCATTCTACTGCTATAACATCCAACAATTTGTGTATTGTGCACAGATTTTTGGTCATTTCATCGTTGAATTTGATTTTACTTCTATTCTCAAGAATGTGTTGCCTGTGAACTTGGTTGATTTATGTTTATTCAATATTTTTGTCAGTTCACAGCATTTTTTTCCAAAAACTAAGAAGCAAATATCTGCAAATTATTTGTCGGGGGGGGGGGGTGCTGTATAGTTAGATTTAATCCAACTTCTTTTTCCAAAACATGTTTTTCCTACAAACGCAATTTTTTGAGAACATATTCTTGACTTCATTCCACTTCTACTTCCGAGACATGCTCTGCCTACAAACACAGATTGCAGCGACTTCATCGTTAAATTTCATTCCACTTCTATTGCCAAGAGATTATTTGGCTATAGCAGATACTGTTAGAAGCTCAATCTTAAACCTCTGTTTCATTGTATTTCTAAGATATTCTTTCGGCACAAACACAAATTGTTGCAACTTCATTGTTAAAATTTGTTTCACTTCCACTTTCACTCCACTTCTACTTTGAAGAAATGCTTTGCCTATAGAGTACCATCGCCCTGAATCGGCACCTTTCAGATAAATAACCTATCATGAGCGTTAGATAGGGACTTAAAACAATAATTTTCCATCAGAAGATTCTTCACTTCATGGTGTTTACTGTATCACTTCATCTACTTAATCTTCTCACTTTTTGAAGTACAGCCAGAACTTAAAGGAGCAACGGTAAAAATCAGCCTAAATGAATAATATCGCCCTGAACCGGCACCCCTCATTTTATCGCAATCAGCTACCCCGAAAGAACATTGTACTATACTGTCAAAGTAGCTATTTTCTAGGGTCACATCCCCTATGTAATTAATATTCATTGCATTTTGATCGGATGTAAAATTAAAGCTTTTCGTTGCTTCCCAGTTTTAACATCTCATACATACTACCGTCATTACGTTATTCCAAAAATGCTCCTCTTCCTACTCCACGAAAGGTTACCAAATCAGAAATGTGTTCCTAGAATCAAATATTATTTACCACCTGTTTTCATTCATAAAGTCGTCCAGCGGAAAGGGGGGAGATCACTATTCACAACACGAGACTATTTTCACACACTATGCCGGTTCAGGGCGATTTTTAGCCAATCCACCCGCTTTGGAATAGAAACCCCCGGAACAAAAATGGAAATCGACAACTTGAAGGAATTTTCAAATATTCCATTCAAAGGAGCAGAACAAACTATTGAAACAAGTTATTTGACCTTTGCCAGTATTTTATCAATGAAAATGAATCAAAATAAATTTGCAGCTTGGAAAAATAAATGAAGAAATGAACGAACGCTTACCGTAACTTTACGTTGAAAACTTCTTAGTAGCATGTAAACAAAGCCAAGGAAACAAGCAAGAGCAGTCAGAGAGCAAGAATATGGCGTCAAGAAACCATTTTCCTGCTTTCTTTTCATTTACTAGTCCCAGACTGTTCCATTTTTAAAGTTTTGCCTATAAACAGAAGTTGTGGAGACTTCATCCTTAAATCTCCGTTCAATTGTATTTCACAGATTTCCTTTGCCTATATACACAAAATTGTTGCACTTCATCGTTAAATCTCAGTTTAGTTCTCATTCGACAATATCCTTTAAAATATAAGCACTTTGATGCGAATTGAAAGTAGCGACGTTTCGAGCATAGCCCGTTATCAAGCAAAGAAAAATTAATAGAACCGACACTAATCAAGCAAAAAGAAGGACAGATTCGAAGGATAAAGATAGTGCTCAAGGGAATCGATGTGACGTAGGAAAGAATGTTATTGAAGATACGTAAAGTGCTTGTTGAGTCCTGAAGGATACAAAGTTCCAAGTGCAAAAATGATCCGTTTTTCCAATGTTTTTCTTTTTGTGCTTTCTGTAGATGCATATAGAAGCCCAAGAATCGACATGTCATCGGTAGAATGGTTTGGTAGATTGAAATGGTGTGAAATGTTACTGTCCGGATCGTTTTCGTGTTGCTCATCTAAATGTGTCCTGTTCCTAACATTCCTCAAATGTTCACCGAATCTGTTGTTTATTTGTCTTGACGTCTCTCCAATATACAGGATGTTGCATTTGGTGCAGGTGATGCAATAAACTACGGATGATGAGGCACATGTGAATGCAGATCGGATGGTAAAAGTTCTGTTTCCAATAGTGACGGTTGTGGAATTGTTGATGTGCTTACATGTTTGGCAAAGATGATGGTTACATGGAAAGGTACCAGGTGGGTCGTTGGTCTTGAGGTTTGTGCGGACGAGTGTGTCTTTGATGTTCTTATCTCTGCGAAAGGCCATAAGAGGAGGTGCTTCAAATATATCCTTGGTATGAGAGTCTTCTTGTAATATTCGAAAATTGTTGTAGATGATCTTTTTGATCCTGTCGTTGAGTGGATGGTAGGTGAGGGTGAAAGGAATGCGACTGTTTGTTTGGCTTCTGTCAACAGGCAATAAGGCATCTTCTTGCGATAGTTTTTTTACTCTCTTAAGGGCTGAATCAGTCACGGTCTCCGGATAGTTGTTTTGGTGGAAGAAAGAGGACATCTCCTTTGCTTTGGCATCAAAATCTTCTTCGGCAGTACAAATGCGACGGAGACGGCGTAGCTGAGAATAAGGGATTGAATCTTTGCATTTTTTTGGGTGCGAAGAACCATAATCCAGGAAGCTGTGTGCATCAGTTTCTTTGTAGTAAATTGTGGTAGAAATAGTGTCATCCTTAATTGTGAGCCGGAGATCCAGGAAAGGTAGGCTATCTTCAGTGATATTGTGGGTAAACTGTAGAGCGGGGTGGAAATTGTTGGTGTAATTGATGAGATCTTGCAGTGACTCGAGTGGAAGGGAAGTGGCACCAATAATGTCATCCATGTATCTTTTGATGAGGCAAGGAAATGGGCCACGGTAGGAATTCATGATCAGGTATTCTTGATATCCGACAAAAAGGCATGCATAGCTAGGACCAAGTTTACTACCCATTGCAACTCCAGATGTTTGTAGATAGAAACTACCATTGAAGGAGAATGTATTTGTGGTAAGAACGAGTTCAGCGAGGCGCAGAAGAGTGTTAGTTGGCGGATACTGTTTTGATCGTTGTTCCAGGAAGAATTTTAATGCTATCAATCCATCTGCATGTGGAATGCATGTGTACAGCGACTTGACGTCCATAGTGAACAGGAACCGGTTTGGGCCATTGAATCTGAACTCTTTAAACAAGCGTAGGGCATGAGATGTATCCTTAACATAGGTCGGCAGTTGTTGGTTGATTGGTGTGAAAATGCTATCGAGGTAGGAGGCGATTTGTGATGTAGGGCAGGAGACAGCTGATACAATAGGACGACCAGGGTTATTGAGTTTAGTTGGCTTGATAACGGGCTATGCTCGAAACGTCGCTACTTTCAATTCGCATCAAAGTGCTTATATTTTATGTTATTTACTTGTTTTTCTTTGTATTGTGGCACTACACGCAGCAAGAAGATTTTTTTGATTATTTTTTTTTTGATTATTTTTTATTTTTTTATTTTTTATTTTTTTATTTTTTTTTTGATTATTTTTTTTTTATTATTTTTTATTTTTTTATTTTTTATTTTTTTATTTTTTTTTGATTATTTTTATCGCAAGAAGATGCCTTATTGCCTGTTGACAGAAGCCAAACAAACAGTCGTATTCCTTTCACCCTCACCTACCATCCACTCAACGACAGGATCAAAAAGATCATCTACAACAATTTTCGAATATTACAAGAAGACTCTCATACCAAGGATATATTTGAAGCACCTCCTCTTATGGCCTTTCGCAGAGATAAGAACATCAAAGACACACTCGTCCGCACAAACCTCAAGACCAACGACCCACCTGGTACCTTTCCATGTAACCATCATCTTTGCCAAACATGTAAGCACATCAACAATTCCACAACCGTCACTATTGGAAACAGAACTTTTACCATCCGATCTGCATTCACATGTGCCTCATCATCCGTAGTTTATTGCATCACCTGCACCAAATGCAACATCCTGTATATTGGAGAGACGTCAAGACAAATAAACAACAGATTCGGTGAACATTTGAGGAATGTTAGGAACAGGACACATTTAGATGAGCAACACGAAAACGATCCGGACAGTAACATTTCACACCATTTCAATCTACCAAACCATTCTACCGATGACATGTCGATTCTTGGGCTTCTATATGCATCTACAGAAAGCACAAAAAGAAAAACATTGGAAAAACGGATCATTTTTGCACTTGGAACTTTGTATCCTTCAGGTAGACTGACGACGTGATTCCTTGTATTCGTTCAACATTTATAATCTGATGTTTTAATTTCACTCATACAAAGGACTCACGACCAAACAGATTCTAAACAGGGACTAAAATCTTATGAAAACTCAGAAGAAACTTAGAACATCTTCCATCCTACGAACGTCGAAAGAAAATTCGAACGTCTCTTCGAACGTCACTTCGAACGTTGCTTCGCTTCGAGAAATCGAACGTTGAACTAATGAGCCAATCAAACGCTACAAATAGGCACGTGGGTTGACCATATTAAGAAAGTAGCGATCTGATTGGTCGCGCCGTGAACGCGGCGGACTTGGCCTAATTAGTCCCTATTCTGAAGCGTAAGGACATAAGTCCCTCAACTGAAGCGATGACAACAACAACAACGAGCGTAAGTTAGAGGGGCTTATGTAATGTAGTCTATCCTTCAGGACTCAACAAGCACTTTACGTTTCTTCAATAACATTCTTTCCTACGTCACATCGATTCCCTTGAGCACTATCTTTATCCTTCGAATCTGTCCTTCTTTTTGCTTGATTAGTGTCGGTTCTATTAATTTTTCTTTGCTTGATAACGGGCTATGCTCGAAACGTCGCTACTTTCAATTCGCATCAAAGTGCTTATATTTTATGTTATTTACTTGTTTGTCTTTGTATTGTGGCACTACACGCAGCAAGAAGATTTTTTTGATCATTTAACGTTTAACAGCGTGACACAAGACCTTTACTAAGACTTACTTACTTGTTGCTGTCGTCTTGACTCATGCCGTCACTCAAGCATTCAAGTATTCAAGTATTCAAGAGATTCGACGTGACCTCAACCAGTTTACTCAACATTTCTCGGAGGACATCATCAACACATCGTATGAGCTCTCTACTTCAACATTTAAGAAGACCAGATTCACAAGCCATGTCCATTTCCTTAGCAGATGTTTACGATCAAAAATCATACCAAACGGATTCAGAATCAAATTTCATTCATCGTCTCAATCACACACCATCCAGAAACACTTAAACTCCTGCTCAAGAAACCTCATACGTTCTACACTACGAGATTACCAAGGCATCATCAAGGACCATTCAGCTAAGTTACCTAATTTAGTTAATCGTCTTCATTACTTTTGTAATGATCATGACATATTTCTTTCCATACGTAGGAAAATACATGAGCTCAACCAAACTCTATACAACAATCTTAAGGAAACTAAGGACCACAAATTTGAGGAACTTCAAAACACTTTTAATACTAACAGAAATGTCATTTCTAGCAATAATCAAACAAAATACATCGTTCAAACAATACCAGAAGATTTAATTCTGACGCAAGAAGAAAGAAATGTTTTAAAGAAAGGACTTAAATTCATCCCACTGAAGCAGAATGTAGATGAATTTCAAGCTAAGCATGATACAGAACTTTTCTTCCGCCGCCTTCGCCTTAAGGCACATTTTCACAGCAAAGACTCAGAAGAATCATCCCAAGAGTCCACAGATTCCACAGCTTCCAATGCCGAGACAGATGAAAGCACTACCATTAATAGCCTTTTCCCAACTAAATCAGTCTGGACCCCCAAGCCTGGCAAGTATTCAGCTCTGGACCTCTACATAGACAAATGCAGATATGAGATCTCACAAATAGATTTTAAAGCAAAATGTAAAAGGTCTAATTTAACTCCACAAGAATGGGCTGCTCTTAAGCACCTGAAATCAAGGGATGACATCGTCATTAAGCCTGCAGACAAAGGTGGACGCGTTGTTGTCTGGAGAAAGGACCTGTACATTGAAGAAGGCAATTCACAGCTACTAACGCAATCATACAAACATCTTCCGAAAAATGTAACCAAATCCTTCAACAAGACAATCATTAACTCCGTCAAAGAAGAAATGCACCTTGGAAACTTACCAACAAATGCAGATAAGCTGTACCTTCAGCATCCTCGAACATCAGCGTTTTACATGCTCCCAAAGATTCATAAACTCAATAACCCTGGTCGTCCTATTGTATCAGCTGTCTCCTGCCCTACATCACAAATCGCCTCCTACCTCGATAGCATTTTCACACCAATCAACCAACAACTGCCGACCTATGTTAAGGATACATCTCATGCCCTACGCTTGTTTAAAGAGTTCAGATTCAATGGCCCAAACCGGTTCCTGTTCACTATGGACGTCAAGTCGCTGTACACATGCATTCCACATGCAGATGGATTGATAGCATTAAAATTCTTCCTGGAACAACGATCAAAACAGTATCCGCCAACTAACACTCTTCTGCGCCTCGCTGAACTCGTTCTTACCACAAATACATTCTCCTTCAATGGTAGTTTCTATCTACAAACATCTGGAGTTGCAATGGGTAGTAAACTTGGTCCTAGCTATGCATGCCTTTTTGTCGGATATCAAGAATACCTGATCATGAATTCCTACCGTGGCCCATTTCCTTGCCTCATCAAAAGATACATGGATGACATTATTGGTGCCACTTCCCTTCCACTCGAGTCACTGCAAGATCTCATCAATTACACCAACAATTTCCACCCCGCTCTACAGTTTACCCACAATATCACTGAAGATAGCCTACCTTTCCTGGATCTCCGGCTCACAATTAAGGATGACACTATTTCTACCACAATTTACTACAAAGAAACTGATGCACACAGCTTCCTGGATTATGGTTCTTCGCACCCAAAAAAATGCAAAGATTCAATCCCTTATTCTCAGCTACGCCGTCTCCGTCGCATTTGTACTGCCGAAGAAGATTTTGATGCCAAAGCAAAGGAGATGTCCTCTTTCTTCCACCAAAACAACTATCCGGAGACCGTGACTGATTCAGCCCTTAAGAGAGTAAAAAAACTATCGCAAGAAGATGCCTTATTGCCTGTTGACAGAAGCCAAACAAACAGTCGCATTCCTTTCACCCTCACCTACCATCCACTCAACGACAGGATCAAAAAGATCATCTACAACAATTTTCGAATATTACAAGAAGACTCTCATACCAAGGATATATTTGAAGCACCTCCTCTTATGGCCTTTCGCAGAGATAAGAACATCAAAGACACACTCGTCCGCACAAACCTCAAGACCAACGACCCACCTGGTACCTTTCCATGTAACCATCATCTTTGCCAAACATGTAAGCACATCAACAATTCCACAACCGTCACTATTGGAAACAGAACTTTTACCATCCGATCTGCATTCACATGTGCCTCATCATCCGTAGTTTATTGCATCACCTGCACCAAATGCAACATCCTGTATATTGGAGAGACGTCAAGACAAATAAACAACAGATTCGGTGAACATTTGAGGAATGTTAGGAACAGGACACATTTAGATGAGCAACACGAAAACGATCCGGACAGTAACATTTCACACCATTTCAATCTACCAAACCATTCTACCGATGACATGTCGATTCTTGGGCTTCTATATGCATCTACAGAAAGCACAAAAAGAAAAACATTGGAAAAACGGATCATTTTTGCACTTGGAACTTTGTATCCTTCAGGACTCAACAAGCACTTTACGTATCTTCAATAACATTCTTTCCTACGTCACATCGATTCCCTTGAGCACTATCTTTATCCTTCGAATCTGTCCTTCTTTTTGCTTGATTAGTGTCGGTTCTATTAATTTTTCTTTGCTTGATAACGGGCTATGCTCGAAACGTCGCTACTTTCAATTCGCATCAAAGTGCTTATATTTTATGTTATTTACTTGTTTGTCTTTGTATTGTGGCACTACACGCAGCAAGAAGATTTTTTTGACAATATCCTTTGTCTACGAAAATAAACTGTGGCGACTTCATCCTTTAGTTTCATTCCACTTTTATTTCAAAAGATACTTTGGCCATGACAGATAGTGTTGAAAGTTCAGCGTTAAATCTCATTTTTGTTCTATTTTTAAGACATGCTTTCGGTATAAACGCAAATTGTGGCCACTTTATTGTTAAACTTTCATTTCACTTCCATTTTGTTGATGTGCTTTGCCTGCAAACAGGCATGTTTATGAGTTCATCGTTAAAGTTCATTCCTCTTCTATTTCGAAGATATTCTTTTCCTATAAACAAAGATTGTTGGGTCCTGATCATTGAATTTAATTCAACATCCATTTTGAAGATATGCTTTGCATTTAAACATAAATTGTAGCAACGATATCATCAAATTTATTCCATATTTATTTCGAGGATATGCTTTGTCTATAAACACAATTTGTGCCGTCTTCATTGTTAAACTTGATTCCACTTCTATTTCCAAAACATACTTTGAATATGAACACAAATTAATGAGACTTGATCATTAAATTTCATTCCACTTCTTTTTTGAGCACTTCCTTTGGCTGTAAACATAACTACTGGAAAATTCTAGTAAAATTGCATTCCACTTCTATTTGCGAGACATGCCGTCCCTACGAACACAAATTGCGTCAACTTCATCGTTAAATTTCATACAACTTCTACTTCAAAGATATGCCTTGCCAATATAAACCATTGGTGGCGATTCATCGTTAAAGTTTATTACATTCTATGTCCAAGACATGATTTGCCCATGAACACAAATTAATGAGACTTGATCGTTGAATTTCATTCCAGTTATTTTATGAACACTTCCTTTGACTTGAAACATAACTGTTGGAAACTTCTCGTTAAATGTCATCCCACTTCTATTTCCGAGACGTGCTCTTCCTACAAACACTAATTGTGTCGATGTCATTGTTAAATTTCATTCCACTACTACTTCGAAAATATGCTTTGCCTATAAACACAAATTGTGGCCATTTCATCATTAAAGTTTATTACGTTCAATTTCCAAGACATGCTGTTCTCATGAGACACAAATTAATGAGAATCGATCGTTAAGTTTCATTCTAGTTCTTTTTTGAACACTTCCTTGGTCTATAAACACAACTATTGGATCATTCTACGTAATTTTCATTCCACTTCTATTTGCAAGACATGTTGTGCCTACAAACACAAGCTAGCACGACATCATCGTTGAATTTCATCCTACTTCTATGTCGAAGATATTCGTTCCCTATAAACACAAACTATGGCGATTTCATTGTTAAAGTTCATTCCACTTCTATGTCCAAGACATACTTTTCCCTTGAACACAAATTAATGAAACTTGATCGTTAAATTTCATTTTATTTCTTGTTGAACACTTCTTTAGTCTATAAAGACAACTGTTGGAATATCTTAGTTAATTTTCATTCCACTTCAATTTGCGAGACATGCTGTGCCTACAAACACAAATTGTGTTCACGTCATTGTAAAATTTCATTCCACTTCTACTTCGAAGATATGCTTTGCCTATAATTCATCCTTAAAGATCCACTTCTATGTCCAAGACATACTTTGCATATAAACACAAACCATTTGAACATGATTGTTAAGCTTTATTTAAGTTCTTTTGAGAACATTTTCTTTGTCTATAAACGCAACTCTTGAAACCTGCTAGTTAATTTTCACTCTACTTCTATTTGCAAGATATGCTCTATACCTACGAACACGAGTTGCAGCGAAATTTTAGTTAAATTTCATTCCACTTCTAATTCCCAGAGATACTTTGGCAATAACAGCTACTGTTGGAAGCTCGTTGTTAAAATCTCTTTTAAGTTGTTTTTCGAATGTATACTTTCGATATAAATGCAAACTGTGGCGACTGCATCATAATATTTAATTTCACTTCTACTTCAAAGAGTTTTTTTTCGCCTGTAAACAGATACTTTTGTGAGTTGATCGTTTAAACTCTTCTGTTTCGAAGATACGCTTTCCTGGGAACACAAATCGCTCGGACTTCATCATTAAATTTTGTTCCACTTATACTCGAAGATATACTTTGCCTATTATAAGAAATTGTTGGGTCTTAATCAACAACTTTCATTCCAATACTATTTCGAAGATATGATTTGCACACAAACATAGATTTTGATGATTTCATCCTTAAATCTCAGTTTAGCTCTCATTCAAAGTATGCTTGGCCTTCAGACACATTCTGGCGACTTCATTATTACATTTGGTTCTGGTTTATATGAAGAGATCCTTTGACTATAAATACAAATTGTTGGTACTTCATTGTTAAAGGTCATTCTAGTTCTATCTCAACCATTTCCTTTGCCTATAAACACAAATTATTGGATTTCATCATTAAAGCTAATTTCAGCTCTCATTCAAAATATGCTTGGCCTATAAACATATATTGTGGCGAGTTCATTGTTACATTTGGTTCTACTTCTATTTCAAAGGGTTGCTTTTTCCGTAAACATAAATTGTGGCGCATCAATGTTGAATTTATTTCACTTCTGTTTCCAAGAAAGGCTTTGGCTGTAAACAGAAACTGTTGGATGCTATGATTAACTCTTACATTAGTTTTATTTCGAAGATATACCTAGCCAGAAACACATAATGTGGCAACTTCATGGTCACTTCTGTTTCAAGCATTACTTGAAAGAGATCCTTTGACGATAAGCACAATGCTTTGACCATAATTGTAGGGACTTAATTGTTAAATTTCAGTTTCATTGGCAAGACTTAATTTACTATGAACAGAAGTTGTTGGAACTTCATTGTTAAATCTCATTCAATTTTGAAGCCATACTTGGCATAGGAACACATATTGCAACGACTTCATCGTTGCATTTGGCTTTAGTTCTATCGGAAAGAGTTCCTTTTCCTATTAATGCAAATTTTTTTAACGACTTCATGTTGATTTCATTCAACTTCTATTTGCAAAACATGATTTGACAATGAACAGAAATCGCTGGAACGTCATTGTTAAATCTCATTTTACTTCTTTCTCCAAGGTAAACTTTACATAAAAACGCAAATTGTGGCGACATCATCTTGGGGTTTCATTTCACTTCTACTTGAAGTAGGTGCTTTGCCTGTAAACAGACACTTTTGTGAGTTCATCGTTTAATCTCTTCTAATTCGAAGATATTCTTTTCCTGGAAACGCGAATCGTTGGGACTTCATTATTAGATTTTATTCCATCTCATATCTACTTCAAAGACTTGCTTTGCCTATAAAAACAGAAATTGTGGATCTTGATCAATAACTTTCATTCCACTTCTATTTTGAAGATATGCTTTGCATATGAGCTAAATTTTGGTGATTTCATCCTTAAATCTCAGTTTAGCTCTCATTCAAAATATGCTTGGCCTATAAACATATATTGTGGCGACTTCATTGTTACATTTGGTTCTCCTTCTATTTCAAAGGGTTGCTTTTTCTGTAAACATAAATTGTGGCGCATCATTGTTAAATTTCATTCCACTTCTATTTCCAAGAAGGGCTTTGACTATAGACAGAACTGTTGGAATTTTATTGTTTCAGTTCATTCTGCTTCTACTTCGAAGACATGCTCTGCCTGTAGAATCAAATTGTGGTGACTTCATCGTTAAATCTCAATTCACCTCTATTTCGAAGCTTTCCTTTACCAATAAACGCCAATTGTTGGACGCTATAATTAACTCTCACTTTAGTTTTATTTCGAAAGTATACTTGGCCATCAACACATATTGCGGCAACTTCATGGTCACTTCTGTTTCAAGTATTATTTGAAAGAGATCCTTTGACCAGAAGCACAATGCTTTGACCATAATTGTGGCGACTTCATTGTTAAATTACAGTTATATTTGCAAGACATGATTTTACTATGAACAGAAATTGTTGGAACTTCATTGTTAAATCTCATTGAATTTTGATTGAGTCAAACTTGGCATATGAACACATATTACAACGACTTCATCGCTGCATTTGATTTAGTTCATTGGAAAGACTTCCTTTTCTTATAAACGCAAATTGTAGCGACTTCATTGTTGTATTTCATTCCACTTCTATTTTCAAGACGTGATTTGATTATAAGCAGAAATTGCTGGAACTTCATTGGTAAGTCTCGTTTTAGTTGTACTTTCATGATATGCTTGGCATATCGACACGTATTGTGACGACTTCATCGTTGCATTTGTTTTAGTTCTATTGGAAAGAGATCCTTTTCTTATGAACGCAAATTGCAGCGACTTCACTTTTGTATTTTTTGCCACTGCTGTTTCCAAGACGTGATGTAATTATCAGCAGAAATTGCTGGAACTTCACTGTAAAATATCATTTCATCTCTACTTCGAAATAAGTTTTGCCATAAATAGAAATTGTGTCGATTTCATTGTTAGAGTTCATTCCACTTCTATGTACCAGACATACGTTACCTACCGGGTGTCCCAGAAAAAAGGTAACAGATTTGATCACGACTAGCGCTAAGAATTTGGCTCGAATCAGCCGGAAATAACGTTTAAACTAATCCTCGATAGTTAAATTGAAGATACATACCTTGTTTGTTGACCTTGGAGCATTAAGAGTAGAAATTTTAGTCTTGAAAGTCTAGATTTGCCTCTATCTCCAAACCAGAGCTTTTGGGTTATGGCCTAAGCTGTCAACGCGCTTGTTGTGGAATCTCCTGAATCATAGCCAAGTACACACAAGATGCCTCGTGCTTCGGAAAAATTCTTAGTAGAAATCCAAATCGAACTTGACAATCAAACTCAAGAATATTTTCCCGAAGGGATATCTCTGTTCATTCTACGAAAGCTGTGAATTGCCGCTGCCAAATAAAACTTACCCTACAGGGAAATGATTCCCTTGAGTGTGGAAAAATCTTCCTTCGAATAAAATACATTTTTTGATCATTGAAATTATTACGAAAAGAGAATTCGTCACTTATACCCAATGGATTAAACATCCACGAGGGTAAGATCATTGAAAGCGCTCTCTCGTGCTTAAGTTGCTTCTTCTTTGTAAATTCATTTTCATTTTGGCTGAGTAAAGATATTCCTTAGTGACTTGTTCAGTTTTCAGTTTTTACATTTGTACTCAAATGTGCATGTACAAAGTAAAGGTCCTTCTTTGGACTTTCTACATTGTGCCTATCCTTGAGGAGATTCCCCACAACAGCGTGTTTGTAGTTTAGGCCAAAGTCTAAAAGCTCTGATTTGGAGGTGAAAGCAAATTTGGACTTTCAAGATAAAAATGTCTACTCTAAATGCTCCAATATCAACCAACAAGGTGTCTATCTTCAAGTAAACTATCGAGGAATAGTTTAAAGATTATTTCCGATTGATTCAAGCTAAATTCTTAGCGATAGCCCTGATCAAATCTGTTACCTTTTTTGGGACACCCGGTATAAACACAAATTGTTGTCTTGCTATTTAACTTTCATTCTAGGTCGTTTCTTTGTCTATAAACACAACTGTTAGAACATTCTAATTAAATTTCATTTCCATTTATATTTGGAAGACATGCTTTTCCTTCAAACCAAACACAAATTATGGTGATGTCATTCTTCAATTTCATTCCACTTCTATTTCGAAGATACGCTTTACCTGTAAACACCAATTGTGGCGATATTATCATTATAGTTCATTCCACCTCTATGCTATGTTCAATACATGCTTTTCCTATAAACATGAACTGTTGGGGCTTGATTGTTCAATTTCATTCTTGTTCTTCTTTCAAGAGTTCCTTTGTCAATGAACACAACTGTTGTAACATTCTAGTTATATCTCATTCCACTTCTATTTCGAAGATACGCTTTACCTGTAAACACCAATTGTGGCGATATTATCATTATAGTTCATTCCACCTCTATGCTATGTTCAATACATGCTTTTCCTATAAACATGAACTGTTGGGGCTTGATTGTTCAATTTCATTCTTGTTCTTCTTTCAAGAGTTCCTTTGTCAATGAACACAACTGTTGTAACATTCTAGTTAAATCTCATCCCACTTCTATTTCGAAGATACGCTTTACCTGTAAACACCAATTGTGGCGATATTATCATTATAGTTCATTCCACCTCTATGCTATGTTCCATACATGCTTTTCCTATAAACATGAACTGTTGGGGCTTGATTGTTCAATTTCATCCTTGTTCTTCTTTCAAGAGTTCCTTTGTCAATGAACACAACTGTTGTAACATTCTAATTAAATTTCATTTCCATTTCTATTTGCGAGATATGCTCTGTGCCTACAAACACAAACTGCGGCGACTTGATTGTTGAATTTAATTCAAATTCTGTTTTGAAGAGATACTTTGGCCATATCAGATATTGCTGGAGGATCATTTTTTAATCTCATTTTAGTTTTTTTTTCAAGGTATGCTTTAGATAGAAACGCAGATTGTGGCGACTTCATCTTCAAATGTCATTTCACTTGTACTTCGAGGAGGTGCTTTACCTGTAAACAGACACTTGTGAGTTCATCGTTTAACTTTGCTATTTCGAAGATACGCTTCTCTTGGGAATGCAAATCATCGGGACTTCATTATCAAATTTTATTCCACCTCTACTTCGAAGATTTGTTTTGCCTATATACAGAAATTGTGGATATTGATCAATAACTTTCATTCCACTTCTACTTTGAAGACATGCTTTCCATATAAACTAAATTTTGGTGATTTCATTCTTTAAATCTCACTTTAGCTCTCATTCAAAATATGCTTGGTTTGCAGACACATATTGTGGTGACGTCATTGTTGCATTTGGTTCTGGTTTTATAAGAAAGAGATGCTTTGCCTATAAATACAAATTGTTGGTACTTTATCGTTAAAGGTCACTCTATCTCTATCTCGACAATTTCGTTTTCCTATAAACGCAAATCATCGGATTTCTTTATTAAATCTCATTTCGGCTCTCATTCAAAAATATGCTTGGCCTATAAACATAAATTATGGCGACTTCATTAAATTTCATTCCACTTCTACTTCCAAGAAAGGCTTTGGCTTTAAACAGAAACTGTTGTAACTTTATCAAAGCTCATTCTGCTTTACTTCGAAGGCATGCTCTGCCTATAGACACAAATTGTGGTGACTTCATTTTTAGATCTCAATCTCAATTTACTTCTATTTCGAAGCTTTCCTTTGCTTACAAACACTAATTGTTGGACGTAATAATTACTCTCACTTTAATTTCATTTTGAAGATATTCTAGGCCAAAATCACGTATTGTGTCATCGTCACTATTGGTTCCAGTAGCATTTGAAAGAGATCCTTTGACCATAAACAAAAATTGTAGCAACTTCATTGTTAAATTTCTTCCCACTCTTATTTTCAAGACATGATTTAACATAAACAGAGATTGTTGGAACTTCATTGTTAAATCTTATTCTAGTTCTATTTTGAAGATATGCTTGGCATATGAGCACATATTGCGACGACTTCATCCTTGCATTTGGTTTTTGTTTCATTGAAAAGAGTTCCTGTCCGATAAACGCAAATCGCATCGACTTCATTGTTGAATTTCATGCCACTTCTATTTGTAAGACAAGGTTTGACAATAAAAAGAAATTTCTGGACCTTCATTGTTAAATCTCATCTTAGTTCTGCTTCGAAACATGCTTTGCTACCAACAGATTGTGTGTCGATTTAAAGGTTGCCGTTCATTCCACTTATGTGTCCAAGATAGTCTTTGCCTGTGAACACCCCATCGTTGAAGTTCATTTCAAGTCTAGCTCCAAGATGTACTTTTTCTATAAACACAACTGTATGAACATTTCTAGTTAAATTTCATTCCAATTCTGTTTGTGAGACATGCTTTGCCTTCAGACACAAATCGTGGCGACGTCAGTCTTAAATTTCCTTTTACTTTGTGTTCAAAGATAAGCTCTGCAAGTAAACTCAAATTGTGGCGATTTCGTCGTTACATTTGGTTCTAGTTCTTTTTCAAAGGGCTGCTCTGCCTATAGGGATAAATTTTGGCAATTCTATGCTTAAATTTGACTCTGCAGCTGTATCCCAGACTTGCTTTGCCAATAAAAACATTTTGTTGGTACTTCATTGTTAAATCTCAATCTACTTCTACTTCAAAGATTTCCTTTGCCTGTAAACACAAATGGTGGCGACTTCATTGTTGCATTTTATTCCAGTTGCAGTCCGAAGATATGCTCTGACTATAAACACAAATAGTTGGGCCTTCATCATTAACGTTTGTTCCAATTCTATGTCGAAGACATGGATTTGTTATTAACGCAAATTGTGGCAACGTCATCATTGAATTTCCGTTCGATTCGAAGACATTCTTTGTCCATAAACTGACATTGCTAAGACTTCATAGCTTAATCTCTTCCACTATGATATCAAAGGCATGCTTTGCCTGTCAACAGAAATTGTTGGGACTTCCATGGTAAAGATTCTTCCAGTTCTATCTTTAAGAGGTCCTTTGCTTATTAGCAAAAATCACGGGATTTCGTTGTTAGATTAATTCCGGTACTATACTGTATCAAAGACATTATTTGTCTATAAGTAAATCGATGGGACTTCATAGTTGCATTTATCCTAGTTTTATTTCGAATACATGCTTAGCCTGCCTATTTTACTCTCATGGAGTTTGTTTGGAACAACTTTCCATGTACAGGGAGTCCTGAAAAAATTGTGCCCCGTTTGAAAACGGCCGAAGATCCTCGCCAAAATTTTACATGATGTTGCTCTTCAGATGTTCAATCAAAGTTTGTTGGTCATTTTATCTTACTATTTTGCAGCGGTAAACAGCTTCATGGATGGACTGAAACAGCAGAGTCCAATGTCCAATGTGAAAGCCCTACTATTTCTTACTCACTATCTCATATGGAATGTCAAAAGGAGGACAAGAATCCCAAAGATAGTAAACTATATATTTCACGTTTCGTTTCGAATTTTTCCAACTTTTGTGCATCGATTTCTTCCTTCATTATTACAAACTATTGTTGATTGACTATCAAAGACAATCAACTCAAATAAACGAAGTTGACCAAAATTGTTTGAGCTGCATTTTGAAGTTATCCATAAACTAAATACTTTCAGGGAAGAAACTTTCGCGGGAAGGAAGTGTTATGAGCTGGAACAAACGCAAAATGATTTCAAATTAACTTTCGCGAATCGACAACGATGGGAAACGTCGTGAGAATAAGCTTTTGCGAATTAGGTTTCTTATCAAAGTTTTATAATGTCTCAACTGTTCCTTGCACAGTGATGCAGATTGTGCAAATCATGGAGGAAATGCCAAGACACAAAACTTAGCAAATACAAACACTTTCAAATATATCATATAAAGAACACTTTAAGCTATTCAGAACAAAGATCCATATGAAAATCGGACCAATGAGTGCAAAGAAACTGCGGTTTGAGTTTTACCAAAATTGTTAGGCATTGTTTTTGTTTACATTTCCTTTACATAACTTTTTACATGAGCGTAAACCAAATATTTCAAATTTTCATTTCTCCAGTTGTACTCATCCGATTTCAATGAAATTTGTTTTAAATTAGACCTCAATGTCTTAGCAATTGAGCAACGTATCATTTCAATGAAATTACAATTCGTGTGTTCATTTGACATATGTTTATCAAGGAGCAGTTTCAGCAGCATAGTCGAACATATGACCCCTAAATTTCTTCTTTTCTGGTGCAAACAAAAAAGTGAGGAAACAAGAATCTTGAAAACTCATTTTGTACTAAACTTTAGGTATCGATGAAGATTTCCGCCAAACGGTTTGTCCAGGTTCATACAGGTAAAAGTTTTATAGCTGATATAGAAAATCAAGTCTTTTAGGCCCATATGTGCTATTTTTTGTGATTCTCAGTTAACAAGATGAGTTATTATACTTTTAGGTGGTTTTACAGCATAAGTTTTGTTTTTGATTGCTCAAATGTAATTGCAAAGCATTGATTTCTAAATGAATAAAGCGAGAATTATTTCATTACTTAACACGTAAATTGAGAATTAAATGACTTGCATTGTACTTGGGTTTGACGTGGTTTAAAAATTAAGCCAACAAGCATTTTACGTCTGTGAATTTTAGGATACATAGCTTGGGATTGATTTCCATTTTTTCGATCGTGAGAACTTTGCTATCGGGTTATACGAGTAGGAAGGTGTGCTTCAGAAAGATTTCTTTGACCCAATCCCAGAATTTATAGAAACTTAAAACTTGAAGGCCTTCTTGAAAAGGAACAAAATTTTGTCCTACGCTTAGGCCCCTTTTGCCAAGAATCTAAAACTGACAGATAAATTTGAGGGCTGATCATTGATTTTTCTGCGAGATAGAAGCTTTTAGTTGGTACCATTGGACTCGCAACCACTTCAATAGACTAAAATTTGAAAGACCTGCATGAAAAAGTTTGCAATTTTGAACTACGGACAGTTGAAAGTTCCACTTAAGCTTTTTCGACCTACAATCTAATACTTGGCTAATAAATTTCAGAGGTGATCAGTTGTTTTTTCTTCAAGGTAGAAACTTTCAATTGGTACTATTGGAGTAAGAACCACTTCAGGAGTCTAAAACTAGAAAGGCCTGCGTGAGAAAAGTTCAAAATTTCGGACTACGAACACTTGAAAGTTCCACTTAGGCCCATTTCTGGTTGACAGTCTAACACTGAACACCAGTTGACAGGTGGCCACTTTGCTTTTCTATAGGATAGAGATTCTTGATTGGCACCATTGGACTCAGAACCACTTCAATAGAATAGAGCTTGCAGGGCCTTAATGAAAAGTTTGAAACCTCATACACTTGGCCAAAAGTGTGACATTGGATTAATAAATTTGAGGGATGATCAGTTGTTTTTCTGTGAGATAGGAACTTTAATTGACACAATTGGACTCAGAACCAATTCAATAGAATAAAAGTTCAAAGTCCTGTGCGAAAAAGTTCGAAATTTTGGACTACAGACACTGAAATTTCTACTTAGCCCCATCTCTGGGAAACAATCTAATACTGGACTAATAAATGAACGCACAAATTGATGTAATTTCACTGAAATGATACGTCCGTCGTTCAATTGCTCAGACATTGAGATCTAATTTAAACAAATTTAGTTTATTAGTTGTGGCTGTTATTGTATGATTTTCTACACTTTTAGTATGGTGTGTATGATTTGTCCCCAGAAAGATTTTTTTCTAAATTTGACATGAGGATACATATGTCCTCACAATGTCACACATACATTTATACATCAGCATTGTGGGGACAGCCTAGAAACGAGCCAGAAACACTAAAATGGCGTTTTTAAAGGAAATGATCGAATGTACGTTGTGGGGACAGCTTTTCTGTCCCCACAATGTTGACAGTCCCCACAATGCGAGTATGTAAACGGATTTTTGTCCCCACAACGTCCCTCATGTACGTACATACATACATACATACATACATACATACATACATAGACAATCACCTTGCATAATTCCAGTGTTTGTTGTGAAAGCCCCTCCGACTGTGTTGCGTACCTTCACTTTTAGTTCTGGTTGGTTTGTAATTTTGCTTAAGAGGTGTAGTTCATCGTCATCTAAGATGTCTTCCAATTCTTCAAACAGTTTTTTACGATCAACGGTGTCGAAAGCTTTGGACATGTCAAATAATAGGAGATATAACTTATAATCGTTTGATACAATGGCTTTTTCTGTTAAAGTTTTCACGGCAAACACTTGCTCAGTAGTGGTGCTTCTTCCAGGTTGGTATGCAGATTGTTCTAATGGATGTGTTTTTCCTGTCTGTTCCATGTTCTTCTGATAAAGCAAATTTTGAGGATTTTTCGTAAGATAGAGAGTAGGATGATGGGCCTTAGGTTAACAACAGGACCTCTTTGCTTTCCAGGTTTTTGTAATTTTTTTTTTTATATCATCAATTAAAAAATTTACAAATACAAGATACTCACTACACTACTTACAAAATACTCTACGATACTACAAATACAATACCACGAGGAGCAAGATATCATGTCTACCCCGTGGCTTTAGAAAGAAGAAAAAAAAAAGGGAAAAGGCAAGACTACATAGAACAATACTCAAAAAGAAAATTCACTAAAGAAAGGGGACTTGGTGGCTGCTCGACGGATGGCAAGAATTTGGACGAATTCAATCAAATCGACCTGTTTCATGGATAAACTGTAGAGTTAACTCAAGGATATTTCTATTGATTTCATCTGGGAAGTCCTTATTACCATACATTAACAGTTGTGTTAATACCTCGTTTGAAGGGTTAGTGAGTCCAAACGGTCGAACTAATGCAAGAACTCCAGCGAGAAGATCTCGTCGTTGGGTATCAAAAGATGGACAGAGCAACAAAAAATGTTTTTGTAATGGTCTTAACAATCCAATTGTAAGTTCAGTGATATTTTCCCCTGTCTCAGCCACTTTGTTAAAGATTTTAGCTATCTCTTGGTGTATTTCTGGTGGTGCATACTTAATGAGCTCAGCATGTATTTCGTCTGGTCCTGCGCTTTTCCCATTCTTTAGCGAGCCGGCAGCTTTTGCTATTTCTGCTTAAGTGGATGGTTTCTTCATTCTTTGTGGTGCATGTTCTCTAATGTTCCCTTCTTGACTTTTTGGTGCTAGCATTTTGTTGAAATAATCTGATATGATCTTAATTTGTTCTTCTTCTGAGCTTGCTATTTCTCCTTTGTCGTTTTTTATGATAAGGGGTTTTGTTTCTTGTTGTTATTCATTTGTTTTGTTGCCTAAAGACAACTGGCAGAGTCATTTTTCATATCCTCTATTCTTTGGAGCCTATTTTCTAGTTGTTGTTCTTCTATCTGTTTAATTTTCCTCTTGATGCTATTTTTTAGATCTTTTTCATTTTGGTCATCATTTCTCTTTTCTCGTTATTCTGACATGATTTTATATTTAACCTTAGTTCCTTTAAGTCTCTTGAGGTTTTTTCAATCTCTTTATTGCTTTATTCTACCAAGTACCTTCTCTGCACCTTCCATGCATACTTTGCAAATTTTATTCCACTTTTCTTGGCCGCTTTTTTGACATGCTATTCTATCTATATTATTTCTAACTTCCTCATTGTATTCATTCTGTTTGCTTTTATTTGAAAACCCTTTTATATCTAGTTTTCTCTGTGGTTTTCCACTTTTTAATTTTATCTTGTACCATTCAAAGTTAACTTCTGTTTTTATTGGCTTATGGTCAGTTTCGGTTTCAATTCCCCCATACGCTCTCGAATTTGTGACAAATCTTCCATGCTCATTTCTCATTATGACGTAATCTATTTTATTTCTTACAGGGTTCAGTCTTGACTCCCCATTCCATGTTTGGAAATTTCTGTACGGGGTAGACCATTTTATTATATGACTTTTCTTGTGATTAAAGTCCCCAGCTAGAATTATTGCATCTCTCTTGGGTGTTTTATCAATGATGGTTTCAATGGCTTCATAGAATTCTTCTCGCAGTTCAGGGTTTCCCTCCGAGACTTTCAAAGTGTGCGCATAGACGGACATTATTATTGCCTTCTGATCTTTTAACTTTATTTGAGCTGTACAAATACTAACATTTATTCTTTCAAAAACTGGTTTTAAACTTTTTTTGATGAGCAATCCGGTTCCATGTGAATGTGAGTTTTCTTTTTTTTGTGAATGTGAGTTTCCTTTAAAATCTTATTGTAAAAGGATTGAAACAAGCACAACATTAAATTGAACACAAAATTAAGTTTTGAAATAATTTTCTTTAACTTTATGAATGAATATCCACAAAAAAATGAAGAATTAAATCAAAGGGAAAAATATCTATTTTTTAGCAAATTCAAATTGCAATATCTCTTGATTGGAAAAGATACATGCATTTTGTCTTTTCTGTTCAATAATACATTCTTTTACATTCAGATAAAAATTTATAATTTTAGTCACATTCTACTATACTTTCTAATCATAACCATACGACATTATAGGGACGATTCCAAGAGGAGCGAGATTACACGGCTACCCCATTGTTACATGAAACAAAACGAGGACAATGCAACAAACTATACGCAAAGAAACAACGAGGGAGCGAAAACATAGACGAACAGCATACACGTAAATACGACGTCAAGCTTCGAGTTAAGTGAGCTTGTTACCAAGTAATTCCAGATATAAATAAGTCTGAGACTTTGAACTAAAAAATTGTTGGTTCTTTGAACCCAAAGATTGTCGGTTGGAGAGAAAACTCCTTACTTGGTTGCAAGCTACCTCAAACTATTACGCAAAAAAGTAACTAAGAACACTATATACATAGAGGGTTGGGGTATGAGGGTATTCATAGGGAAGTGAATAGATTAATCAAGCATTCTGTTTCCAAAATGAACTTAATTGTTAAGTTCAGGATTAAAGCATTTGCTTCCAAAGGCAGGTTTTTCTCTCCGTATAAAAGAAGCTGCACAAAACATTTGTCACACCTTGTGATTAAATTCACAAATCAGACCCCCCCCCCCCAAGAGGAGAATCACATCCGGAGAATCACATCCGGGACCTGAATCACATCCGGGACATGACGACGTATGACGTACGGGATCTGGGCGATGGACCGTGGCGTAAACAACTGGGAGGTGTGAACTTGAAAAGAAAGTTTTTTTGGGCAAATGGAGGAGACACGAGGAGACAAGAAAGAAAAGAAGAGATGTTGTGCAGAAAGAAACTGGACGTTTGACTGTTGGAAACAGTAGATACGAGAGCAGATCGTATGATATTCGTTTGTTGGTTGTTTTGAAGAAACAATTTGTGTTTAGGCCACCAGGAACCTTGATTTTCTAGATGATGTTGCGTTGCACGTTTTGTGTTTCATAGCTGTCTGTGCAACGAAATATAAGAAATAAACCATTGGAATGTAAACGAAAAGAATTCGGAATCACATATGGTGAGGCCCAAAACCAACCATTTGTGACAACATTATAGCCCAGAGATTCGGAATATCAGTACGTTTGGTGCACATCGTTAGCACCAGCGAGAACCCTGCGCCTATACTCTGTGAAAGAACTGCAGAGCAGCAAAACGTGAACATGTTCCGTGTCCTCTACGCCACCATCTTTGCAAATAATGTGCAGAACATCACATGCACTTTCAGTAGCCTTTGTTTTCTCCTCTTTCTCTGCCTTAGCAGCACTTGCTTTCTATCTCTTCCGCGTACTTTTTTCAACACAAGGGAAAGAAGTGCTTTTCAGCCTCAAATTGATTTCACCTGCAAGACTTGCAAGCTTATTAATGAGAGGCATCAAATCTTCTCTATTATGTGAGTATAAGGCCCCAACTAATTGGCTTTCCATGGCAGTACTTCATCGTTATGAAATAGGCTAGCTCTCCTTTCTTTTATTTCTTTCAAAAAGGTGGAAGCTTTTTTCTGTAGCTGTCTAGGAAATCATTTGAGGCATTTGCAGCACTAACGTCTGCGGATTTTAATGTTACCCTAGCTTCAGCAAACTTACGAAAGTTGATCCAATGCCCATTCGTACTGCTTGAAAAGTTCTTAAGAACTTTTACAAATTTCATGTAAGCTGTCTCAAGTTGCCATCAAACGCACGTTGGCTGCAAACATATCTGCAAAAAAGGATCTTGGACCATCAGTGAAAAGCTTTCTTTGTGCAGGGTGTGGATGACATAATTGTAAAATTTCTGCTTGTCATTGACAGGTGAAGGGATTAAGAGCTCTTCAACATCTTTTGGTACTAGAGACAAAAGAATCTCTATGAGGCTGTTGTCACGTAATTGAAGTGAACATATAACTAGACTCACACAACACAATATTTTTCATATTTCATGAAATGAATTCTTCTAATGTAATAATATAAAGTAACATGCAGTAACCCACACAGCACAAGTAACTCAATAAATTTCAATACATATGTATCATAGATTATCAATCACACTGCCAGTGCATCATATTTGCATTGAAAATTTGACAGCTAGTTTGTGGCTCCCATATGGCTCTTCTTTTATTATCACACAGCAAACAAACTGGAAGAAAATTTTATCCCACAGACACTACATGCATCGCTAGTTTGTGACATCAGTTCACAAAATTTGACCAGACAAATAGCCCAAAAAATCGTTGAGAAGACTAGATCAGTTATGATAAAATGAAACTTGATCCTAGTAGGCAGATTAATGCTTGTCTCCTTTTGTATCTTTGAAGATTCTTGATGGCTTTCTGCTGGCGAAAACTTTTTCGCCTTCCACACAACAACCACAAACTTTTTAACACATGGCCTAATGTCACATCCCAACACCCTTTAGTATTTCCAGAATGTCTGACTCATCAAGGTCAATGATTAACGAAAAATCATCGTAGCCACATTCTAAGCAATTTTTCTAAGTAGTCAGAAAAGCGATTCTTAGCAAGAAACGCTGCAAGTGTATTAATTTCGAAATTATCCACGTTGTGCAAAGCTATTGATAACTGAAGGACGAAAACAAAATGACAACTAGCGTTTTGAATGAGCCTCGCTATGATCTACAAAATTCGTGCCAAACGCCAAAACCAGGCAGAAGCAAGAAGACTTTTCTTTTGTTGATAAACTTTAATACCGTTTCAAAAGATTCCCAGCTAGAAATATTGGAATGTTTGTTTTAAAATGCTATATTTCTCCCCCTTCTTTACCAAAGGTCGTTAGAGTACCTATTCATGTTGGGATTGTAGCAGGTATTGTACAGATTAGCATCACAAGAAATTTAAATATTTCCTGAGCATTTCCGCAATTTTTTGCATACTGTTGTGCAACTTGAAAACTTTGAATATGTTACCAACAGTTCTATAGGAATAGACAAAATCGGCTACGGTTAACAAGGGCAAATAATCTTTCAATAGAGCCGAACCGGATGTTTACATTTGCACGTTAGCCAATCAGATGTGACCATGACGTCACGCAAACAAAAGAATCGACGGGAGAAAGTACCCCTCACATATAGGGGGTCGTGCACGCGACTATTTGGTAAATTCAGGAAAAAATTATATTTTTCAACTCTGTACTAATATGTTTAAATTTTCCTCACGGGTTTTTTTAAAAGAACGCATAAATCCAGAGAAAACGGCTTTTGAGTAAGGCCTATCATTTGATGTCTTGATCCCTAACAAATAAGCCCTTCAAAAACGACATAAATTCATATCAATATCTTCCTATATTCTAAATATCATCGAAAATACATTAGCAAGGCAATAGATGGGTTTTAAAGGGTACTTAACTTTCATTACTGAGGCAGTGGCGACGGAAAGGGTAGCATACGATACCAACCGCAGCTCTTCCCCCATCGTTGCGTTCCTAGGGAATCAATTCAAAGCAGCACCATAGCTGAATTTTCTTTGCTGAACTTTAATGATTCACTTTGTCGATTTCGTTTGATTTAAAAATAAACTTTAATTTATAAACATGCTCGTCAATTTCCAATTTTTTTCATCAATTATTGAGCTTGACCTTAACCCTCCTCTGTCATTTATCAAAATCTGGAGTGGCGGGAAAACTCTTGACCTGACGTGAGCTGAGGCCGTTGAGAAAAGTAGGATCGCTCTGCAGTTGGTTATTCCTAGAACGTCTGACGTCTGCTAAAGCGCCCAAGATTCAGAAGAAATGCTGAAAATAGCCACTGAAGGGACTCACCTTACCAAAGATAGTGCCACAAGTATACCAGACCCGTATGGACTCGGTGAAGCATTCTATTGCTTCCCGAGTAGAGATTTGCTTGATCTGCATTGCTTTGCATACTTGGCAGAAAGGCTTACCCAAGTCAGATATTTGGCTAAAAAATTCCTTGAGGTATCATACTGGACCAATAAACGCCATTCTGTCAGTGAGGTTGCAAGGAAATAACCAGGTATATGTTGAAAGTCATATTTCCCTCTATCTTCTGCTTTTTGCATAAACTAGATAGGCTTGGTTAACTGCATTGATTTGTTTTTTAGTGAGCCCAAGTTTCTTACGAGCAGTTTCCAAGAAGAACGATAAGTGTAGAGTCCAAAATATCGCAAAAAGCCAAATTCAGAAACTGCAAACACTTTTAATTAACAGGAGACAAGATTTAGCTAAAAGCTAGAGTTTTTAAAGGGGGAATTGGTGGGTTTCCTCGGCTTTATTGCACCCCTAGGTAGATCTGTTAGAGGACTGTACTCTCGAAGTTGACATCTTGCCCCTTACTTTCATTTTGGTGTTATAAACTGAAGCGTGCTGTTTATAACACCACGTCTTTTGCCATTAAATGCTGAAACATCAACTCTCAGTGGAAAGGAAGCACAAAGGAAATAAGCGAAGCTTTTTCATACCTTTGGCAACATATATTCTTACGTTCAAATACAGCTTTTCAGAGATCGATAGCGGGTTTTGCGATTGGTAGTGGACGGTATAGAGCTTTTACATAACGTTTGACTTAACCAATGGCATAATCTTGAAAACCTGAAGGTTGATTGGATATTTTGAGGATGATAACAGCAAGAAGTAAAGATCAAAGTTTTATAGATACTTCAGATGCAAAGGTTTTAAGAGCGAGACAAAAATCTATCGCGTTTCATACTATATCACACAGATTTAGGATATGCAATGTTGTTCATGTATGAAAAATGCAAAGTTTTGAGTTACCACTGCCTCCGTGATAGAAGCTCTGTACTGTTGAAAGCCAACTGCTGTCGCTTGCTAATGTATGTTCAGTGATATTTAGAAAATAGGAAGACATTGATATGAATTTACGTCGTTTTTGAAGGGCTTATTTATTGGGGATCAAGACGTCAAATGATAGGCCTTACTCAAAAGCCGTTTTCTCTGGATTTACGCGTTCTTTTAAAAAAACCCGCGAGGAAAATTTAAACATATTAGTACAGAGATGAAAAATATAATTTTTTCCTGAATTTACCTAATAGTCGCGTGCACGACCCCCTATATGTGAGGGGTACTTTCTCACGTCGATTCTTTTGTTTGCGTGACGTCATGGTCACATCTGATTGGCTAACGTGCAAATGTAAACATCCGGTTCGGCTCTATTGAAAGATTATTTGCCCTTGTTGCTACGGTTTGTTTTCACCCATTTCAAGTCATGCGATCAATCTCTTAATAAAACATCTTTTGATTTCTCTAACATATTTCATGCAATGCAAAGTTGTGCCATTTTTTGAAAAGGTAGCATAATATTACCCTGGATCAGAGTATTTTTTAGTACTTTTTGAAAGAAAATCTGAAATTAAAAAGAAAGACAAAAGAAAAAAGAAAAATATTTTTCCTTCCTCTCTTCTTTTTTATTTTTTCTTTTTTTTCTTGTTTCAGATTTTTTCCGAAAATACTCAAAAATACTCTGATCCAGGGTAGCATAATATATGATCTTCCCAAGAGTATGGTCACATGACTTGAATGGGTAAAACAAGCCATAGTCGATTAGGTCTATTAAGACTTATTATTATATCTTCAGCTTTTCAGAAAAGAGATCTTTGCAAAGAGTAATATCACCTCTTGTACAAAGTTTTTCTGACAAAGTTTTCCCACAAGCAATTTCATAGAAGTGTCTTTGCTACAGATTGTCATATAAAACTTTCTCTGCAGAACTTAAGCTTGATATACCAGGTGTCTCAAAAAAGTACCCTCTTTTGACTGGAAATAGGATTAAGACGAAAAGATATCATTACCCTCCGAGTGGATCGCTAAATTTATCAGTCTTCAACTTAGATTCACATACCTTGCATTTAAGAATCGTCCATCAAACACCGGAGATACAAGCTCGCAAAGTCAAAATTTGCACCCGAAGGCAGAGGTTTTGCAAAGGGGCCTAGCCATGATTTGTATCATGGATATTTTCCAAAGCACCTGTTTTAAACTTTAACTTTCATTTTTTTTTTTTTTTGCTTTTGAATGAAAGATTTGTCGACATCGCTCTGATTAAACAAATATAGTAAACATGTGGTAAGAATGATAAGGTCGTGCCACATCTCCAAAATGAGCGTGCATTTGCTCCTTTTTCTCTTCTTTGACACTTGGGATGGAATGCAATGTACGGTTTGATTCCTCAAAGGAGTAATTATTTGTAGAACAATTGAAGTATTTCAAGATGTACTTCTTTTCAAAAGAAAAAGCTAAACGTCACAGTTGAAATTCTTTCGCATCGTTCCAGTGATATCAAATCATAGCTAGGCCCTTTTACAAAACCTTTAGTTTCAAGTGCACTCCAAGCTTCGACTTCATGAACTCATATTTTCGGTGTTCGGAGGATGATGCTAAAATGTAAGGTATGTGCATTTAAGTTGAAGATCAACAAATGATGAACTCAAAAAGTCCCGATGTATTATCGTCTCGCTTCCTTGTTTAACCAAAAGGGGGTACAGGGGGAGCGGGGGCACGTAGTCAAAGACTGAATTAGTGCAATTTTGTGACTTGTCCCAAATTTTTTGAACACGATTGTCTGAAAAATTGCGATTACTGCTTATTATAAATGTTACAATAAATCCAAATCTACTTGTATCCGACAGTCCCTTTTATTATGAACGGATAGCCACTTAGTGTTGGCTAAACTCCAGAGTAATTCAGATTGGAAAAAGTAATTTCGTTCTTGATCTACTAGCCGAAAAAGAAACCATCGTAGAACCTTGTTTATTTTTTCCAAACAGAAGTCCTCTTTTGGGACACCCGGTAGGTTCTGCTTGTAATGAAATTACTTTTTTATGTCATTTTGTAGAGAGTAACTGAGACGCTGCGTAAAAGAATTGACGCTGTCAGTAGCTTCCAGGGCTCATATCGTGCAAAAGCAGGGAGACATCAATATCTTCTGGAGAGCAACATATCAAGAATAAACTGGTTTTCTTTTGTGTCCTGTGTTCTTATGATGACTGTAGGTACTTTACAAGTTGTTCTTGTCAGAAATCTTTTTGCTGAAAAGAAAAGGTAACGAGATGATTCATATTCATTTTGTCAGCACGATGCACTACAGCAGTAAGGTACGCAGCATCTTATTTTGGGAGTAAAGACGAAGGGAATTTGTATAAACTCATAAAGGCGTTCTTGAAAGGGTATACACAACGTCAGGCTTATGCTGTTGATGACTGTCGCTTCTTTTTCAAAAGTAGAATGGGATTTTCCTTTGAAGCACTTAATACATTGCACCTAGCTCTTAACCCTATTTTAACCGGGTGAAAAAAAAGTGATTTTCTACCGGGGGGGGGCGTTTTTCGCCCCCTAATTATCTTCGCAACTATAATAGCTATGACTATGAAACTTACACTGTGTCATAATTAAACAAAGAAGAATCCAAAAATAGCATCAACTAATTTTTACTCACGTGATTGGTTGCTAGGCAACCAAAAAAGGGCAAATTTTGACGAAATTGAGCTATTAGAGAAAAAAACTAGATTTACATTGAATAACTGGCTGAAATAGGTTTTGAAACTATTCAAATACTTACTTGATAGCCTTAGTATGAGATTTCATTCAGTTTTATATGAATATTTGTGGTTCCTAATTAATTAGTTAAATAAATAACGGTAATTCAATTCAATGCAAAATTGTTTCCGCAATAATAATGCTTAGACATTATCAATCTCGCATAATTTGGGTGAAACCAAATAGTTTTATCAATATTTCAAGTCATTGCATAATTTTTCATATAAAAATTGCTAACTCATTAGAAATATGACGTCATAAAGATTTGTGACGTCATAGAAATTATAAATTGCTGACGTCAGCAAATATAGCTACATTATATATCAGATGAAAGTACTCATCGAGACAAATCGAATGGTATATATATATATATATATATATATATATATATATATATATATATATATAGTATATATATATATATTTCCGTTCAATACTATATATATATATATATATATATATAATACTATATATATATATATATATATAGTATTGAACGGAAAAAGATGGCAGCAACAACTCTTTCAAGAAATAGGCATCAATTTGGTCTTTATGCGCTTTTTGTTTTTTCAATGCTGACTAGTTTCGGCCAATGGCCATCATCAGAGCAACTGCTGAAATACAAATACGTAGCACTGAAATATAAAATAAAAAGCGCAAAAGACCAAATTGATGCCTGCTCTCTAAAGATGTTGTCCCTCTTCTTCTCTATGACCGTTCACTTTATATATATATATATATATATATATAGACACTCAAAGAAAAACACTTCTGGTAAACGTTTCGGCGTAAGCCTTCATCAGTAATAACTTTTCCAAATCCAACAGAGCATACATATAGATTACGAAATTTAAAACAATAGCCTAGGCGGGATCTTACCTATTACAATACGCATTGAAAAAGTGTTAAAGTAGCGGTAATGACAAAGGTACTAATGACCGCTACTTTAACACTTTTTCAATGCGTATTGTAATAGGTAAGATCCCGCCTAGGCTATTGTTTTAAATTTCGTAATCTATATGTATGCTCTGTTGGATTTGGAAAAGTTATTACTGATGAAGGCTTACGCCGAAACGTTTACCAGAAGTGTTTTTCTTTGAGTGTCTATACTATTTTTAAAGCATCTTTTAGAATGAGCTTTTGAGAGTATATATATATATATACATATGTATATATATATATATATATATATATATATATATATATATATATATATATATATACATATATATATATATATATATATATATATATAGATTCTCAAGAAAAACACATTCGTTAAACGTTTCGGCGCAAGCCTTCATCAGTATGACTTTTCAAATTCAAATAGGCGTACATATAAATCCTAAATACAAAGAACTACGAAAACAATAGCCTAAGCGGGATCCTATTACATAAACTTTATTGTTAAAGGTGTAAGATAACGGTTATGTACAGAGGCGGCAGGAGGAAGATCAAAGAAAGCGCAGAGTATAGAGCCGCTAAAGTCGGCGTATTTGTCTGCCTCACAGGAGCTGGAAAATAAGTGCGTTAGAACAAAACAAACAATAGGAAGATCCAAGGACGGATGGGCAGAAAGAAATCCCTAAAGAACAGCGTGTGTCCCTAACGAAAGCTGAGGGCAAAAAATAACAACACAACAACCAAAATGTGAACAAAAATAAAATCTATGTATCAACCTGCCTAGTGTTCAAACCCTTAGGGGCAAAGCAATCCAGCCGATACTGCCAGAAGCTTTCCCGCATCCTATTTCCCCCCGTTAGCCTATCGATTATCTTAACACTAATATCCTTCAGAAACCCGTGGTGGCCTTCTTCAGTAAAATGTCTGAAGAATTCCACCTGGGGTACTGAGGCCCCCGCATTAAACTTACGACTGCACGCCTTGTAATTATTAAACCTAAGCCTAAAAGGCGTGCAGGTGCTACCAACATATTGTACACCACAAACAGTACATTCCAACAAATACACAACATTTGACGAGTCACAATTAAACGAATAGTTTATCCTATATTCCCGGCTATCTATATTCGAATGAAAATGCTCACTATTTGTCATGACATGACACACTTGACAACGAGATTTACCACAACGAGAACATCCCTTCTTATCAGTCCCCCCAGTTCCCTCATTATTCAGCCTAGCCCTAACAAGAATATCCTTAAGGTTCTTACATCTCCTAAATGCTATCAAAGGTGGCTCAGGAAACACCTCCCTATGCTCCTCCGAATTCGTGAGCATAGGATGGAGTTTCCTGGCAACCTTCCCCAAACTATTGAGCGCTGGATGGTATGTCGCAACAAGTGGAACCCTTTCCTCCCTCCCTTGGTCATTGGTCCTATTTCCCGAATTCGCTAGAAGAGTTGTCCTATCCAACCTACGTACCCTATCTATTTGCTCGTTAACTAAAGACTCTTCGTAGCCCCTGTCCCTAAGCCATCCAGCCAACTCGCCTACCCTCTCCTGAAATTGGCGATCTTCAGAACATATCCTACGAAACCTAAGAGCCTGACCATAGGGGATCGCCTTTTTCGTATGCCAGGGGTGACAAGACTTCTTATGCAAGTACTGATGTACCGCTCCGGCCTATGCCAATCTCGCTCCGGCCTATGCCAATCTCTTCATGACCCGGTTGGATATATATATATTGACGAGATTCCACACAAAATGAAGAAACCAGAGCAGTTTTCAATGACTATTGTTTGATCACGTGACCACCAAACCAGGGCATCTGGTGGTCACGTGATCAAACAATAGTCATTGAAATTTTTATTTTCTGGTTACCGGTTAAATTTAGGAAAAGTCAAGAAGTTGCAGTGCCATAGCTATCATCGTTTAGGAGCTATTAAAATACGTTTGGGAGGGGGGCCAAAAACGCCCCCGGTTAAAATAGGGTTAAATTTGCTTTTGAGAAACAGCAAAACATCTTCCTCCGTTTCGTGACTATTTAGATGAAGCGTGCAAAACGTAATTTCTCTTTTCAATGCAATGCTTGATTGAATAGCCTCTGATTTCTTACTAACTTCAAATTACCGCATTTAGGATGCTGATTCTTGGTTCACTGCATCTGCAACTCTCATAGGGTTAGCTATAGGCTAAGTTGCTTTTGAATTACAAACTCTTTTTCATATGATTAGCACCTGAGTAGAATTCGTCCCAAAGATTAAAGACCCATTTTCAACCATTTTCACTTTAAAGACCCATTTTCAACCAATATGCTTTGCGCACATCAACAATACAACAATGTAATTTTTGACTTTAAACTGAAAAACAAGATAAGGCTCAAATCCTTACTGGTTCTCAGAACAAGCGGAAATCATCCAACCTCACGAAAATCAGCCAATGACATCGCCGCCTCTAACCCCCTGAGACAAAATCGGTCGTTTGTGGTGAAGTTTCTAGTACCCTCACAAAAACTGAAATGGATGCTAAAATATTGCAGTTATTTGAAATGTTTTTTTTTGATAAATCGGTTGCAGAGATATCCGTCAAGAGTTGTTTACATGTTTAGGCAAATATCTTATTTGGGGCCGGAGCTATGAGCGTTTTCCGGCCAAGAAAAATTGACCTTTCTTCGAAAATTCATATAAATTCTTAGAATAGAGATACATCGTTGAAAATTTCATAGAATATGTACATTAACCTGGGCAATGGCCCAGATGCATTTGGTTTCCTATGGTCTCAAAATATTTGACAAATTTCAGTGATTTCCAACTGGCAAGGCAAATGGGCCTACGCTCATCCTGGGTAGAAACCCATTCTTGGGCCTGGAATCGGCCAACTGTACAACCCTGAGGAAGATCATTCACTCGCCGTTGACTCCAGCACCTATTTGAACTCATTCATCTTTTAAATTGGGGCTAACATCGACAGAAAGCAAATAGTTTTGTGCAAATTTGAAGAAGCTTCCACGTTCAATGTTATGTCGACAGACGCAACAACACTCCACTATTGACAAACACACTAGGCAATCTGGTGTTGCGACTCAAGAATAGTATTATGTCATTGCCCTGCACTCCTGAATGTTTACTGTTCTGAGAACCAGTAAGGATTTGAGCCTTATCTTCTGAAAAAGAAACTCTTTCAAACTTTTGACCTAAACAGCCCCCGGCAAGTAACACAAAGCTTTTGAGGTAAGTTGCCAAGATCAAGCAAATGCAAACAAAGACCCCCATTAAAGGCAGTCTGTTATGCATTTGATTGGGTGATTTGGACAATACAAAGAATAGGAAATTTGAATGGCTGCTAATCCTCTGACTTTCTACGGCCGTAGAAAGTCAAGACGATTAGCCCTCCTTTGTTTCAAATAAAGAGATTCTCAAAGAAATCTGTCGCGATGAGCTGACTTTGTCGTGGCCAGTCAGAGATGGGACAGACTGCCTTTAAAGCCTTTCCTCCGCAAAGTGATTTAAATCTATTTGCTGTTGCAAATTTTGTTCAAATAGTTGACAAAAATTGTAAATCGATGTTCTACCGCCTATGATGCATGATAAAGAAGACTAGTAGCAAAATAACTCCAACTCAAGTGGAACCAGTTAATGACCACAGAAATAAAGCTAAAGACCACCATGGGCGATCCCAGTACTTCCGTAAGCTATTTAGATTTTAATCACTTAGAGTCTTTTATTGCACAGAATAACATCAAAGCTGAGTTGAGCTGAGTTGAATACAGCTCAAATCCTTACTGGTTGCTGAAGCACGCAAATATAATTCAATTTGTCAGTATTCAGCCAATCAAATGGCCCCCCTCCCTTTCCAACTGCGTGATACCAAATTGGCCGTTGGAAGTGATTTCTCGAGTACCCTCACGAAAGTTGAAATGGCTACTTAGTTACAATAATTGCATGGAAGTTTCTATGATAAGTCAGTGGAGGGGATGCCTCTCTGCAGTATGTATCATGCTTGGAAAGGTATCTTATTAAGAGCCGAAATTACATTCATTTTGCTGTCTGAGAATATTGACAGTCGTTCAAACATCGATAAAAGTCGCTGCAAATAAGATATAAGGATAAAAATCTCTGGGATTATGGATATTGTCCTCAGCAATGACCCGAGCAGTGTCTCCTCAGTTAAATTTCAAAATCTCAGATGATTTTCAGCGATTTCTGCCAGAAATGTGATCTGGACCTAAACATCTTACCGATTAATACTCATTCGTTGCCCCTAAAAGAGGTTGGTTCTTATTCTTGAGCTAAATGATTCACTTACCAACGACGCAAGGACCAATTTGATTTCATTTTCAGTTTAAATGTCTCAAAATTTCGTTTAAAACATCCAGTATAGTATTGAGAAAATTTATCTCGTTCCATAATTTCTCTGCAAGCTCCAATGATCTCCTCAAAAACGTTATATCGATAGGCTTTGTACTACTACGGATAATGTGATTCAATACAGTTCATACATTGGTGAATAGATTTTTTCATGGCTACGAAGTTACTAAGGTACTCTTCGCATAGTCTTCCCCGTAATATCAGTAGAGCTGAATTGTCGGCACTTTGAAATTTTTCTAACGATAAGAGTATTGCAGTCTTACGCCCAGATAAAAGTAATGGTATCGTCATATTGAATAGACTAGATTGTGTTAGTAAGGTTGAAACTCTTTTATTAGATATTTCCACATAGGAAATCGGATGCCAACCATTTGATCTTTGCCTTAAACTGGAAGGCAAACTCTTTCGTTTTCTTAGAGGTACTTTACTCGAAAGAGGGTGTATTTCTGAATCTGTTTATTATGATCTCTCTCCTCAAAGGAGCAAACATGGTATCCCATATGGTCCGCCAAAAGTGTACCTAGAAAAATTGCCCTGCTAAGCACATACTATGCCAGTGATAGCAAGTTGATTGTCAGTAATTGGACGGCCCCTGGAAAAGGAGTCTTTCTTGACTGACGGGGTAACCGTGGGTAAAAGATTTAAAATGAAATAAAGTGAATAAAATAAAAAATGAAAATGGATAGGAACATATAATTACCACCTTGCAAAATTTCTAGTTCCAATTCTACAACCTTTGACGGTTAATCAGTATACTGTGCGCAGTTCCTTTTCATTTGTAGTCTGCGGTGCAGAAATTACTAGCTAATTTGTGAAAGAAATTACTAGCTTTAAATCAGATAAAAAGACTTTATGAGTAGCGTTGATGTGTCTAGCTTGTTTACAAATATACCTCTTGATGGGACTATTTCTATTATTAATGATACTCTTTTTAGAGAATCCTTTTATAAGATTCAGTTTAAGAAGCTCCTTGAATTAGCTGTGAAAGAAAATCATTTCATTTTTAGTGATCAGGTATATGATCAGATAGATGGTGTAGCAATGGGTTCCCCTCTAGGTCTCACCCTTGCCAGTGCTTTAAAACAAAATGTCCTCACTAATAGCCCATCTGAGTTTCAACCAATACTTTATCGTAGACACGTAGACGATACTGGTTGCATTCTTGAGTATTTAAACAGCCAACATCCGAACATTAAATTCACACAAATGAAGTAGAAGAGGATAATTCGTTCGCTTTTCTATGTTTTGGTAATTCATCATGGTAATGCTTTTGCAACTAATTTGTATCGTGAAAGAAAACTTTTACATGCCTATATAAACTTAGAAAGCCTGTCACCAATTAAATACAAGAGTAATCTTGTCACAGTCTTGGTTTACCATGTGCTTCATATTTGTTCTTCATATTTGCATTCTTTTCGTACTTTCGGCAAAGCTTGTCATTAGATTTTTAGGTAAATTTTTAGATGGGCAATATATACCCAATTTAAGAGCGGCCACTGTACTGTAACTACCAATATTTCTTTGCTTGCGGTATTCAGACCAATACAGTCTCAGGGTTAAAAGGAAACTTTGCCAGTTCCTAAGAAACGCGTACCCCCATGTAGATCTTCGCATTGTTTTTCAATCAGGTAAGCGCATTAAAAACTTTTTCCTTTCAAAGATCGTGTTCCTGTACAAATTTGTTATGCTGTTGTTTACAAGTTCATGTGTAGTAGTGGCCAGGCTACTTATTACGCAAAACTTCATGCCACTTGATGTTGTTCGTTGTAGGGAAGATTGTCTAGCAAAATCTGCTGCTAGACAATCTCAGTATTGATTAACTTGAAGTTTCTTTTTATGCGTGACTTATGGTAAATTTTTATGACTGAAATATTGATTGTTAGATTTGATATTATCAATTTGTACCCGGTCAAAATATTTTGCAATCATCTTTGAATGAAGTGAAACATGATACTGATCTTTCCGTGTCATCTCTTGGTAAAAAACTATCGGGAAAGTGTAAAATCATGAAAACGAAAAGTGATTGACAAATTGAACATATTTAAGCTTGTGCATCAAATTTGGTAACATTTTAGCCCCAAAGAGATAACAATTTATCTCAATTGGCTATCTTGATTTAATTTTACTAACGTGGTATTTGTAATAGAAAACTGCATATTTTGTGTTAAGCTAGAACTTATGGCTGCTCAGTATATAAAAGATTGTTTCAATTACTGAGTACTTTGTAATCGTGGACAAATAATATTTTGAAATGAAACGAAATCATTAATCGAAAAAATGAGATTTCTTAGGAATGAAAATATTTTGCTTCATATCGCATTGCCAATGTGAAGAGAAAGATACAAATTTGATTTGTATTTTCCGCGTCTATAGCTTCTCTTGCGTAGACAAATTTCGCATTTCGGACAAGTTTTTTGACGTGCAATATCAGGCCAAGTCGTTAAACTTCTGTTTTAGAGGGTATAACATCGGAGAGATTTAAGTATCCAGTGCCCATGCGATTTATGAGAATATGAATATACACAAATAGTCCCTAGGTAGTTAGTAATAGACATGAGGACTTTACTGGTTTCAAGCAAAATATTTACTGGTCTGCCCAGTGTCTGAGCGTTAATCACTGAACTTGTTCGACGCAATTCGAAGAAACTTTTGTTAAACATTGTACGGCCTGGTGGTCTGGATTTCGATTTTACTTAACTCAATCGTAAATATTTACTATTAGAATCAATGGGCTTGTTCGTTGAAGTATCTCTCGACTTTCCGCGACAACTTTCAAAGGCGCTGAATTTAACCAAGAAGCAAAGCAAAGACATACGATCATCATGTGCTTCTAAGTAAAGGTATGTGTATTATTTATTTCTTTGTGGTGCATTCTACTTGCATATGAATTGTCAGAAATCCACCGCAAATGTCACATTGCTGATAGAACGCCACGTTTTCAAGAAACAGACGTTCTAAAACCTTCAGATATTGCGTCATATTTTACTTTTTTATGCTGAAGATTTGCTTGCAATTTATCTTTACTTCCTCATTTTTGAATTTCTACTGCAGCTCTTCTCTCAAAGGTCCGCTATTCTCAGACAAGCTGAAATTAATACGTTTCTGTCTATATGGACTTTGTTTTGAAAACTGTTATGATATAGCAGAAAGAATGCGCACTGAAACCCACAAAAGTCTGTCTTTGTCAGATATTGTCAAAACACAAGCGCTGATGCTAATTCGATCTTGCTAAGAAAGCCAGCGTCCATGACGCGAAAACTTTATCTTGCTGTGGGATTACTTAGTGAAAAAAACAGCCGATGAAGAAATTGTTTGTTTTTCCGTTTGCGTTGCCTTTGAAGTAAAAATGTGTCTTTATCCGGTAATGAAAGCATATTTAGTGGTTGATAAGCTGTACATGATCCACTCAAGTTTCTTCCTTATTCTACAGTTTGTACGTCGCTTGGTGCAGAGCGGTCAATTTAGATTAAAACTTTACAGCTTTAATGCATTCCTCTAGACAGGAATGCCAGTCCTAGCCCAACCCCTAAGTTAGACTTATACAGAGTCGTAGTTTCGCTATTTTCCTGAACTGTTGGAACAACCACACCTTTAGAAAATTTCATTTTCATATGGAGGGAACTGTCCTAAACAGCACTACCCCCTGAATGCTTTGTACAAGGTTTGCAAGACTGCAAAACGGATCCAAAGATTATTGAAATATGATATGACAGCTCGCAGCAGCGACAGCCCAACCAAGGGAGACTCTCTTTCACCAGCCTAACCGACACTGAATCACTTAAATGCTGAGTCAAAATTTCTCTTTTGACACTAAATAGGAGACGCAGCAAACAATTCGAAGTTCATTTTATACACGTTTTTTACATAAGAAACTGGTTGAAAGGGAAAATAGTACAGGATGGCGAAAAATTTAAGTAACTCTAGAGCAACGTAGAAGTGCTAAGAAGTTTTAATGTCATTATACAAGAGAGTCGTGGGACAGTAGTTGTCGCTGAGCTTTTGTTTTTGAGAAATACTCATGATAATCCTATGTTTTGACTACAAAAAGAACTCTCCTTCCTGTTAAAGACTGCGCTATATATCAGGAAGCAAATACATGACAGTGGCAAGTAAAGATTACAAGCATCCAAAACATAAGAAAAAAATAAAGAAGCTTTCAATGCCAAAAAGATGAAATTTTCATGTTAAATTAAGAAATTTTAACTTATCCAAGTTTCTTATAAATGAAAAAATGTCTAGTGGCAGCTTTGTCAATACAATACCCCGACAGATCAGCAGAAAGAAATTTTCATTTCTTTGGCTTTGAAAGTTTTAAAAGTTGATAGATGAATTTACAGCAAAATATATTTTCCAGATCACGAGCAAACACTACACATGATAAGCATGTAAGGCATATGTCCTACATTTTGGTGATTGAAAAAGGAATCAATTGCACTACTCATTTCTGTTTCAAGAAGATTCATATGAAAGAAACTTTTCTGAAAATCACTCTTTTGAGAGCATAATACCACTTAACATATTTTATTAAAGTTATTAATAAATCCTCAACACAATTTAAAACCCTTTGGCAATGGAGCTGGACTCTGGCAACGGATGGTTTATGACCCTGGTCAAGCAAAATTTTGAATCATCATTGACCATATGTTCAAACTTTGTACAATTCATGGTCAGCCATGATTTTCAACGTCATGTTTTTGCAGGGATAGCAATTCCCTGGATGAAATTTCATCAAACACCAAAAACTGGGAGGAAAGAGATATTTCTGACTTTAGATCATGTGCAATGTATTCACTGTACAATTTCTATCATTCAGTTCACTACCTTGATTCTTTGTAACAACAGCTGAACATCGTCAATTCTTACTACGGCTGCAATCGACTTAGGTCAAAGGTAGTGCATTTTCTTCATGAATTTGATTCTTTATAAAACTAACAACAATGGGGCTTTAAGTTTTGAACAGGATGCATTGAGTAAATGATATTTTTATTTTATACAATTTGTGTTGGATTTTGTACTTTTGAAAGAGGATTTGAAGGATAAAGTCGACATATTTTGATAAATCAGCCATGGAACCTAAATGTGCTTTGAGCAGGCAAGTGACTTCTTTTTATCTGCAAAATGCAATCAACTTCAAAAATACTTTCACCTTAAATTGATGTCAGTTGATTTTTATTAGACAAAGTGCTAAGTCCTTCCTCCGAAGAACACCATGAGGCAGAATAAAAACAAGTCAAAACATGAACATTTTTATGAACTTACATGCTTGCATTGCTTGGTAACTTGGGTTTTCTGGCTAATTTTATGTAAATTTGTAGACTCTCCTTCAAATCTTCCAAACGTAGAAATTCCAACAAAAAGTGAATTAAATAACACCATTATTAAGCCGATATTTCCGCCAGTCAAGACAACATCCTATTTAAATCTCGATCAGCCATATCCTCGATTTACTTTTCTCCAAAACAGCACCATCATTGCAAGTTTTCGTCTCGTAAAGTCAGAGAAACACTGATTTCAACTCAACTTTTGATTCTGGTAAGCAGACCAAGATATGACGAATATTTTCCCGCCAAGCCTTTTTTGATTTGCGGTCTCGGTTTGAAAGAAAACCGGTCGTTTTGTTACGCGGGTAATTGGTAATAGGACATTTATGATGCCATTTTGAAGTTGTTGTTCGAAGCTTCTTTGAGTTCAAAAAGCTCCTGAAGGAAAGCGAAGCACAATGCATTTCTAGTTTTCTATTCTACACCTAGTTGTTGCACATACAAAACTGTCCTCTCCTCGGAAAATCTCTCAGCAAATAGCGCTTTGAAACTTACTTTGACACGATGTCGATCTGCCACGGCTCTCGCATGGCTTTGCAATGATTTGGTCGCCATTACCTTCATTACGGACCAAACGCTCAATCGCAAAAGACAGGGGTTCGCTCTGCAGCTTCATCAACAAAAAGCTCGTCCTTAGCCAATCAAATTGCAGCATGGCTGTAATGATAATAATAATTTTGCCACAAAAAGTTATCGCAATTTTCCGTCTCAATCAACAGTTAAATTACAAGACTACCCCAGAATCAGCTTTTTAACGTGTCTTTATTTTTAGTTATGTTCGCTGACAGTTGGAAGATAACTAGGGTCGCACCTGTATTTACAAACGGTCCCACTGTTGAAGGCTCTAGTTATCGCCCAATTTCTGTCTACCGCTTGTCTCTCGCCTTTTTGAGAAAAAATTTTTGACCAGCTCTACTACTTCCTTGATAGCAACAAGCCCCGGGCGGGGAGGGGGTACTTCACTATAAATTCATACGGGGGTGTGCGCCGCAAGGATTTCTGTTACGACCCAATCCCAGAAATTTGGTCCGATATTGATACCCAATCCCAGAATATATGTCAGATATTGATACCCAATCGAAGAAGTAACAGAAGCAATTCGACGTCAAAAGGATAAGGGATAGAGGGCTGGGAACGATTATTTTTGGTTCCAAGTGGCCATTGGAACGAGGTTCTGATCTGAGGACGTTTTTCAACACAAAAATACTTGAAATCAGTTCACCTGAAACTGACCACGTGTTGCTCGAAAATTTATCAAGTTGTACTTTCATTCAACAGCCATTACAGAATTTTGAGTAACCCCCAATCACAGAAAATTCCGAGTGAAAGTATACCCCAATCACAGAAATTTTCCATTAAAAGAACACCCCAATCCCAGAATTTTCAGGCCAAAAACTACCCAAAACTTGTGCACATCCCCGTCTTACCTAAAGTGAAGTACCCCCCCCCCCCGAGCAACAAGCACATTTTTTGAAAACAATCAGCATACTGTCGGCTTCATTCCGTTCCGTCATGTTTGCTCACGTGTACGAATGAATTAGTGTAGCAGATAAAAGCAGATTTTGGTATGAATCGTGCAAATTGTGATAAAAGCATGAAATTTGGCGGAAAGAGACATTTTGCCATGCTGAAAAAGATGAGAGTTGGACCCATTCTGAAAATTGTCCCGATCCCCTATTTTTAGACGGGGGTTCTCGTGCCCAGTCCCCATAGGAAGAAACAACTTTATATCTATCCTCTAGAAGAAGATATTGAAACGAAATTTGGCATAGATAGACAGTTTGATGAACTGAACAAGATAAGGATTTGAAAAATTCCGGAATATGTCCCTAATTCAATTTTAAGACGGGGGTACTAGTGCTCAGTCCTCCTTGACGGATCCCATTCCAATATTTCTTACAGATAAGATATCAACGTGAAACTTGGTAGGTATAGACAGTTTGATGTACAGAACAAGTTCCATGTTTAGAAAATCCTCAAATATGCCTCCAATGCTATTTTCAGACGAGTGGTACTATCATTGGCCCCAGTCCTTCTTTACAACTACGATCATATTTTCTTATGGATGAGATGCCAACGTGAAACTTGGTTGATACTAGCCTGGGTGCATCTCCTAACTGCTAACTAATAACTCTCCACAATTCTTTGAATCAGTGACAAATTTTCATCAGTATGGTACACGGCAAGCTATAAAATATGACAGTTTCTTAACTCAAAAAATACTTTGCAAGATATTATCAGGTCTGTGCGCTTCTTTGGTGCTAAATGTTGGAACAATAATCCAGTTGATATCAAAAGGTTGTCATCTGCTTTTTTTCGTCAAAAGCTTCAAACCCTTTTAGTTATCAAAAGCAATCAAAGTTGATCTTAAAGTGATGAACAATGTTCTGGTCACTCGATAAATGATTGAGTAAGATTCAGAACCATCTTCTAAAAGGGTGTGCTCTCTCCTCGATCATTCCACATTCCACCCATTGAGAGACTTCCTTTTAAAAAATTCCCCCTCCGTGCAACATCTTATGTACAGAAAAACTATATATCAGCAAGAGAGGGCAAGAGATTTCTTTCTTAAAGTCACAAAGAAAGCAACAATGGAAAAATGAAGCCAGCTCTTCTCCCAGTTGCAAATTGCACAAATTGTACATCGACTAATGATACTCCGATGCCTTGAAGTAGAATTTCACTTTCTAGAGTAGATTAAACAAAATTGAATTGTTTGCTTTTCACTGAAGCTCGCAGCGGAATTGTCTGTAGGCACTGTAAAGATCTCCAGATCCCTAGATATAAGACTGAATTTGCCAAAAAAGGCTTTCATTACGCAGCTGTCGCATCATGGAATGACACACCTGCCGAAATTCGTAAGCTACCGACATTAGATCGCTTTAAAAAACAATTGAAAGCGCATCTAAAGAGCTAGACTTTCAAAGACAACTCCCTGGAAGAACAGCAATGCTTAGGTTTGATAGGACTGTAGGTTTTTATTCTTAGATTTTTTATGATTGTAAATAGATGTATTTTTCTTTGCTGAAGGGTTTTTTGTGTGTTAATAATATCAAATGAAATGAAAAAAAAAAATGAAATGTCTTTTCAGGGAAAATTGTTGTTACAACCAATACCACAGTAAGTTCTTTTCCATCCCAAATCCAGATGAAGTATCTCCCATCTTACCATGGGGCACGAAGAAGCAGATACTAGTTGCATTCTACTGCTTTGAGTTGTGTTCAAAACAGGCTACGACTGAACCGTTGATACCGACATTGTTGTGCTCGCAATATCAATTGCTTCCAGCTACGCAACAATGGAACGGCAGAGTTGTACTTCCTTGCAATCCGGCATATTCCAATTTAAGAGCTGGTACTGGGTCTTAGCGACGATAGGTCAGTGGCCATGCCTCCCTTTCATGCCTTGCCGCCTGCGATATGTGCCTTATTTTGCTAACATTGGGAAAAAATGTGTGACAGAGGTGGAAGCATTTTCCAGAGTTGATGGAAGAATTGTTTGCGTTACCGGTCTGCTTGTCTGCTTGTCTTGAATAGAGAAATTCGCGATTTCTTTGTATGGTGAAACTAGTGCCATCACAGAACGAAGCAGCATCTCGAAGGGATTTGTTTGCTAGAAAAGCAGGACAATTGACCATATTACTCCAAGTTTTGGAGCTATGATGATGCACTTAAAGGGTAGTATCTACCAAGAAAACTAATTTAAAGAGCATTGGCGGAGACTATTCCCGAAACTTCAAATCCTGACCTTTCGGGCTCACAGGAGTATACAGATGGGTTCTACGTTCCTGTCTGGTTACATTTGCAAGAAGTCGTGTTCCAAGCAAACTTCTTGTTCATGCAACAAAGGATGTAGAGGGCATTGCAAATCTCGATATGACAAAGTTTTGTAGGCCGAAACATCGCAAGTGAACTGGGAAATGCGAAGAGGATAAAATTTGGAAGAGTTGATTACATGTTCAATTGCAGTTCTTGCACCTTGTAGTTATTTCTAGGTTGAATATATACACATCTTGACCCATATCTTGCAGTTTAACGGGCACGTCGTTTAAAATCTTCAATTCGTCTCTTCCTACCAAATTTCATAACAATGCCTTTTTAGACAATAGAAAGAGTGGTATCTACTGGCAGGGGCCTTTAGGTTACTTCCTTTGCTTAATAAAGGAATGTGAGAAATTTCAGAATTGCTTCGACTATCGTCCTTTGTAAGCTACTGCATTGTCTGCGTCTGCCAAATCTCTTGTTAGTATCGTTTTCCACACGGTCGATACATGACTGGTGTTTGCAAGAGAAGACTGGGCACTAGTGCCCCCCTCTAAAAATAGATTTAGGGGCATTTTTGAGAATTTCCACACCCTTGCCTCGTTTAGAATATCACATTGCCTAAACAAACCTAATTTCACGCTAATATCTTTATCCACACAGAAAGTACAGTGAGATCCATTTGGGGGCGGGGACTAGGCACTAGTAATCCCATCTAAAAATAGAACTAGGGAGACAACAGAGAATTTTCAAAACTCTTATCTTGCTCTGTACATAGAACTGTCTATACATACCAAGTTTCATGTTGATATCTTACCTGTATGAAAAATAAAATGGTATCCGAATAGGGGGACTGGGTACTAATACCCCCGTCTAAAAATGGAATTGGGGGCATATTTAAGAATTTTTCAAATTCTTATCTTGCTTAGTGCATCAAACTGTCTATTTCTGCCAAATTTTGTTTCAATACCTCTCTCTAGAGGATAGAAAAAGTTGTTTTTTCCTATGGGGGCTGGGAACGAGAACCCCCGTCTAAAAATAGGGGATCGGGACAATTTTCAGAATGGGTCCAACTCTCATCTTTTTCAGCATGGCAAAGTGTCTACGTCTGCCAAATTTCATGCTTTTATCACAATGTGCACGGTGCATTTCATTATCCGCTGCACTAAATGTTATTTGAATTTGGAGGGTGGAAAATATACTGCAGTTACTTTTGCAGGTCTCAAAAATTCTTCTGACACCTTAAGTCACAAAATATTATTGCAGAACTTGAGCGTTTTGGTATTCGTAATAAAGAACTGATATGTTTCCGCTCTTATTTCTCTAATAGAAAGCAATGCTGTAAGGTAAATGGGAAGCTTTCGAATATAGAATCTATAGCATGTGGAGTACCACAGGAGTCCTGTCTAGGGCCTCTACCATTTTTCATATACATTAATGAGCAAAATCAACACATGAAACATTGTGACGTTATTATGCATGCTGACGACGCAAAGCTTATGTTTGCATGAGATTCTATTACATACATTAACAACTGTGTAAACGATGACCTATCCTTAATCTAAAATCTTGGCTACAAGCTAGTAAATTGCCCCGTAATGTTGCAAAATGGCAGAGGCATGTAATTGGCAGCAGAAAGTGACTGAAATGGCCAACTAAAAGTGATATCATAAGAAGTGAAACTATCACAGTCATGTACAAATCGTTAAATGGTCTTGCTCCAGAATATCTTTCCAAAAGGTTCCTCAAAATTCTACTCTAAATATCAGGCAACTGCGAAATACTGAAACTGATCTTTTGTTGCCTTTGAGAAAAACAAGCAATGGGCAAGAGGTATATCTTTTCGTGGATCTAAACTATGGGATCAGCTCGACTATGACCTAAAACAGGCACCCTCCCTTGCCACTTTCAAACGAAGATTAAAAGAAAACTGACTTTATATTCATTTTTCAATTGTTTGCCACGGCCCCCTGAAAAGCAGTCCTTTAAAACGTAAAAATAAATAAATAAACATAAAAAACTGAAAGATATAAGTGATGACAAAGTAACAAAGACCTCTTTTTTGGTGGGCGATGAGGATATTTTTATTGTACAAAATATGAAGTACCTTTGGGTGTTTGTTGATGAACATGTTTGAGCTGGGACTAGCAAATTTCAACTGTGACAGATATGGTTTCTGGAGGTTTTCACGAGGTTACATTTCTCCAAACAGTAGTTGCCCATTGCCACTGTACAGAAAGTGTACAGACGTCTAGTGGAACCCTGTTTCATATTTAGTTGCCCAGTATGGGGAGTTGCCGGTATCACTGCTATCAATGTGTCGCAGAAATTCCAAGACAGGGCGGCAAGAATTGTCACAAACAGTGCTTATGATGCTTCTGCTCTCCCCTTAATCAGAAACTTGGTTGGTCGTCCACCATCAATGAACTCATCGAATCAGTAACCTTAAAAATGGTGTACGAGCCAGTGAATGACCAAGCTCCTACTTACCTTACAGAATGTTCATTAAGCTACTTGATTCATGCAAGAGAGAACTTGGAAATACTAAAATAGATTTGGCCGCTCACCATCGCAAATCAGCTTTTGGCCAGAAGTGCTTTTCACATAAAGTTGAGAAATTGTGGAATGCTCTTTCAGCTAAAGTCAAATAATCAAAAATTGTAATACAACTTGTAAGTAGGATTACTTATTTTTTTGTAGGACTACCTTTTAGATTTGTTTTATGTAAAGGCACGGCCCACTGTAAATCAATCATGTATTATTTCATATTTTCATATTTCATATTTAATTCTTTTAAGGAGGGTTGCCCTTCAACAAGTTGGTTTTCAAGGGGCCCTCCGATAAAAACATTAGTTACAATATAATACAAAAGGAAAAAGCTATGGATCTAATTAAACTATAAAACCTGATTTACAATATCTAAAACTTATATACAATGATGTTAAAAACTTTACAGTAAAAGTGAAAGGAAACGTACGTCTGACGTGGCCACCGTGCCTAAAGAATTTGAAATGAAATGAAATGAATGATGTGACCTCTGTATACACTTTCATGGAATTGCAAAGCGTGATGTTGAGCTGCTTCTCAAGCTTTCTGGAGACCCTAAAAGAATAATGTTTGAACAGTTCTTAGAAGTAGCCTCATTTCCAATGTTCTACCAGGAATTTCATGATATAGATGAGATCTCCACAGTGCAGTATGATTGGTTGAAACAATAATATTCAAAATTGCAGTCCCCAAACTGATGAACGAATGAAAAGGGAAATCCTAGATGTGAGTTATTCGCCATCTTCGCACTGCTCCAAGGAAGTCCAAACAAGCCCTTGTCGCATTTGTGTTGTGTGCGAACTGCGGCATGCGTGTTTCCAGCATTTTGGTGCCTTTTCTCTCCGCGATGCTGAACTGGAGTTGCAGTGGTGGGAGTATTCATTAGCAAAGTATGGATTTTAACTCCAGAAGACAGGAAAGGCTAAATAAATAAATGACAAAAAATACTTGCCAATCATATTAGCTAAACGTCTAGGACTTCTTACGAGGAGGAGATGTGGCTAGAGTGCAGTTTAGCAGGCGGCCCCTGCGCAGTAACGTCGTATTTGACAGGATTCGAATTCAAATCAAAAGTCAGTTTGAAACAAGCGTGGTTTCTTTTCATGCAAACATATCAGCTGATAAACAACGGGGGTTTGGGGGCGGTAGCCCCCAATTATCACGGAAACAAACAACGAGTTATATAACAAGAATCATCGTAACAAAGAAGCTATAATTGAAAGTCATCTAAACTGTTCGTGCTGCAGTCCAAGGTGGGTTTTGCAGGATTTCGTCGTATCTCAACGCCATGTTTACTTATCAACAAACGTTTTCTCCCATGGTTAACGGTTACTCTCATTGGTCGCTCGAAAGAATCGCCATTGATTCGATGCTAATAAGCTATTGTATTATTGTTTACGATAATCTTGTTTCCCTGTGATCGCCGCCCGCTAAACTGCACTCGTCCCGGAGATGTTTATATCTGCAAGTCATGATAATGGATAATGCAGGCTCCGACTCGGTCAGATAAATTTTAGATTTCTGTCTCGATTTGAGCTTATTCCCCATTAGATGCAGGAATATAAACAGTCGTGTGTGTCAAGAACTGTTAAAAACAAAATAAAACTATTCATACTTCTTCCCAATGTTGAAGTTACCAGGACATGCCTTACCATATCAAATCAGCTAAGACCGAAAAGTTTCTTAGATCTTTCAGCTTGTTCACCTGTTCTTGTGCCCAACAAAGTTTGAATTTGAGTGCAAAGCAATCTTGTTGTAGGCGTGTTGTACCACATTTGTTGTAAGATAATCATTCAAGAAGAAAATAAATCGTACCTTGATCAGAGTATTTTGAATCATGACCTTTCCAGCTGAGCCCGTTATCAAGTCAAGTAAGGTTAGTAGAACGACAGTAGTAAAGGAAGAGTAGATTCGAAAGATAGAGTTCGAATGCAAAAGACTAGCGGGGACGCAACAGGGATGAAAAGTGTAAGCAGGAGCTCACAAAAATAACATGAAAATACTAAAACAAGGGCTAGTTTAGAAAAGAAGTGCAATGCTATGAGAAAGCTACTGTAAGTAATTAAATTGTTTGTTAAGTCCAGCAGGATGAAGTGTGGCAAGTCTGAAAATGATGCGCTTTTCCAATGTTTTGCGTTTAGTGCTGTCTGTAGGAGTGGAGAGGAGACGAAGAATTAACATGTCTTCAGTGGAATGGTTTGGCAAATTGAAATGTTTTGAAATATTGCTTTGGGGATCACTGTAATGTTCATCGTTTAGGGGAATTTTGTGTTTGACATTCCTCGTGTGTTCGCCAGATCTGTTGTTGAGCTGTCGGGAGGTTTCAAAGTCGGGAAGATGTTACATTTGTCTCAGGAGATACAGTTGATGATGCTTGAAGATGAAACAGGTGAAATTGGAATTAATTGCGAAGGGTCTGCTTCAATTGGTGATTGTGGTTGCTGGGTTGATGTGATTACTTGTATGACAGACATGATGATTACAAGGAAATGTACAAGGGCAATCTGAAGATCGGAGGTTGCTGCGAGCGAGGCAGTCTCTGCTGTTTTCGTCTCTTCTGAATACCGTAAGTGGTGGGGCATGGGATGTCTCTTTTGTGTGTGGATCGTTGCTTATGTGGTGGTTGTTGTTAATGATTTTCTTGATAATTGTTCAGTGGATGGTATGAAAGGGTGAATGGGATTCGATTCTTAGTCTGTTTTCTGTCAACTGGCAGTAAAGCATCGTCTTGTGAAAGGTTGTTGACTTTATTGAAGGCTGAAGTTGTCTTCGTATCTGGCTAATCACTTCGATGGAAGAAGGGTGTTATTTCGGCTGCTTTGGCTTGAAAATCATCATCAAGATAGCAGAATCGGTGGAGACGGCATAATTGAAAGTAAGGAACAGAATCTTTACATTTGCTTGGGCGAGCTGATTTGTAATTGAGGAAGCTGTAGCATACAGCTCAAATCCTTACTTTGTTGGGGATACATGGTACTCCCCTATTGGTTTCCAGCTTTGTTTTTGGGTCAACTTGACAGCCAATCAGCGCAGGACTATGAACGCATGCGCTGTAGAGATTGGTTGATCATTCAAATATCTGCAGCCTTTGCGAAGATCGTTGCAGCAACAAGGAGCAGTAAGGAAAGATTCGTAGCTCGATTTACGGGAAATTTTGCTTATGTTTTTTCAATTCTTGACTGCAGTCGTGTTTGTTAGGTGCCTGCAAGAAACAGCAAAGAAAGATTACAGACCGATCGTTATGGGAGCTTGGTACAGAAGCAAATGTTCAGCGGTTGATCTTGCGTCGATAAATTGGCCCAAGCAAAACATCAGCGCTCTGAGCATTGCTGTCGAAAGCCCAGCTAACTTATCAGATAAATACATTTCTTTGCCAAGCTTCCATGACACGATTTCACGAGGGTTTTTGAAAACTGTCATTATTGTTCCCCCATCGAAAATTGATTTTCCTGTGGTGAATGTGGTCTCCTTCGAATGTCTGGCTACCGGAAGATAGGAATAAAATGTTTTGGCCGATTTTTGCTCTTGGCCTATGGCCGGAAACCTTCAAAGCCTCTTTTTCACGGACCAATCAGACGGCGAATAAGCGAAGAAGACAGAAGAAATGTGTGAAGATTTTTCTAAATTTTACCTACCTTCATAAAACGCAATCAGGACAAAAAACTGCTGGAAATCTCCCGAATTTTTTTTTAAGATATCTATTCGCCAGATGTTTGGGTGTGCAGCTTTGGATGCCAGTTGAAATACCTCACGATTTGGTGGAGATATAGCGTTTCCGATTGGCAAAATCGGCTGAGGCTTGCCAAGCCTTGTTTACGCAAGATAGGAATCAAATGTTTTAGCCAATTTTTGCCCATGGCCCATGGCCAGAAGCCTTCAAAGCCTCATTTTCCCGTACCAATCAGACGGCCAATAAGCGAAGAAGACAGAAGAAACGTGAGCAAATTTTTTTAAGTTTTACCTACCTTCATAAAATGCAACCAGGACAAAAAAAACTGGAAATTTTCCGTATTTTTTTGAAGATATCTGCTCGCCAGATGTTTGGGTATCCAGATTTGGATGCCGTTAAAAATACCACATGGTTTCTAGGAGTTATGGCCTTTTCAAGACCGATTATGCAGTAAAACTTGAACAATAGAAATTATGGGCGAGAGACAATGGCAATAGTGACAATAGTTATTGTTGTAAGAACGATCCCAGAACGCCAAATATCTTCGTATCCAATTGTTCTTGCCATTGTCCTTCCACCACAGTTTCTTTGGTTCAAGATTCAATGCCTCTTCCATTTCTTTGTAAACTCATACGGTTACTTCTCACATTTCAAGTCATATGGCAATGCTCTTGGGAAATTTCTGTATTATACTACTTTTACATTCATGGTACAAGTTTTCATAGTGCGAAATAAGTGATAAAATTGAAAGGAGGTTTTATCAATAGGTTTTATCACCTGATTTGAAGTGGCGTAAACAAGCCCCAAAAAGACTCTGCGGGTTTCGTCGATTTGAATCGCTATGTCTCCACGAAAGCGTCAAGTATTTTAACCGGCATCCAAACCTGGGTACCCAAATATCTGGCGAGCAGATATCTTCAAAAAATTCGAAAAGTCTCCATCTGTTTTTTATCCTGATTGCATTTTATAAAGGTAGGTAAAATTTGAAAAGATCTTCACACATTTCTTCTGTCTTCTTCGCTTATTCGCTGTCTGATTGGTCCGTGCAAATGAGGCTTTGAAGGTTTCCGTCCTTGGGCCAGGAGCAAAAATCGGCTAAAACATTTTATTCCTATCGATCTTTGTTTACGCCACTTCAAGTCAGGTGATAAAGCCTCTTGATAAAACCTCCGTTCAATTTTATAAGTTATTTCGCACCATGAAAACTTATGCCATGAATGCATAGAGTAGCATAATACAGAAATTTCTAAAGAGTATTGCCATATGACTCGAAATGTGTGAACCCACCTTACCAAATTTTTTTAGTTCCCTTAGAAATCGAAGGTGCATTGTATCTTGAACCAAAGAAACTGCGATGGACGGACAATGGCAAGAACAATTGGAAATGTAAATATTTGGCGTTCTGGGATCTCTCTTACAACAATCACTATGTTATTACCATTGTCTCTCACCAAGAATTTCTATTGTTTAAGGCTCAGTGCCTCATCGGTTTTGGACAGGTCATAACTCCTTGAAACCATGAGGTATTTAAACCGGCATCCAAATCTGGATACCCAAACATCTGGCGAGTAGATTTCTTAAAACCATTAATCTTAAACCACTGAGAATTCCACATCTGAGATCACGCTTTTGTTACTTGTCTTATGGGGGCTGAGACACTGAATAGGCTGAGAGGCCTGGACTAGAAAGGAAGGATGTCTATTTTAGAAATATTAAATCTATAGATCAGAGTGCAATTAAAAACGATTTACAAGGTTTTGTTGACGGCTGTACAAAAGTTCATGACCTTGATGAATTAATCAATAGCTATGAGACTGGCCTAAGGAATATTTTGAATAAACATGCTCCAATGAAGAAGAGGAAAATCACAGTAAGGCCCTATCTTCCATGTTATGATAGTAGTTTGAGAGTTGAAAAAGGCCATGCGTAAAGCTGAGTGTAAATGGATAAAGAACCACAATGAAGTGGATTTGAATGAATTCAAGCAATTAAGGTGTAGTTACAATAACAAAGTCAGAAGTCTGAAATATTCATTCACAAAATCTAAGATTGAGGAGTGTGCCCAAGACAGCAAAAAATTCTTTAAAGTGGTAAACCAATTAACAAACAATGCAAAGTTGAATCCCCTCCCCCCAGGAAGTAAAGAAGAGGTTGCAGAGTCCTTTTCAACTTATTTTGTTGGGAAGATTGAAAAAATCAGAAGAGAACTTGATAGTTATGATGAGTTTGAGCCGGAAATGAAGGAAGTTGTGACTTTTGAGAGTTTTCAAGAGATTTCTGCAGATCAACTGAAAAGATTCATAATGGATGCTAAAACAACAGACTGCTGTCTTGATCCTTTTCCAACTAAACTGGTAAAGCAATTCATTGATATATTACTTCCTGTGATCTTGAAAATAATTAATCTGTCCTTGTCCACTGGTCATTTTCCAAATAACTGGAAAGAAGCCTTGATAATATCTTTGCTGAAAAAATATGGACTTGAGCTTGTTAACAAAAGTTACAGGCCAGTTAGTAACCTGCAATTTGTGTCAAAAATAACTGAAAAAGCTGCCTTATCTGGCTTCAAATTACATCTGAATGAAAATAAGCTTCTCCCTGGATATCAGTCTGCATACAGAGAAGATTTTAGCACTGAGATGGCCCTTACTGAAGTACGTAATGATCTGCTTCTGGCAATGGACAACCAAAAAGTATCATTTTTTGTAGCCTTGGATTTACCTGCTGCATTTGACACAGTACATCACAACATTTTGAAGAAGGTTCTTGAGAGACAGTTTGGAGTAACTGGGTTGGCACAAAGGTGATTTTGTGCTTACCTTGAATCTAGATCTCAAAGAGTCAAGATTGATAACACTTTTTCTGACATCATGGAATTGAAATATGGGGTGCCTCAAGGTTTATGTGCTGGTCCTGTCCTTTACACTATGTATGCAAGTACCCTAGGTGAGGTTTTCGAAAAGTTTGATATATCGGTAATGGGTTATGCAGATGACCATGCTTTGTACTCATCTTGTCTTGACAATGAAACAGTATCATCAACAATTGCTAACATTGAGGTTTGTCTTAAAGCGGTGAAATAGTGGATGGGCAGGAATCGCTTAATGATGAATGAAGAAAAACTGAGTTTGTAGCTTTTGGGAGTCGTAACACGTTAGATAATTTGGCAGTTGAATCAATTAGTGTTGGAGGTGGGCCAGTTGAAGTTTCTTCAGCTGTGAATTACCTAGGTGTTTGGCTAGACAACACTCTTGATATGAAAAAGTTTATCTCAGATAGATGTCGCATTGCATCTCTGAAACTGTACAACATCAGGAAAATTAGAAAGTATAAGTGTCGCGAATCACTTACAAGGCTTGTCAACGCCTTTGTACTATCGCATCTGGATTACAGCAATGCATTGCTATTTGGACTTCCAGAATCGACCATAAGACCGATGCAAAACATTCAGAATTCTGCTGCTAGACTTATACTCGGTCTATCCAAATTTGAACATATCACTCCAGCTCTACAACAGCTACACTGGTTGCCAATAGGATAGAGCTCAAATCTTTCAGATCTTCAAAAAGGTGGGTGTGAAATTGTATCAAATTTTTCCATGAATTGAATGACTTCAAAGAAACTTTAGGTAATTTGCCTTAAATCTGCCGTGGCAATTCTTTAATATCTTGATTATTTTCAAAATGGCGGCATTTTGATTATTTTTGTAAAAATCCATCAAAAATTTTGAGAAAATTAAAATCATCGTAGCTCCTAAATTACTTGAGGAAAATTGACGCAATCTTCAAGAAAACCATGGTTTATGAAGGTCTACAACATGATTGCAAACAGAAATTTGTAGCTCCTCTGGTTAGGGATTTAGAAATTTGATGACGTCACAACCTCGAAATCAATAAATGCCGCCATTTTAAAGCTAATCATGATATCAAAAAATTGCCACGGCAGATTTACAGCAAATTACCTAAAATTCCTGTCAAGCACTTTGATTCAAAGAAAAATAAAGAAGAATTTTACACCCGTCTTTTTAAAGATTTGAGCTCTATGCTGTTGCCAATTAGATATCGCATTCAATTCAAGGTCATGGCTATTGTTTACAAAGCAGTTCATATTGTGGCTCCAGAATATACATGTGATTTGATTGAGTCAAAACAATCAAAGTATTCACTGCGCTCGGTCAATGGTATCAATCTTCGTGAACGACGATCTCACCTGAAGACTTGTGGAGACACATCATTTTCAGTGTGTGCGCCTAAACTTCGAAACTCTCTTCCATCAGAAGTTAAGACTTTGGAAAATGTTTATCTTTTTAGAAAACGCCTTAAAACACATTATTTCAAACTTACTTTTACTACTTCATAAAATATTTTAGATACTTTTAGATACACGGGACAATGGACATTAGATATTGTAAAGCGCGAAAGATAAATAAGCTTTTTATTTGGTTTGGCGCTATAAAAGTTTTAATGTATTATTATTATTATTATTATTATTATTATTATTATTATTATTATTATTATTATTATTATTATTATTATTATTATTATTATTATTATTATTATTATTATTATTATTATTATTTCATTCCAAATACACTTCCAATACATTTTACTGAGTCATGGAAGGAGTTCTTCTTCCTTGAAACAAGCACATTGCGTGCCTCAGATATCAAGGGTTTTCCTCAGGATATTTGCTGTTCCTAATAAGGCAGACATTTGTAAGCTTGAATTTATCCGAGGAAGTCCAATGTTCTTTAAATATTCTTCAAGCTTTTTTGTTGTACAACCAAGGGCTCCAACGACGATTGGCACTACCCAGGCCTTAACGCTCCACATTCTCATGATTTCCAACTTTAATTCTTGATACTTATCAATCTTTTCCTTCTCTTTCTTTGTAATGTTTTGATCTGAAGGTACGGCAATATCAATTATTTGGCAGGTTTTGTTTGCCTTGTCAATAACCACGATGTCAGGTCTTCTTGCCTCAATTACTCTGTCTGTCTGGATAGTAACATCCCAAAGAATTTTGGTTTTTTCGTTTTCTTCTATGCTGTTGGCCTTGTGTTCATACCAGTTCTTGCTGCATTCAATATCATATTTGCAACAGAGTAGCCAATGAATATGTAGACCTAATTTGTCATGTCTTTTCTTGTAATCTTTCTGTGCGAGGTTTTCACATCCACTTACCAAATGCATTACGGTCTCAGAATGTTTGTTGCATAAACGACACAAAGGACTGATATTTTCTTTGTAAATTTTTGACTTGATTGCATTGGTATGCAAGGCCTGATCTTGTGCGGCACACACCAAGCTTTCTGTTTCTCTCTTCATTCTTCCATTCTTCAGCCAGTCCCAAGATTGATCACTAGCTACATCTTGAACATCCCGAAAGTATTGTCCATGAAGTGCCTTCTCTTTCCATCTCCTTTTCCTTTCGTTGGTGAGTTCAATTTTCAGCCTTGGGCTCACAAACTTTTGACAGTCAAGCTCAACTGCGACCTCTTTCAGAAGGTGATCTTCGCTTGTCATTGCATATTCACTTAACTGGGCCTTTTCGAGCATGATACAATCTTTCACGCTCATTAACCCTCTGCCCCCTGCTTTACGCTTGATGTACAGCCTTTCAACGTCTTCTCTCGGGTGCAAGGCACCGTAACGTGATAACATTTTCCTTGTTTTCCTGTCCATGTCTTCCATTTCTTCTTTGTTCCAGTTGATAATTCCTGCACCATATCTCAATAACGGGACTGCCCATGTGTTGATTGCTTGAAACAAATTCCCTGAATTCAGCTTTGATTTACAGAGGCTGGTCAAACGTTTGAAATACTCTTTTCTGGTTGATTCTTTCACTTGCTCATGGCATATGCCATCTTTTTCTGCAATACCCAAATACTTGTATCCATCAGTACCCACCTCTCCTATTATTTCGTTGTTTCCAAGGTTGATTCCCTCGGAGCAGCTGATTTTTCCTCTCTTTAGAACAAGGGTGGCACATTTCTTAATGCCAAATTTCATCCCTAGGTCTTGGGTGCATACTCTCACTGTCTGTACCAATGAGTCGATCTCATCGCTTTTCGAGGCATATAACTTTACATCATCCATGAATAGTAGGTGGTTTACTTTTGACACCCCCTTTTTCATGTAGTAGCCTTGTTTGACTTTTCTGAGTGTCATTGTTAGTGGAATCAATGTGATGACAAAAATCAAAGGGGAAAAGGAGTCCCCTTGAAAAATTCCTCTGTTTATGTCTACTACTCCTAAAGTGGAATTGTTTACTTGAAGGTGCGTTTTCCAATTCTGCATACTCCTGCCAAGCATATCTATGATATTATTATTATTATTATTATTATTATTATTATTATTATTATTATTATTATTATTATTATTATTATCTTATGCTCCTGCTTTAAGCACTGGCAGTTCTAATAACCGAATTTACATCCCAAGGAAGCGGGTCAATACCCTTGACCAAGGGTCCCTTGGGGTCATTGTCCTTTAGTACTCAAGTACTTTTCTTAATATCCTGGCTGTTCCTAATAATGTCGTCTTCTGTAAGAGTGCTGTATTCACTGTGATATCCAGTTTTTCTAACCATTCATCCAGTTTCTTCGTTATACTTCCGAGTGCACCAATAATCACAGGTACAACTATCACATTTCTCATGTTCCAAATGCTCTTAATTTCTCTTTTCAAATCTTGATATTTCTCCACTTTCTCTTTTTCTTTGTCATTAGTCCTACTATCACCTGGCACCGCAATGTCAATGATGATGCATTTTCTCTCACCTTTAATCACAACAACTAGGTCCGGTCTTCTAGCTTCAATTAAATGATCACACTGAATATTCACATCCCAAAGTAGCTTTACCTCGGCATTTTCCACTACACCCTCAGGAGAATGCTCATACCATTTTTCCGTCCTTTCAATATTGTATTTCTTGCATAAATGCCAATGCACAATCCTCGCAACGTTGTCGTGCCTTCGTTTGTATTCTTTCTGTGCCATCTTCTTGCACTCACTGACAATGTGATGTACAGTTTCGCCCTTCTCTTCACACATCCTACAAAGTGGTGACTCTGCTGATTTGTCAATATGGTGTTTAACATAATTTGTTCGGATAGCCTGTTCTTGCGCTGCACACAAAAGTGACTCTGTATGTATCTTAAGATCAGCTTTTCTCAGCCATTCCCATGTCTTGTTTTCATCTGTTGATTGCGGCATCTCTCTAACAAACTGCCCGTACATTCTTTTTTCCTTCCATCTTTGTTCTTTTTCATTTATCCAT